>JAVJIX010000248.1:605000-865000 GCA_036785185.1 Paratrypauchen microcephalus
TTGAAAACGTTTCGCCGCTCATCCGAGAGGCTTCGTCAGCTCTGGCCCTCATGCTGGTTCGACCCTGTTTATATCTAGCTGCAAGGGAGGATATAGATATAAACAGGGTCGAACCAGCATGAGGGCCAGAGCTGACGAAGCCTCTTGGATGAGCGGCGAAACGTTTTCAACCAAACAAACTTTGCCCAGTTGACAAATTGAACTTCTCCTTTGATCATGGATTCTACCTGGACGACTGAGGGACTTTTCACGCATCATAAAATATTGTACGCTATTCTAAAAAGATGAGTTTTGAGTCCTTTTTTAAAAGCTTCCACCGTCTGTGGGGCCCTGAGGTGGTCAGGTAGGGCGTTCCACAGACGGGGAGCGGCGGCTTCAAAGGCTCGGTCCCCCATGGTCTTGAGCCGTGTCCTGGGCGGGAGCAGACGGTGGTGTTGGCCTGACCGGGTCCTGGATGAGGTGTGCAGTGTGAGCAGGTCTGTGAGGTAGGTGGGGGCATCACCGTGGAGACAGTGGTGGGTGTGCAGGAGGATTTTGTATTCTATACGGAGGTGCACGGGGAGCCAGTGGAGGGTGTGGAGGATGGGGGTGATGTGCTCATGTTTTACGCACCCTCATCAGGACCCTGGCAGCGCTGTTTTGGACAATCACCGTCACCTGCTTGTTTCTATGGATATGCCATTGCTCTGCCTGGAATGTTCCACAGTATGACATTAAACAGCTTTACCTTGCATTTATTCAATGACAGGTATTTTTTGTAGCTCAAAAATACCTACAAAAAGATGCATTCTGACTGTGAGTGGGGTCTCTACAGATCTGACCTGCAACTTTGTCTGGTTTATTCCAGACAAAGCAATAACATCTCCATGGAGAAAAGCATTTGATGGACCATCCACCAGAAAAGTTGCACAACACACCTTTCTTTTTTTTTTTTTTAACAAATTGTACTTTTCAGAGTACTTTTCTACTTTTACTTGAGTGTATTTTTATTGAAGTAACAGTACTCTTACTTGAGTAAAAGTTGTGGTGTCTACAAGTGACAAAAGCTTTATGTCGACAAGATGAGATTTCATTCATTCATTTTCTTCCGCTTTTCCTTTTTCTGGGTCACGGGGGCAGCAGTCCAAGCAGTGGTCTGCTGCCCAGAACACAATGCACCAGCCCCCATGAATCCTTCCGCGGGTGGTGGGTCCACAGGAGGACGGCTCACGTCACAACGGGCCTTGATGTATCTTCTGCCATGGGGGCTACCACTGGGGGCGGGGTGGGGTTAAGTGTCTTGCCCAAGGACACAACGGCAGCGCTCATCTGTGGGAGCTGGGATCACATGCGGTCAACCCGTCAAGAGCGGGATTCGAACCGCCAACTTTTAATATTTTGTTCTTCAAATTGCATTAACTTCAAATTATAAATCTGACAGTTCCTCTTTGATGGGTGCTGGTGGACCCAACAATATCTGTATTCTATCAAGGAAAGGAAGACAAGACAGGATTAATATTTTCACTTGCAAGCGGAGAACGATCAGAGAGAAAAGCCCAGATAACAAATGCTCTGGTACAGTCACTCTGAGCGCTCTGGTTCTCTGTCGCTCCCCGTGCGTATTTATTCAGTTTTCCACACCCTAGTTACAGCCCGCTGCCCTGCCCTAAAACGGGTGGGGGGAGACATGGCAGGACAGCGATAAAACATAATCATCAAAACAAAAACACTTGTAAGATAATTCCAGATATGGCATTTATCACAGTGACAATGTCACTGTGACATCAGCAGATAATGAAAGCAGGAGCCGAGCTGTCTGCTCTCAGATATCTGACATTTCTGCAACTCAAAAGCATATGATTACAAGTCACGTTAGAGCAGTGCTTCTCAAATAGTGGGGCGGGCCCCCCTGGGGGGGCGTGGCGTGATGCCAGGGGGGGCGCGTATGACCCTGGGAAACATGTTTTTTTGCTGTACTGTACTAGAACTAAGTGTAATTGCACATCAACAACAGTAGTTGGCAGTGGCGTTCTCACATGCGATTTACGCACAGTCTCACCATTAACAGAACATCCTCTGTCACAGAAAAAACACGTATATTCCACTGAGTCGTGTCCTTTAGTCCGACAGAAGCTGACACATCAGTGGCACAAGGAGAGAGCGTTTTTTTTTTCAGTGCTTTTAGCTTATGCAAATGAGGTGGTTTTAAGTTTCATTTCTGTAAAACGTAAACAAATGTGCGCAAAGCTGCATTAAAAACACATTAATATTTGAGTCCTCAGTGCAGTCTTTGTTGTAAGTTTCTTTCTTTTTGTTTTGTTTATAATGTTAATAAAAGGATACAATGGTGTTCTCATAACAATTTTCTAGACAAATAATACTATTTATAGTCGCGCGCAGGAAGGGGGGCGTGAAATTTTTTCTTCTTCCTAGGGGGGGCGTCACAGAAAATAATTGAGAAGCACTGCGTTAGAGGTAAGATCGGGCCTAAAAAATCCAGCCCGACCCGGCCTGCGGGTATTAAAGCCCGAACCGGCCCGAACCCGACCAATTAACTTGATTTGCAGGCCCGAGCCCAAAGCAAACCCGAAATTTCATATTTTATTTGTGAGGACTCGGGAGGAGGAGGGGTGATTTATGATAACAAATTAAAGCCTGTCTTTTGTAACGAAATCTAAGTTAAACAAGACTGTATAAACATTTACATCTTATATATTTCTGTTTCTGCAGAGGGTACATTAACCGACAATTTTCCATCATTGACGGATTTTTTTAAGAGTTGACGGGAAAAATGTAAGGCCGTCCGTCATTTTGACGGGTTGAAAATTGGGCCATAAACCACAGCAGCAGTACGTCCTTAAGAATCTACCGCGGCACTTTAAGAGAGAGAAGCAGAGAGACAAAGAGGGGAAGGGAGGGGAAGATTATTAAGAGGGCGGCGTTCACGTGCGCAGAGCTCTGGCTCTGCGGCTCCTGTTTAGTAGTTAAATAGCAATTACATTACAGCGCCTTCTCTGTTTTATCCAAATTATTTATTTTAAAACAAGTATTCCTTAGTTTAGTATCCACACATCATTTTAGTATACATTTTTATAAACATATATTTATTTTTAAAAAGTCAGCGAGAGAGAAGCCCGGCCCGACCCGACCCGAAGCAATGATTGACATTTTAGGCCCGACCCGACCCGAAATTCGGGTTGGGTCAGGCCTAAAATGTCAATCTCGGGCTCGGACTTAAGATCTTACCTGCAAGTCACGTACACATTTAAAACTTCATTTCTAAGAATAAAGAATCACAAAAGTTTATAATATATACAATTATTCCATCACTCTTTAAGTTATTTTTTGAGTAGTAGTTTTCCCAAGTGCTTTTTTACTCTTACTTGGGTAATTTCTTTGGCCACTACTTGAATACTACTATTATGTTGAAGTAATGTTACTCTAACTTGAGTAAAATATTTGGCTCCTTTACCCAACTCTGCATACACAAAAGGCAAAAATCCTAAGGTGGTCCTGACCAAGCCTCGCTCAAGGCTGGAGATGAGGTTTCTTTACCCCAGTGCAATATTATATAAGGGGGTTAAAGATTTAAAGGATTTAAAGGTGCACTATGTAATGTTTCTGGTTGGATCTCTGCCACATGTTTGTCTCTGTGGAGATGTTATTGCATCCCCACAAACTTGACTCTTATTTGTCCTTCTTATGTGTTTCCATGGAAATGTTGGCTAGAATATTTCCCAGTATGACATAAAACGTATAACTCCATTGAGAATGTTCTGAGTGGCTTCAACTTTCTATTTCCACGGAATCATGTAGGTGATCTCCACAAAGTTGTGTAGTTCTGTACCTTTAACTACAGTTGTTTTGTCTATACTATTTACTTTGTACTTTTAATCTGAATTGCAAAAACATACACTATGAGTCCAAAGTTTTGACACACCTCATTCAGTGTTTTCTTTATTTATACTGCTTTTTACATTTTAGATACATACAGAAGACATCAAATATTTGAAGCAAGACATAAGGAAGTATGCAGCAAATAAAAAGAAGTCGTTAATGTTGTTAATGAAAACAGCGGCAGTTTTCAAGTTACCTTTTACCTTTAGTTCAGTAGAGACCGGCAATTGCAGGTCTTTAAATGATTCTAGTGAAGTTGTATGAAGTTTAGAAACACATTGAAGCACTTCCTGTATTACAACATGACATTAAAGGGTAGAACAGAGTGTTTTTTACTGTTTGAGAGAAGATCTCAACCTAATGTAAAGTTTGTGTGTTAAATATGCGTGAATAAAACAAAACACAACTTCAGGTATGTTTCTGATGAGGAAACAGCATCAGAACATCAGAAAATAGTGTAATATGGGGCTTTTAAACTTAAGATATTTTATAAGTGAGAGCCTTGATATTGAGGTGGTACATTTGTACAAATATCTTGGTATCTTGCTTGATGACACCCTGACTTTTAAAGCCCACATTGACAATCTTGTGAAGAAACTCAAATTGAAATTGGGTTTTTTATTCCGAAATAAATTGTGTTTTTCTTTTTAAGGAAAATTTATGGGGTTTTTTTACAATCTGAGCTTTCTTTCAGCAATAAAACAAGTAGTTTATTCACCCATAGCAGTTTGGTGTCAATTGGAGCAGTATCGCAGAACTTATCTTGAGCCGTTCTGTTCTACTAATGATCCCGTATCCGTTAGCATGAGTGCTCGGGGCATTACTTTGCGGTGTCCAAATAACACAAACTTTAGCACTTTTCAAATCACAGAAGATCGCTGTGTCAGCGTAGACTTTTAGTGGATTCCAAAACGGCCTGAAACCCGATATGCAGCTATAGTTTCATTTGATGACGTCATCAGAGAGGACAGTGCGCATGCGTGAACTCAGCTGTTCTGTAAACACCACTAGTCCGAAAGAAGCCAACACCGCTCTGAACTTTACTTTTCTTTTGCGATATCGGGTTTCAGGCCGTTTTGGAATCTACTAAAAGTCTACGCTGACACAGCGATCTTCTGTGATTTGAAAAGTGCTAAAGTTTGTGTTATTTGGAGACCGCAAAGTAATGCCCCGAGCACTCATGCTAACGGATACGGGATCATTAGTAGAACAGAATGGCTACAACTTAACTTCTGCGATACTGCTCCAATTGACACCAAAGTGCTATGGGTGAGTAAAACTACTTGTTTTATTGCCGAAAGAAGGCTCAGGTTGTAAAAAAAAAAAAAAACGTTACTTTTCTTTTAAGGTTAAAAAGCGCCTTGTCACTGCAACTTTTTTATCCATTTTAGATTATGGAGACTTGCTGTATATGAACGCTTCAGCTCAATGTCTGAGTAAGATTGACTCTGTGTATCTGCTGCTTTGAGGTTTGTGACTAACTGTAGGGCCTTGACCCACCACTGTGAACTGTACTCTCCAGTGGGATGGCCTTCTTTGTCCACTAGGAGGTTGACTCATTCGTACACCTTTATCTACAAGGCCATGCTTGGACTACTGCCCTCCTACATATGTAACTTAATCACACAGAGAAGTGTTGATTCTTATGGTTTGCGTTCAAATGATCAGTTGTTGCTCTCTGTTCCGTTTGTTCGCACAGAGTTGGGAAAAAGGGCTTTTGTCTTCTCTGCCCCCTCGACATGGAACAAGCTGCAAAAGGACTGGAAATTAACAGAATTTATCTCGTTGAATGACTTTAAATCCAGACTGAGAGCTCTTGAGACAGCCTCCATAAATTGTACCTGTTTTAACTAATTTATATGTAATTTTAACTCATTTATATGTCATTTGTGTACATGTGTTTTAATTGTCTTTTTGCTGCCTCTAGGTCAGGGCTCCCTTGAAAAAGAGGTTTTCCAGTAACATTAGACAGTACATGGCAGACAGTTCACATTGACATTCAGCAGTCTGTTTCTATACACCCCCTGTGTTTAGGTTGAGTGTTTATTTTGGCCACAGCAGCTCATTCGAACAGTGAGATCATAAAGAACAGTGCGTGCTCCTTCCAACACTGACTCTGAACACTTCCTATCGACATCTGTCACCTGTACACCTCACAGAGCACAGGTAATACTGCATAAAGATGAGCTACTATGCAAAAATCAAGCTTTCTATCATGTTATAATGTCATTCCTTCATCAAAAACATGTCTGAAGAAGTTTTAGATGTCATAATGCATGTTTGAGTTTGAGCAATTTCTCCCCCGGGACCTATTCACACACCCTGTACGAAGCATGAGCACAAAATAATACACTGCACCTTCAAAAAGCTGATGCGATGTGCAGTAGTTTCATAAGCAAAATGCAGATTTTCAAGGTGCATTGTGTAACTTTTCTAGTCACCTGCTTGTGTCTATGGAGATGTCATTGCTCTGTCAGCAATGTTCCACAATATGTCATTAAACAGCTCTACTTTACATTTATTCAAGTATAGCTGTTTTTATAGCTCAAAAATACATAGTAAAACAGACATTCTGACTGTGAGCGGGGTCACCTCTACACAGATCTGACCTGTAACTTGGTCTAGTTTGGTCTCCATGAAGATAGAAAGGTTTAAAGGAAAAGTAACGTTTTTTACAATTTGAGCCTTATTTCGGTAATAAAACAAGTTGTTTTACTCACCCATAGCACTTTGGTGTCATATGGAGCACTTCCGGAGATGTTTTAGATTAGCGTTAGCCTAGCGCAACTTCTAGCCATAGCTCGGGGCATATAATATATTCCCCAAGCATGTAATATGCCCCGTGCGGGCTCCAAATAACACAAACTTTAGCACTTTTCAAATCATAGAAGCCCGATGTCTTAGTCTACGATTTCGTTTGAAGCAAAAGTGGCCTGTAATCCGAGATTTATCCATAGTTTACAGCTTTGTGTTTCATGTTTGGGTCCCGGGAGCTGAGAGCACAGTCCGCACATGCGCACTGGCCTCCTCGTCTACTCAAAACTATGGCTAAATCTCGGATTACAGGCCACTTTTGACCACACGAAATCGTAGGATAAGACATCGGGCTTCTATGATTTGAAAAGTGCTAAAGTTTGTGTTATTTGGAGACCGCAAACAAGTGCCCCGAGAACTCACATGATGGAGATCGCAAATCTAAAACATCTCCGGAAGTGCTCCATATGACACCAAAATGCTATGGGTGAGTAAAACAACTTGTTTTATTACCGAAATAAGGCTCAGATTGTAAAAAAACATTACTTTTCCTTTAATATGTTGTTTTTGGTGAATATAGCATTTTCAAAACAATAAAAGGTAAAATGCTGATCTCAACATGTTATGTGTTAGAAGTAAATAACCCCTAAAAAGCCTGAAAGGACTCAAAAGTTTATATTACTAAAATTTTACACTTCTGTAACCTCTATGCCTTTTAATATCCATTTATACTTTTACAACAAATATATGTATTATGATTTTGTACTCGGCTACTAGTACTACTTGCATACTAGACTTTGACTAAAGATCTTCCAGCATGAAAAACCCATGGAGGTGCTGCCCTCTTCTGGCAGAATTAAACCTTGCATTGCATTTTTGGACATCTCTCTTTTTTTTATTTATCAAAAATATGTTTATTAATGTCTATAGTAAGTGTTTTAGTCAGGTTTCGACTTTCCTGAAGCTCTAAAGCCAATACCTGATGTAGTATAAAAGGTGCACTATGTAACTTTTTGGTTGGGGGTCCCTCACCTACTTGTGTCTATGGATATGTCAAGTATCTGACGGGCCCTCCACTGTAAAAGTTACACAATGCACCTTTAAAGTACAAATTTTGGTATATAGTTAAACAAGTATATTTTTGTTCCAGGGTGCGCCTCCATTCACTCTGAACATGAACCAGTACGCCACAAAGAAGAGCGCTGCAGAGGGCATGCTGGACATTGCTCTGTTTCTGGCCAACATCACCCACATGAAGACAGTGATCGAGCAGGGAGCTGGATACAGGTCAGACACAACTGTAAAAAGCCATATCTAGCTAAGTTAAAGGTCCCATGGCATGAAATTTTCACTTTCTGAGGTTTTTAATGTGAGCTCCCCTACCCTGTTTAGGGCCCCCCAATGGCTAAAAGTTGCAAAATGTCTAAACTGAGCATTTGCGGTCCTTTTCTGCGTTAGAAAAAAAACACAGATTCTCAACAAGGCACTTTATTGACGTCAGCTCGAAAAATGCAGCTCCACCCCCCGTCTGTCTGTACTCAGCGTCTCTGTAAATCACGCCCAGAGAGTTTGGACCGCGAATGCGCTATGCAATGCGAAATGCGTTTTTTTATTTGCCTGGAGGCACGTCCGAGTGTTTCTAGGCTCGGAAGTCCTTTATCTGAGCCTCTGGACCTTTGAACAGCAGTGGTTTAATTTTATTTTCTGTGGAAATGTGTTTATTTTTCAATGGAACGCTTCTCATCTCTTGGATCAGAGAAATGGATCAGAGAGCGCACAGCTGAGAGCTGAGAGTTTGGCCACGCCCCCACCCTCTACTATAGGCCATCTATTTTCTCCTCATTTGTATTCAAGCAACAACGCCCAGAATGGAGTGTTCAGAAAGAGAAAAATTACTCTTTCTCATCTTATCTCTGTTTCTCATGCACTGAGTGTTGATTTTGAAGAAGGATTCATTTACAGTATTAGGGAACCATTAAGGAGCCATATAAAAGCATCAAGAAGTATCATGTCATGGGACCTTTAAAGGCTAACTTTTTGGTTGGGGGTCTGTCACCTGCTTGTGTCGATAGATATATCAAAGCTTACATTTATTCAATTACATGTTTATAGCTGAAAAAATACCTAGAAAAACATACATTCTAACGGGGTCGCCTTTCCATAAATTTCCATAGATCTGACCTGTAACTGTAACTTGGTCTGTCTCCATGAAGATAGAAAAGTTTAATGCCATACTGTGAAACATTCCAGGCAAAGCAATAACATCTGCATAGTATTTAACGGACCCTCCACCACAAAAGTTACACAATGCACCTTTAAAATGACTTTAATTAAAGGAAAAGTAACATTTTTTAACAATCTGAGCCTTCTTTCGGGAATAAAACAAGTTGTTTTACTCACCCATAGCACTTTGGTGTCATATGGAGCACTTCCAGAGATGTTTTAGATTTGCGGTTTGCCTATAATATATTCCCCAAGCATGTAATATGCCCCGTGCGGGCTCCAAATAGCACAAACTTTAGCACTTTTCAAATCATAGAAGCCCGATGTCTTAGTCTACGATTTCGTTTGAAGCAAAAGTGTCCTGTAATCCGAGATTTATCCATAGTTTACAGCTTTGCGTTTCATGTTTGGGTCCCGGGAGCTGAGAGCGCACTCCGCACATGCGCACTGGCCTCCTCATCTACTCGAAACTATGGCTAAATCTCGGATTACAGGCCACTTTTGACCACACGAAATCGTAGACTAAAGACATCGAGCTTCTATGATTTGAAAAGTGCTAAAGTTTGTGTTATTTGGAGACCGCAAAGTAATGCCCCGAGAACTCAAGTTAACGGATACACTACAACATAACTTCTACGAAACTGCTCAAAATGACACCAAAGTGCTATGGGTGAGTAAAACTACTTGTTTTATTGCTGAAAGAAGGCTCAGATTGTAAAAAAAAACGTTACTTTTCCTTTAAGAACATGTATTTGAGATTCAACTTGACAAGTAAAATGATCTACCAACGGTGTAAGTGTGTTTTCCTTTATTCAAGCAACATTAGAGTTTGTTTCTTATTTTAAGTGCAAAGAGTTGTTGTTTTTCTTATCTAGATCTATTTTCACATTTTAAGTACAAAAAGTCTTATTCCATTGGCAAATAATTTACTTGCCTTGTGAAATTGACTCAAATTATGAAAATTCAACTCATCTTAATTTGGCTGTTTTTTAGTTGTTGCAAAAATTGACTCGTGTGAGCTTGAAGTCATGTTAGAAGGTTGCTATCTCCTCAAAAACACACTCAGGGCCCGTTTACACGAGAACGCTTGCGGGTAAAAACGACAAAATATTTTATCGGAAGTGCCTTTCGTTTACACGGTGACGGCGTTTTTGGGGCCTAAAAACGCAAAAATCTGAAACCACCCTCCAGAGTGGAAAAGTTAAATAAGCTCCGCTGTAGCGTTTCCGTGTAAACTGCCCAAGATGCAAAACTGGTCAGATCTGCTCACGTCGCGTACGCGTTTACGTCACATAGATGCGGCAATACAAGAGTCATTTCAACAATTGTATAAATCGCACCCACACACGTCTACGGCCTTTTCTCTTCTTCCCGTACAAGTCTTTCTCACACTCTCACAGCCACACAGACGCCAAGACAAGCGACTTCCACATGAGGCACTTCAAATGTAAAACCCGATGTGATTTTATATTTTCTAATTCACTGTAATCCTCCTGTAATGTCACTATTTTCAGTACAATATTCAAAAACATGTAAAGTCAAGTCACTGAAATGTTTGGAGCGGAATTTAAAGGCAAATTAACGTTTTTTTACAATCTGAGCCTTCTTTCGGCAATAAAACAAGTAGTTTTACTCACCCATAGCACTTTGGTGTCATATGGAGCAGTATCGCAGAACTTATGTTGTAGCCGTTCTGTTCTACTAATGATCCCGTATCCGTTAACATGGTGCTCGTATCATATGCTCGGGGCATTACTTTGCGGTGTCCAAATAACACAAACTTTAGCACTTTTCAAATCACAGAAGATCGCTGTGTCAGGGTAGACTTTTAGTGGATTCCAAAACGGCCTGAAACCCGATATGCAGCTATAGTTTCATTTGATGACGTCATCAGAGAGGACAGTGCGCATGCGTGAACTCAGCTGTTTTGTAAACACAGCTAGTCCGAAAGAGGCTAACACCGTTCTGAACTGTTGCGATATCGGGTTTCAGGCCGTTTTGGAATCCACTCAAAGTCTACCCTGACACAGCGATCTTCTGTGATTTGAAAAGTGCTAAAGTTTGTGTTATTTGGACACCGCAAAGTAATGCCCCGAGCACTCACGCTAACGGATACGGGATCATTAGTAGAACAGAACGGCTCAACATAAGTTCTGCGATACTGCTCCAATTGACAGCAAACTGCTATGGGTGAGTAAAACTACTTGTTTTATTGCCGAAAGAAGGCTCAGATTGTAAAAAAAAAACCTTAATTTGCCTTTAACAACTAATTTAAAACGCAACTAGAACATTTTATTTTGAAGTTTTACCGTTCTCTTTTCCGGTACAGTCGTGGTTAGAAATGTAACTTGACGCTGTTGTGATGTTTGTTTGTTGTTGTTTTTTTCAGTCCAGCGCCTCCCTTCGCTGTCTTTTGCGTCCACTTTTGCGTCTTCGTATAAACGCGGATAAAAAATTGAAGACGAGACGCCACTTTTGCGTCTTCTGTTTTGATCGTCGCCGTATAAACGTAGCCGTCATCCTTTTTGATTAGTCTGTCTACATCTCCCAAGGTCAAAATGTTCTGTTCCACCTTGTGATGTCATGAAGTGGTAGTTTTCAAGAAGTTAACAATTCATTTTTACCTTTAGTTCCCTAGAGATGGGCACTTCAAGGGCTTTTATCCAATTATTCAAATGATTTTAGTGAAGGTGTGTGGAGTTTAAAAACACAGTGGAGCACTTCCTGCATCTGTATATCACATGACATCACACGCTGGAAGAGAGTGTTTTGAGTTTGAGAAAAGTATACTAGTATACTAGTAGTATACTTGTATACTACTACTTCTACTATAGATTCAAGTTATATTCAAGCTTTTCTCTTGTATTCATTTTTTACAGGTACTATGCTGCAGTCCTGACCCTTATCTCCTTCTCCCTGATTCTGCAGATAGTGGCAGGAGTCCTCATTGTTATCATTGGTAAGAATTATTAAATTGTATTTGATTATATTTAATTATGAGCAGTCAAAATCCCCTATGACCCCCCTGTGTGCCGTAACCATCATGTAACACACTAACTCCTCCTCCACCTTCATGGCAAACAATACTTCCTGGTGGAATTTAACGGTGCATTGTGGAGGTGGAGTGTATGCCATGTACATGTAGTTGTCTTCATGGAAATGTTATTGGTTTGCCTGGAATGCTCCACAGAATGGGATTAAAGTTACATATCTCCATGGACACAAACAGGTGATGTGACCAGGCCAAGTTACAGGTGAGATCCGCTCACAGTAAAAATGCTGGTTTTTCAAGATATTTCTGAGCACTACAAACACAAGCAAGCAATTTAGTTAATGCAAGATTAAAGGAAAAGTAACGTTTTTTACAATCTGAGCCTTATTTCGGTAATAAAACAAGTTGTTTTACTCACCCATAGCACTTTGGTGTCATATGGAGCACTTCCAGAGATGTTTTAGATTTGCGATCTCCATCATGTGAGTTCTCGGGGCACTTGTTTGCGGTCTCCAAATAACACAAACTTTAGCACTTTTCAAATCATACAAGCCCGATGTCTTAGCCTACGATTTCGTGTGGTCAAAAGTGGCCTGTAATCCGAGATTTAGCCATAGTTTCGAGTAGATGAGGAGGCCAGTGCGCATGTGCGGACTGTGCTCTCAGCTCCCGGGACCCAAACATGAAACGCAAAACTGTAAACTATGGATAAATCTCGGATTACAGGCCACTTTTGCTTCAAACGAAATCGTAGACTAAGACACCGGGCTTCTATGATTTGAAAAGTGCTAAAGTTTGTGCTATTTGGAGCCCGCACGGGGCATATTACATGCTTGGGGAATATATTATATGCCCCGAGCTATGGCTAGAAGTCGCGCTAGGCTAACCGCAAATCTAAAACATCTCTGGAAGTGCTCCATATGACACCAAAGTGCTATGGGTGAGTAAAACAACTTGTTTTATTACCGAAATAAGGCTCAAATTGTAAAAAAAACGTTACTTTTCCTTTAATGCCATGCGGTGGAATATTCCAGGCATCTCCATAGAGACAATAAAGTGGATACGCTATACCTGAAATGTTAATGTACCTTCAAAAAATATAACAATATAACTTTTTTTGATATAGAATCTGCCACCTGTTGCCATGGAGATGTTATTGCTTTGCCTGGAATGTTCCACAGTATGGCATTAAAGTGATCGATCATTTATTCATTATATATTATATCATGTATTATTTTTTATGTGTTTTTATAGTTCAAAAATATGTATTCTTTGAGTAGGCGTGTCTTTCCATAGATCTGACCTGTAACTTGGCCAAGGGTGATTGTCACCTGCTCGTCCCCATGGAGATATATAAGTTTAATGTCATACTGGGACATTCCAGGTAAAGCAACAATATTTCCATGGAGACAATAAAGTGGATATACACCACCTGAAAAGTTTTAGTGCTCCTTTTAAGGTGTATTGTGAAACTTTTTGGGTAGAGGGTCCACCACCTGCTTGTCTCCATGGAAATGGCATTACTTTGGCATTAAACTTATCCATCTTCCATCCATTCAGTTATGGGTGTGTTTATTGCTCAAAGAACATGCACACCTACAGTCAGAGGGCCTTCCTTTACACAGATCTGACAGGTATCTTGGTCTGGTGGCATCTTCTGCTTGTTTCCATGGAGATAGTTAAAGGAAAAGTAACGTTTTTTACAATCTGAGCCTTATTTTGGTAATAAAACAAGCTGTTTTACTCACCCATAGCACTTTGGTGTCATATGGAGCACTTCCAGAGATGTTTTGGATTAGCGTTAGCCTAGCGCGACTTCTAGCCATAGCTCGGGGCAAATAATATATTCCCCGAGCATGTAATATGCCCCGTGCGGGCTCCAAATAACACAAACTTTAGCACTTTTCAAATCATAGAAGCCCGATGTCTTAGTCTACGATTTCGTTTGAATCAAAAGTGGCCTGTAATCCGAGATTTATCCATAATTTACAGCTTTGCGTTTCATGTTTGGGTCCCGGGAGCTGAGAGCACAGTCCACACATGCGCACTGGCCTCCTCATCTACTCAAAACTATGGCTAAATCTCGGATTACAGGCCACTTTTGACCACACGAAATCGTAGACTAAGACATTGAGCTTCTATGATTTGAAAAGTGCTAAAGTTTGTGTTATTTGGAGACCACAAACATGTGCCCCGAGAACTCACATTATGGAGATCGCAAATCTAAAACATCTCTGGAAGTGCTCCATATGACACCAAAGTGCTATGGGTGAGTAAAACAACCTGTTTTATTACCGAAATAAGGCTCAGATTGTAAAAAACGTTACTTTTCCTTTAAGTTTAATATATCGTGAAACATTCCAAGCAAAGCAGTTACACATGGAGACAAAAATAAATGCAGACCCTCCACCAGAAATGTTCCGTGTCCATTTAAGTTTCATATTAAAAGGTCAGTGTGAATTTGAAGGTAGTTTTGTATGCATAGGTGCATATGCGTGTGTATGTTTTTACAGCTCGGAGGGATCTAAATATTGAAGCGAACCACAAACGTCTTAACAGTTTGAACAATCGCCTGACCGCCCTTGTCTTCCTCATCTTCATCACCAACATCCTCATCACCACCATGGGCATGGAGCGCACCGGGATCTTTAGGATGCACTTCTCTGGATACTAAAATCAAACACCTCTAATAGAAAATTTAATTGAAGTGATACATAGATCAGTTCAGTATCATACAGTAGTAGAACATTACAGTCAAAACAATTAATACTTTGCAGTGACATCATGCTGGGGGGTGGGGAGGTTATATGTCCATGTATGTCTATGGTGAAATGTTCAGCAGTTACCATGGTGACAATGCACAGATTAGCAAACGCACAGAAAAAAGTGTTACACCTCATTTACACCAACTCTGTTGTGTTTCCTGTCCAAGACCTGTGCATGTTCTGTAAAAATTTGAATGTGTGAAAAGGGAATGAGACAGTTTACAACACTGCGTCTCTGATCCATTTGCAAAAATATGCAAGGAGTCTATTTTTGACGGACACTGCTTGCCAGTTGTCTGAAAACTCAAGAAAAAATACTAAATGGATTCAAGCAACACATTTTCAGGCGTCTGTCATCAAAACGAGCGTCCATGGTCCTGTTTACGTGTTTGATTTTCAACACAAAGGCGAGAGTAACTGTCACTGTCATCTCAGATATTTAAAGGTCCCATGACATGGTACTTCTTGATGCTTTTATATGGCTCCTTAATGGTTCCCTAATACTGTAAATGAATCCTTCTTCAAAATCAACACTCACTGCATGAGATATGACTCTGACAGTCTTCATGAGGCTAGATATGTGTCTAAAATGCTTTATTCTGAGTGTTGCTGCTTCAATGCAAATGAGAAGGACAGAGAGATTGGCTAAGGAGCGGGCGGGGCGGGTTTCCCCCGCTGGAAGCGCAGCTCTGCACCGCTGTCTGCTCTCTTCCGTGTTTAACACAGGAAGACAGATGGGAGACTTTGCAATGAAAAAAGCATATTTACACAGAAAATAAAATTAAACCACTGGTATTTCAGAGGTCCAGAGGGTCGGGTAAGGGACTTGCGAGCCTAGAAACACTCGGACGTGCCTCCAGGCAAATAAAAAAACGCATTTCGCATTGTAGCGCATTCACAGTCCAAACTCTATTGGCGGGATATACAGGGACGCTGAGCGGAGACAGAGGGAGGGGCTGGAGCTGCATTTGCCGATCTGACGTCAAAAAGGTGCCTTGTCCGAACTCGCCCGTTTCAACACTGGTTTTTTCTAACGCAGAAAAGGATCGCAAATGCTCAGTTTAGACATTTCGCAACTTTTAGCCATGGTGGGGGGGGGCCCTAAACAGGGTAGGGGAGCTCACATTAACGTTCAACCTCAGAAAGTAAAAATTTCATGCCATGGGACCTTTGGGACTGAGCATTTGCGGTCCTTTTCTGCGTTAGAAAAAAACAACAACAAGGCAAGGCACCTTATTGACGTCAGCTCGAAAAATGCAGCTCCACCCCCCGTCTGTGTCTACTCAGCGTCTCTGTAAATCACGCCCAGAGAGTTTGGACTGCGAATGCGCTAGGCAATGCGAAATGCGTTTTTTTATTTGCCTGGAGGCACGTCCGAGTGTTTCTAGGCTCGGAAGTCCTTTATCTGAGCCTCTGGACCTTTGAACAGCAGTGGTTTAATTTTATTTTCTGTGGAAATGTGTTTATTTTTCAATGGAACGCTTCTCATCTCTTCTCCGCGCAAAAACGCGGAAATGGATCAGAGCGGACAGCTGAGAGCTGAGAGCGGAGAGTTTGGCCACGCCCCCACCCTCTACTATAGGCCATCTCTGTCCTCCTCATTTGCATTCAAGCAACAAGTCCCATAATGGAGTGTTCAGAGAGAGAAAAATTACTCTTTCTCATCTTATCTCTGTTTCTCATGCACTGAGTGTTGATTTTGAAGAAGGATTCATTTACAGTATTAGGGAACCATTAAGGAGCCATATAAAAGCATCAAGAAGTACCATGTCATGGGATCTTTAACAGGGAATATTGATGACATCAGCTGCAAAGTATCAATCAACATCTCTATGAAGACAAACAGGAAACGGACCACCCACCAGAAATGTTACATAGTGCATCTAAGACATTATCAGGTTTGGTGTTTGTGGATTTTCAGTTTAGATATTTCTCATATTCTTATGTAAATGTGGTCATAATGTTATGCAAAAGTGACAGGTTTTCATTTTTTGGCGGGAATGGGAAAATATCTTAAGATCAGTCAAGCAACATTTTGTTGAAAAATATCAAAAAGTATCAAAATAGTTCGCTTTACACTAAAGAAAATACATTACAACACCAAACATGTTTAAACTGCCAGAATAAATTGTGTGTATTGTGCGTAATATTTACCACCAAACCAAGTAATAGTTGGAAAACCTGTCACAAGCATTTTAAAGCAAGAATTCCTAAAACTATATTATCAGACTAACCAAATCACCATGTTATGTCTCTACTCACATTAATCAGACCCTGTGTGATGTTTGTTACTATCAATGTATTGTCATATTTTAATTCTGTAAGTTACTTTATGCAAAATGAAAATATGGAAGAGAAAATTGTACTTTAGTCATCTTACCTCAGATAGTTTTACTTGAAATCTGACCATTTTTCTACAATTTTCTCTTCCATATTTTCATTTTGCATAAAGTAACTTACAGAATTGTATATATAAAATGTATATAGGAGGCCGGTCCGTGAATGAAAATATTTTATTATTATTATAAACAACTGGTTCATGGTACAAAAATAATAATGCAAAATAATACAATAATTTGGATCATTTCAGCCCATTTCGCCAATCTCTACTGAACTAAAAGTAAAAGCAGCTGTTAACTTGAAAACTACAGCTTCATGACATCATAAGGTGGAACAAGGTGGAGCATTTTGAGCTTTGGAGATGTAGACAGACTAATATTTCAACTGAGCCATTGGATCAACCATAGATCTGTATGTGTGTGTGTGTGTGTATATGCATGTGTGTGTGTGCCTGGGTTGTATGTTGTGTGTGTATTTTAGCTCGTTGTGAACTGCGCCTCCTCCCCTCGTACCAACGTCTGTTAAACTTTTTAAATAATGTCATCACTGGACTTATCTTTGTCACTATGGTGGTCAACATCATTAAGTCGGCCTTTGGGACACAGCGCAGCTTTCTCCTGGGCTGGCTCTTCCACAGATTTGTCCTCTGAGAGCAGTTCAGTAGCTTAGAAACAGTATAATATAATATAAAAGCATGATAAATGAGCATCTCCATGGAAACTAGCGTACCCTCCACTAGAAACGTTACATATGATACACATTTAATACCTTGGAAAGAGTCTCAGAGTCTCAAAAAAGTGTACAGTGGTCCCTCGTTTATCGCTGGTTCCAGAAATATCCCGTAATGAGTGAAATCCGCGAAGTAGGACAACTTTATATTTTACAATTATTATACATGTTTTAAGGCTGTAAACGCCTTAAAACACTGGAATTAACGTTTTCTCACATTTCTCTCTCGTTTAAACACTCAAACTTTCGTAGATTTTCAACAAAATGTATTAATAGTGAAGCATGGGGGCTCCGCCGGGAGCCCCGCGCGAGGGGAGCGGAGACATGAGTCACTGGATCCGGATGCGATGCGCACCAAGCCCTTGGAGAAGTGTGCGTGGTCAAATCCGTGACAGAACAGCATGACCGGCGCAAGGCACGAGATCGAACCACGGCGCCCGGACCGTGTCCTCGCAGCCCGAGCCACAAACTGAACACGCACAAATGAACGCAAGAGCCACACGAAACCAGCAAAGAGCCGCACGGGGTGATTTAATCCTGGTATAGACCTGGTCTAGTCCCAGTTTAGTCCAGGTCTAGACCTGGTCCAGTCCTGGTTTAGTCCAGGACCAGTCCAGGTTCAGACCTGGTTTAGACCTGGTTTAGTTCTAGTCTAGACGTGGTTTAGTCCACGTTTAGTCCTGGTCTAGTCCTGGTCTATTCCCGGTCCCCCTCGCGTCCCCCATCTACAGTCTCTTAGCCAATCAGGATGCAGAACACAATGTTACACTATAAAAAATTTTTTTTTAAATCCACGAAACAGCGAGGCCGCGAACAGTGAACCGCGATAGACCGAGGGACCACTGTACTGCAAATTATACAGGGTATCATTGTGCTATAGAGTGAATGAAACATGTATGTGTGTGTGCGTGTGTGTGCGTGCGTGCGTGTGTGTGTGTGTGTGTGTGTAGCCCGCAGAGACCTGAACGTGGCGTCCAATCAGAAGAGACTAGACTACCTGAACAACATGGCCACCGCAGTCATCTTCGCCACCACCGTCACCAACTTCTTCGTCAGTTTCTTCGGCTCCAAGAGGACGGGCTTTTTCCGCTGGCTGCTGGCTCGCCTACACTACTGATGCATGCTCTCTTTATCTCTCATATGTTCAATTAATATACCTATGCTGTATGACTTGTCTGTGTTTCAATTTCCCAAAAACAAAAACAAAAATGAAAGAGAAAATTGACTGCTTGCAACAGTGAAATTTCACTGGGCCTTTCAGTTCTGCAGTTTTGAACGGTCAATAAACTTGTTTCTGTTGTTAAACTGTTTAGATCAATATTGAAATTCACAATGAACAAAATTTTAAAATCCACATATGTTAGAGTTTAATACTAAATAGGGATACACCTATCCAGCTTTTTCAGTTTCTATAATGATATTGATAATTTGGTATCTGTCAGTTCCCGATATCAAGTGTAGTACCAGTGTAGTTAATTTTATTTCTATCAAAACACAGTTAACTTTCTACAAAATGTATCCAATTATTTTTATCCAGCAGGTAACTACTGAACAGTTTTGTATGAATAAAAGTCCAAACAATATGAACATTTCTGGGCCAATACTAGCCAGTAAATAGCCTTATTAAAGCCAATAAAAGGCCCAAACAGGAAGCCCAGTATCAGTGCCTCCCTCATACTAAATACCCCTAAGAAAGCTTAATATGTCTCCTAATAAATCACTGTTTCAAAATGGATTTGAATTGTTTTACTAACATTTTGTAAAACATGATCTGCTTAGATGAACCTTGATACAACTGCAAATGTTTTTATGTTTTCTTAATAAAATACAAATTTGTGTGACAAAAAACTTCATGTGAGTCTCTAACTGTAATGAAAGGTCCCAGGTTTGATTCCCAGACTGTGTGGGGAGTTTGCATGTTCTTACTGTGCCTGGGTGGGTCTCCTTTGGGTGCTCTGATTTACCCCATTAAACCAAACCTTCCCCCAAAGAGGTTTTCCAGACAAGATCCAAAAATGACATGTGCGAACCATGAAAGTCTAGAGCAGTGTTTCTCAAACTTAGAGACAAAACCAATCATGTCTGAGAGTTTCTGTTAATTCATTAGATAAAGATTTAGATGTGGCGGGACTCGGAAAACCAAAATGTAAAGTTAATTTCAAATGCAATTTTGTTGCATGGAGCGCCTTTGGACACCCTCATGCAGTGCCTCTGATTGCCCTCATGGGGTCCCGGACCCTCTTAGGGAATCACTTGCACAGAGTATCAGCTATCGGTCTTAAAGGAGAATTAACGTTTTTTACAATCTGAGCCTTATTTCGGTAATAAAACAAGTTGTTTGACTCACCCATAGCACTTTGGTTTCATTCGGAGATGTTTTAGATTTGCGATCTCCGTAATGCGAGTTCTCGGGGCACTTGTTTGCAGTCTCCAAATAACACAAACTTTAGCACTTTTCAAATCATAGAAGCCCGATGTCTTAGTCTACGCTTTCGTTTGAGTCAAAAGTGGCCTGTAATCCGAGATTTAGCCATAGTTTCGAGTAGATGAGGAGGCCAGTGCGCATGTGCGGAGTCACAGCTTATTTCGCTCTCAGCTCTCAGGACCCAAACATGAAACGCAAAGCTGCAAATTATGGATAAATCTCGGATTACAGGCCACTTTTGACTCAAACGAAAGTGTAGACTAAGACATCGAGCTTCTATGATTTCAAAAGTGCTAAAGTTTGTGTTATTTGGAGACTGCTTGGGGCATATATTATAGAGAACTCGCGTTATGGATATCGCTAATCTAAAACATCTCTGGAAGTGCTCCATATGACACCAAAGTGCTATGGGTGAGTAAAACAACTTGTTTTATTACCGAAATAAGGCTCAGATTGTAAAAAACGTTAAAGGTCCCATGGCATGAAATTTTCACTTTCTGAGGTTTTTCAACGTTAATGTGAGCTCCCCTACTCTGTTTAGGCCCCCCCCCCCTTCCCCCCCCATGGTTAAAAGTTGCGAAATGTCTAAACTGAGCATTTGCGATCCTTTTCTGCGTTAGAAAAAAACACAGCTCAAACGGGCGATTTTGAACAAGGCACCTTATTGACGTCAGATCGAAAAAAGAAATGCAAATGCAGCTCCACCCCCGTCTGTGTCTACTCAGCGTCTCTGTAAATCACGCCCAGAGAGTTTGGACCGCGAATGCGCTAGGCAATGCGAAATGCGTTTTTTTATTTGCCTGGAGGCACGTCCGAGTGTTTCTAGGCTCGGAAGTCCTTTATCTGAGCCTCTGGACCTTTGAACAGCAGTGGTTTAATTTTATTTTCTGTGGAAATGTGTTTATTTTTCAATGGAACGCTTCTCATCTCTTCTCCACGCAAAAACGCGGAAATGGATCAGCTGAGAGCTGAGAGCTGAGAGCTGAGAGCGGAGAGTTTGGCCACGCCCCCGCCCTCTACTATAGGCCATCTCTGTCCTCCTCATTTGCATTCAAGCAACAAGTCCCATAATGGCCTGTTCAGAGAGAGAAAAATTACTCTTTCTCATCTTATCTCTGTTTCTCATGCACTGAGTGTTGATTTTGAAGAAGGATTCATTTACAGTATTAGGGAACCATTAAGGAGCCATATAAAAGCATCAAGAAGTACCATGTCATGGGACCTTTAATTCTCCTTTAAATCTCCAGCACATCTTGAGAGTCCACACAAAGCTTTATTTGAACACTTTAATGTGAAGAGAAAACTGTGCAAAACTACACAGTCTACACAGCTCTCTTAAATGTTTGTGGTAAAAACCAAAAAAACTGCTCTTTGTGAATTTGTATAAATTTTTTATCAGATAATTAACTGCTAACAGGAGTTTAGCCCGTTATAACCTTGTTACCATTAAAACACTACAATCCCTTTTTAATCCAACATGTGTCGTCACTAAAATAGAAGGAATTTTAGAGCCCATATTACACTTTTTTCTGATCTCATAATGTTTACTCATCACAGACCTGCAGTTATGTTTTGTTTCATTCAAACATGTTTAACACACAAACCTTGCAGATTTAGATCTTCGCTCAAATAGTTCATAGTCCCACCTTGTGATGCTGTTTGGTAAAATAGTGCTCCACTGTGTTTTTAAACTCCATACACCTTCATTCATTCAAACCTGAAATTGCCAGTTACCTTTACTGAACTGTTGAAAACTACTGCTGCATGACATCACAAGGTAGAACAGAGCATTTTGAGCTTTGGGGATACAGGGGGTCCTCGGGTTACGACGTTGATCCGTTCTTAAGACGCGTCGTAACCCGAATTTCGTCGTAAGTCGGATTTTGACTTTGATCTTCCAACCAAAGCACCAATAACCTTTCCATCTCAATAATTAGACCACTACGCTGCTTGGTTATCACTGCCGCTTTCATAGGAGCAGATCAGAGCCCACATCAGGTACTTGTGCGTGCACACGAGGCCGTCTTCTTCTCCCTACAACCACAACAGAGCGTATTCTTCCGCCGTGCGCCGCGCGCCGTTCGCGTTTGTTTACATCTCTTACCACGCTAAACCGCGTAAGACGGAATGACGCGTAATATATATATATATTTTTTTTAATGGGGGCGCGTTCGTAACCACGAAACGTCGTAAACCGAGACCGTCGTAACCCAAGGACCCCCTGTATAGACATAATAAAAACTCAGGATTCCTCAACATGTGTAAATGAAACAAAACACAACTCCAGGTATGTTTTTGATGAGGTAATAACATTATAACTCACAAGAGTCAGTTTTGTGTAATATAGGACCTTTAACAGCTCTAGTAAGTTGTAATTTAGCAGTACTTGTATTTGTGGCAGGTTGGCGTGATCTGAACAACTCCACTCTGCAGAAAAGGCTGGATTACCTGAACAACGTAGCGACCGCCATCTTGTTCGTCACCACTGGTCTCGGCTTCTTCATCAGTATCTTCGGCATGCAGAGGACCGGGCACTTCCCCTGGCTCATGATACGCATACACTGAACTAAAGGGCTCAAGGATTTAGGAAAACATCGATGAGATTTTCCTGACAAGCTTTGTGATTATATTAGCGCTCAATGTTTTAATAATAGGATTCAGTTCGACGTTTTAAATGCGTAAAGAAGAACTGACAAAAAGACTGGAATCTGAACTGACAAACTAATACAAGAATCATGTTTCAGAACATGTTTATGCAGATCTCAACTACAGGGTTAGGAGTTTTTATGCAAGAATAAGACAGTTGATTTTGTTGTTTGTGGAGGAAAATAAAAATAAAAAATTACAGTCTTTGCGATTTGCTTATTGCGCCCAATCAAATTGCAATTTCTACCAAAATTAAAGGAAAAGTAACATTTTTTTTTACAATCTGAGCCTTCTTTCGTCAATAAAACAAGTAGTTTTACTCACCCATAGCAGTTTGGTGTCATTTTGAGCAGTTTCGTAGAAGTTATGTTGTAGCGTATCCATTAACTTGAGTGCTCGGGGCATTACTTTGCGGTCTTCAAATAACACAAACTTTAGCACTTTTCAAATCATAGAAGCCCGATATCTTAGTCTACGATTTCGTTTGAAGCAAAAGTGGCCTGTAATCCGAGATTTATCCATAGTTTCGAGTAGATGAGGAGGCCAGTGCGCATGTGTGGACTGTGCTCTCAGCTCCCGGGACCCAAACATGAAACGCAAAGCTGTAAACTATGGCTCAATCTCGGATTACAGGCCACTTTTGCTTCAAACGAAATCGTAGACTAAGACATCGGGCTTCTATGATTTGAAAAGTGCTAAAGTTTGTGCTATTTGGAGCCCGCACGGGGCATATTACATGCTTGGGGAATATATTATATGCCCCGAGCTATGGCTAGAAGTTGCGCTAGGCTAACCGCAAATCTAAAACATCTCTGGAAGTGCTCCATATGACACCAAAGTGCTATGGGTGAGTAAAACAACTTGTTTTATTACCGAAAGAAGGCTCAGATTGTAAAAAAAACATTACTTTTCCTTTAAAGCCCTACTGCGTAACATTTCAGCTAATAAATACACATGTAGAAGTTGCTACAGCTCAAAAAGACCTTCAAAACCAGTGTGATTACTGTATACGGAGAGGCAAATCCATACTTTTTCAGCATTAATGTCAATATTGTCTGAAATGTTACACAGTGGGGCTTTAGTCCACTTAAACTCTGTATGCCCAGTTAACATAAATAGTTTAAATGGAAAAGGGTGATGTAATATAATGAATTCAAAAGCATACAAACACACAAAAGTTGCCCATGTACCTTCTGTCAAAACGCCAAAGAAAATCTATTTTTTTGTATTTTCAGGGTTTTATCTTGAGATGAGGGATTCTGTTAAATAGTTTTATGAAGAGTTTTGTTTGTGATTGTAATTGAAGCTTGGACCACTCTATACGAAATGTACTATAAATGTACTTTAAAAAGGACATTGGAATAGTGTGCAGTAGACGTACATATAGAGAGTCTGCATGAGAAGCAATATCTGAATCCAAGTTGTGTTTTAATAAAAACCTGTTCAATCAGTGATCAAAAAGTACTATTTTAAAAGCTAGAAGGCCTACAGTTTAACCCAATTTGAAATCTTCTACCTTAACCAAATTGAAATCCTGTTTTAAGTGCCATATTTTATTTATTTTGCTCATATGATGCTGTTTTCTGATCTGTTCTAATGTCGTTTCCTCATCACAAACAGACTTGGAGTTGTGTTTTGTTTCATTCACACATGTTTAACACACAAACCCTCTGTGTTCTTCTCTGAAAACACTCCTTGTGATGTCATTTGGTAATACATGAAGTGCTCCACTGTGTTTTTAAAGTCCATACACCTTCATTAGAATCATTTGGATGATTTACAACCCTGGAATTCCTCATCTCTACTGAACAAAAAGTAAAAGGAAGACTACTGCTTCATGACATCACAAGGTGGAACAGAGCATTCTGAACTTTAGAGATGTAGACACAAATAATACAGGATTACTCAAACATGTGTGAATGAAACAAAGCACAACCCCGGGTATGTTTTTGTGGAGGTAACAACATTATAACATGACTTAAATAACAAGACCTTTAAGGCACCATTACTGTATCGTTCCAATAATAAACCCTGGAATTAGCTCAGTCCAGACAGATTCATATGGATCAAAATGTTACAGTCTTAAAACAGCACATTTCTTGGTCCTTTTACAAGAAGCAGCGTCCCTTTAAAGGTCCCATGGCATGAAATTTTCACTTTCTGAGGTTTTTGAACGTTAATGTGAGCTCCCCTACCCTGTGTAGCCCCCCCCCCCATGGCTAAAAGTTGTGAAATGTCTAAACTGAGCATTTGCGATCTTTTTCTGCGTTAGAAAAAAACACAGCTCAAACGGGCGATTCTCAACAAGGCACCTTATTGACGTCAGATCGAAAAATGCAGTTCCACCCCCTGTCTGTGTCTACTCAGCGTCTCTGTAAATCACGCCCAGAGAGTTTGGACCGCGAATGCGCTAGGCAATGCGAAATGCGTTTTTTTATTTGCCTGGAGGCACGTCCGAGTGTTTCTAGGCTCGGAAGTCCTTTATCTGAGCCTCTGGACCTTTGAACAGCAGTGGTTTAATTTTATTTTCTGTGGAAATGTGTTTATTTTTCAATGGAACGCTTCTCATCTCTTCTCCGCGCAAAAATGCGGAAATGGATCAGAGCGAACAGCTGAGAGCGGAGAGCGGAGAGTTTGGCCACGCCCCCACCCTCTACTATAGGCCATCTCTGTCCTCATTTGCATTCAAGCAACAACGCCCAGAATGGAGTGTTCAGAGAGAGAAAAATTACTCTTTCTCATCTTATCTCTGTTTCTCATGCACTGAGTGTTGATTTTGAAGAAGGATTCATTTACAGTATTAGGGAACCATTAAGGAGCCATATAAAAGCATCAAGAAGTACCATGTCATGGGATCTTTAAGAAAATACACTGAAATGCCTTGTTCAGACAGTTACTTATGGCTGAACAAAATGACGTTGGATTGTGTGGTTGTGTTTTGGGTTATACTTTTGATCACGGAAATCAAACAGTTGTGAGTTCTCACGTCTAATTCTCGTCATATCTGGTACTTGTACATTCTGTCGGGAGGGGCCTTCATTTAAAGTATTAAGTATGTAGATTTGTTTAAAATATTTTTGCTTGTTATTTTATTTTTTTCTCGTTTTCAATTTCTCATAAAAATGCAATGTTTTACTACTTACCTGGTTTTGGTTGAAGCTGTGAATAGTCGTTTTGAGCCACTTCGCTTTGGTTCTGTTGTTTTAATGCACAAATCGTACGCTTTTTATTTTGTAGGAGCCAATTTCGCAGTAGTCCGAGACCTAAATGATTCTCATGGCAGGTTTGAATTGCATTAAGTGAAATGTGTGTTCTTGTTGTTTAAAGGACTGGATAACATTGGGTTGACTTTATGTACATATACAGTGCGGCTTCTTGCTAAGACAGCACTACACAATGTAATAAAAACATAACAAAATAAATAACTGCATTGGATATTGCAATATTTCTGGAAAGTTATCATGTTCTGGTGATAAAGTAATTTTTTCGACACACGCTATTGGTCGATTTCAGATTCGAGAATGTGCTAATGTCATACTCAGATAAGTCAAGAGACAGATTTTTATTGATTACATTGTACTTTGCAGTGAAATATCCAAAAGGTAAATGCCCAAATGTTGAACCTAATTATTTCTGTTAGTGAAAATTTCTGTTAACAAAAAACATTTTAATTTTCATTGTATCCATCTGTATTCAATATTAGGTCAATAACCCAGCAATAGTCTTAAACTGGGGTTTTCCAAGACGGGCATAGTTACTTTACAATTTCATACTTTCATACCAAGCGTACACATTTTTTACTCAAACTCAAGCTTAAAGGAAAAGTAACGTTTTTTTTTACAATCTGAGCCTTATTTCGGTAATAAAACAAGTTGTTTTACTCACCCATACTTTGGTGTCATATGGAGCATTTCCGGAGATGTTTTAGATTAGCGTTAGGCTAGCGCCGTTAGCCTAACGCGACTTATAGCCATAGCCCGGGGCATTCCCTGAGCATGTAATATGCCCCGTGCGGGCTCCAAATAACACAAACTTTAGCACTTTTCAAATCATAGAAGCCCGATGTCTTAGTCTACAATTTCATTTGAAGCAAAAGTGGCCTGTAATCCGAGATTTGTCCATAGTTTACAGCTTTGCGTTTCATGTTTGGGTCCCGGGAGCTGAGAGCACACTCCGCGCATGCGCACTGGCCTCCTCATTTACTCGAAACTATGGATAAATGTCAGATTACAGGCCACTTTTGACCAAACGAAATCGTAGACCAAGACATCGGGCTTCTATGATTTGAAAAGTGCTAAAGTTTGTGTTATTTGGAGCCCGCACGGGGCATATTACATGATCGGGGAATACCCCGAGCTATGGCTATAAGTCGCGCTAGGCTAACGGCGTTAGCCTAACGCTAATCTAAAACATCTCCGGAAATGCTCCATATGACACCAAAGTGCTATGGGTGAGTAAAACAACTTGTTTTATTACCGAAAGAAGGCTCAAATTGTAAAAAAAAAACGTTACTTTTCCTTTAAAGGCACTAAATTAAGGCAAAAGATATCAGGTTATCAAGTTGGCTACATTATAACACCAGTCATAGAGTTATAGAAATAAAGTGTACATTTTGATTAATATATGAGTTATTGCAATATGGACAGTGTGTAACTTGTTATTATTATCTGATTATATGACATAGTTCAGAGTCAGTGTTCCTGCCGTGGGTTGATCCAGTGTCTTTAGGGTTTTTTCAGCTCAGTTCTTGCCCGATTTCACTTAAAATCCTGAATTAATCTGCAGTTTTGCAATTTGGTTTCTTGTAACTTCTGTCATTTCTGTGATCTGTTTGGAGTTGTCAGTGGCTGGGTTCTTTTGTGTGAGTTTTGACATTGCACGCCTCATGTCTGCCCCTTGTGGTGTGTTCTGCACTAAGTATAGAGTGTTCAGGCTTCAGAGTCAAATATAACACAAGGACATTTGTTACTTTATTTGTAAAAACTTAAATAAAAGGTGTTTGAATACAATCCTAGGCTGGACTTTTTTGTTGGGATTTTTGTATTCATTAAAAGTACACTGTGTACATTTTGTGGTCAAAGGTCTGCCAGCTGCTTGTTTCCATAGAACTGTTATTGCTTTCAATGTTCCACACTATGGCATTAATCTGAACTATTTCCATGGAGATGAGCAGGTGGAGTTACTTGGCCAGAGATCCGTGGAGAGGTAAACTCGCTCACAGTAAGAGTTGTAAGAGTTTATATTTAGGCAATAAGAACACCTGTAATTGAATAAATGTACGACAGTTAAATAAAATGTCTTATTGTGAAATATTCCAGGCAAAGCAATAACATCTTGATCATTTGATCCAACAAACTAATACTGTAAAATTCTTTCACCAGACAAAAACCACCACATTCACCCATCCACTACTAAACCAAAGGTTGGCGGCTCAATTCCTGTTAAAACTTACTGTTAAAGCCCCAGTGTGTAGGATTCATGATGCATAGGTGGATGGTGCTATTGCACTTTCTGTTTTAGCTACGGCAGACCTCGAGGGTCACCCGGGCGCGCCGTAACGCGGACACGAGCCGCGCGCCGCTACTGTATAAATAAAACGCGGTCCTGTTTTGTTTTTTTTTCTTCTTTTCTCATGAAAACACACATTCCCGATCATGTACCATGACACTCTACACATCAAATGAAACCTTACAGTCTCCTCTTTTTGAATATGCAATTCATTTCCCTGCACAACAATCACTCCCCGAGCACATGGGGCTTTTATACAGAAAAGCACAAAACGAGGTTTGTTACTTAGCTTACCTTTGAAGGCTCTGCACAGGTCAAACTCTGTATTTCACCATAAACTTGCTCTCAATCTGTCCGTAAGGATCCAGCGAATAAAATCCAGTAAAACAATTTAGTCCAAAACACGTGTTAGATCCATTACGACGTCTGATCCGGCAGCATGCTTGTGTTGTTTACCCAAAACCACGAGCCTTGCCGAAGGCGAAGGCGGAGCCCAAATGTCCTTCTGCGGTTCTCGTATTCAAAATGGCTGCCTCTGCATGGGGAAGATCCCCCTTTTATGTGACTATATCTAAGTCCAACAGAATACTTTGATTTCATGATGGAAGTGAAAAGGCTTGGAAAACAATGTATTTTTGAATGGGTATCTTCAATTTCAGTAATTAACGGGTAAAAATCTTACACACTGTCCCTTTAAGAGTGCTTACTGCTGTACTCTTGGACTGGACACTTCATCCACATAGCCATAGGTCAAATCAACTAATGTGTAATCTGTAATGTATGTAATCTTTCATTTGTCCAGGATTGGTCCATGATAGAAAAGTTTAAAATATTTTTGTAATTAAATGGGCGTCATTTTTGTCAAGGAATTAAATGTTGAATTTTGCAAAGTATAAAAAATGGGGGTCTTGTGCAATAAGTCCCGTAATAAACATAACTGATGTAACTGTATATAGAACTATTGTTATTACAAGTTTAGCGCTTTATTATTGTCATACCTGTTTTCTCCACGTGATGGCAGCACTAAATCACCACATGCCTTTATAATTCCTCTCCCTTATTCATTATCTGTCCACATCTCTGCTCATTTAAACACATTGTGAATTTCATGTCAATGATAAAGTAATGTTGAGTTTTATTTATGATGTGTCGCTATGGATACGGTGGAAACAGGAAGGGGAGCAGGTCCTGGGTCTACAGCTGTGTTAAAACAATAGGCACATTTCATCAGGCTCTTTTCCTGCTGCTAAAAGTATTGGACACTGGAGCGTGGACCTCGCTGGCGTCCAATCAGAAACAAAAACACAATAAATAAGAAATTAAAAGGGTGTCTAAAAACATTTTGAGGCGACTGTAGAACCGACCGAAATTTTTTTTTTTAATCACATGGATTTAACACTATTACAGTCCATTACAGAGACATGTTACAACATTATGAAAAAAATTAAATAAAATTAACAAAATGTAAATGCTAAGGTGTTTATTTACCTCCAAATAGAAAATGTAAATAATAATAATAATAATAATAATAATAATAATAATTTAGATACACTTTTTTTCTTCGGGTCCCAGGAGGATATAATATAATCTTATAGCTGTACACATGGATTTAAAAGGCTTTTATTGTCGTAAAAGTAGGCAAGCTTAGGCCTATATTTGCTTTCAGTCACTACATTTTGTTTTTTGCAAAGTTTCTAAGATTTTTATAGGTGACTTTTTGAGGACTTTTGACCATTCCAAAGATAGAGTACTTTGTTTTGAATTGTTTCCTCTGCTGATTTTACTTAAAGGCACAGTATGTAACTTTCTGGAGATGGATTAGGGCTTAGGATTCTTGCAACTTGCATTCTTACTGTGACTGGGCTCACTTCTCTACTCACGTACTGCAGGGCTCTCAAGTTTTGATCGGGGTCGTGCGTGAGAGGAGCGGGGGGGTGGGGGTGGGGGGGGCCTGAATTGCGTGAGAAATGCCGTGTGAGCGTGTGAACACGTCGAATTGTCTCTCTCAATGCGTGAGACTTGAGAGCCCTGCTGTAAATGTTTGTCTAAAGAGCAAACTTAAACTACAAAGCAACTAATGAGAGTTATATAAATGAAGTTATTACCTGATGGTTCTCAGTTTGTTTTATCATCACCGCAGTGTGCGCTTAGCAGCTGAAACTACACTCTACAGTCTGCCCAACAACAGAACAATTTATTTTCTGATTGGCTGATTTTTTTACGGGGAGCGGGACAGGGAGGAGGGGGGAGAGGTTTTTTTTCCGCTGAAAACGCGCGGTGCCTGCATAAACTGAGCCACACAGACCGATTCTCTGGGCACAAAAAAAATAAAAAATCAGCGTGAGAAATGCCATGTGGCGTGTGAGCGTGTGAACACGTCGAATTGCGTGTGTCACACTCTCAATGCGTGAGACTTGAGAGCCCTGCGTACTGTCTCTGTGGAGATAAATAACTGTGCCAGTGTTGCCAACTCCCCAGCATCGGAAGTAGCTATTGGCCCGCCCAGAAGTAGGTAAAAGTAGCTAGACGAGCGAGCGGTCCAATCCAAACGTGAGAGCGGGGGGGTCATTGTCAGCAGGGGGCTCCACACAGCACATCCTAGTGACACTAACCTTTTATTTGTGTTGTTATTACATATACTTGTTTGTTTGTTTGTTTTTTTATTTGTTTTTGTTTTTTTATATTTTTTTTTTTTGGAGCTGTAGTCCAAGATCTATAGCTTGCTTTTTTATTTTGTGTTTTTTTTTGTGTTCTGTAGTTTAACTAAAGCTTTTTATTTCTTTTTTTTTATTTGTTGTGCTATAGTGGGCAAACTATAGCTTTTTATTTTATTTATTTATTTATTTTTTTTTTTGGTGCTAAAGAACTAGCTTTTTTAAACTTTTCTGTGCTGTACAACTAGCTTTTTAAGCAGTGCTACTTGTGACTTTGTGCAGTAGCGGTTCTTAGGGGGGGCGAGTGGGGCAATTGCCCAGGGCGCAACTTTGTGAGGGGCGCCATGCCGAGCGCTTGAAAAAAAAATCATATCACTGTGTAGGAAATTGGCAAATTGGCGCCCCCTCTGGCTGCAGGTGCATTCATTCTGGTGTCTGTGAACGACACGCGTTATCTCTTTAACTTCGTTCAATAGGGTCTCACATTTCTGATCCATCCATCTGAAATTTCCGATCCATGTGCGCTAAAGGGGGCCACGTTAAAGGGGGAATCACTAATGTTAATTTGTGGGTTTCTTAAGTCTCTTAGTTATTTAAGTCATACCATATGGGGGTTATTTAAGTATTTTCTTTATTATGTTGAATTGCAGGTGTTTTATCATTATGGGGACCGTTATTTATAGTTGGATAAAGATGTGAAATTGGATATGAAGATGGAGATAACACATGAATAACACATGGTTTGATTGTTCAAACTGATATAATAATTTCTGTCTATGGTTCTATATGGGCTTTGGCAATGATATTGAAAAATAATAGCTTGCAGCAGGCCTGGACTGGTAATCGGGCATACCGGGCATTTTCCCGGTGGGCCGACAGTCCTACGGGGCCGATGCCCTACTTCTTTTTTTTTTTTTTTTTTTTTTACTTAGAGACCGGCCCACAATTTAGGACTGCACCAGGACTAAACCAGGACTAAATCAGGTTTGAGCCAGGACTAAACCAGGACTAAATCAGGTTTGAACCAGGACTAATCAGGTCTAAATCAGGACTAAATCAGGTCTGAACCAGGACTAAACCAGGACTAAATCAGGTTTGAACCAGGACTAATCAGGTCTAAATCAGGACTAAATCAGGTCTGAACCAGGACTAAACCAGGACTAAATCAGGACTGAACCAGGACTAAACCAGGACTAATTGCATCTAAATCAGGACTAAATCAGGTCTGAACCAGGACTAAACCAGAACTAAATCAGGTCTGAACCAGGACTAAACCAGGACTAATTACATCTAAATCAGGACTAAATCAGGTTTGAACCAGGACTAAACCAGGACTAAATCAGGGTTGAACCAGGACTAATCAGGTCTAAATCAGGACTAAATCAGGTCTGAACCAGGACTAAACCAGGACTAAATCAGGTTTGAACCAGGACTAATCAGGTCTAAATCAGGACTAAATCAGGTCTGAACCAGGACTAAACCAGGACTAAATCAGGTTTGAACCAGGACTAATCAGGTCTAAATCAGGACTAAAACAGGTCTGAACCAGGACTAATCAGGATTGAACCAGGACTAAACCAGGACTAATTATGAGGGGCCGGTCTAAGCCAAAAATGCCAGGGCCATTTTTTTGTCCCAGTCCAGACCTGGCTTGCAGCAATGTATTGGGGAAAAAAAGAACTATGAATTAGTTCATTTTTTGGAACTATGAACAAACTACTAACTATAAACAATTATGAACTATGAACGAACTAGTTCATTTTGAAATGTGTGAACTGAACTTTGAACTAGTTCATGTAGAAAATGAACTTTCAACACTGCATACTTGTTCTATTTATATATCTGATTGTATATATTTTTGCCACTTTTATGTGTATTTTTTAGGGCTGTCAAACGATTAATTTTCTTGATCGCAACTAATCTCAGAAATTTCATAGTTAATCGCGATTAATCGTGATTTATTTTGCATGTTTAAAATTGATATCTTGCAGTAAGACCGTTCGAATCTAAAGTTAAACTCACAATGCAAAGTATTTCTCACCATTTTTTTTTATTTCAAAAAAGTGCAAAGAAAGGAAAAAGTAACAATGAACCAGTAATAGTGCTTACTTTGAGAAATTGTAAATAAATGATTGAAGCCCGCTCGAGCTGCCTACGGATGCGTAGAAGGAACAAAATACTAGCAAACTCAAAATAGCGCGTTTAACCGACAATGAGTTTAATTAATACAACCAAATGAGCTGCATATGGATGGTAGAATTGCGGAAAATGCTGGCAAACTCTGATCGCGATTAAAGGTCCCATGGCATGAAATTTTCACTTTCTGAGGTTTTTGAACGTTAATGTGAGCTCCCCTACCCTGTTTAGCCCCCCCATGGCTAAAAGTTGCGAAATGTCTAAACTGAGCATTTGCGATCCTTTTCTGCGTTACACAAAACCAGTGTTGAAACGGGCAATTTCGGACAAGGCACCTTTTTGACGTCAGATCGGCAAATGCAGCTCCAGCCCCTCCCTCTGTCTCCGCTCAGTGTCCCTGTATGTCCCGCCCATAGAGTTTGGACTGTGAATGCGCTACGCAATGCGAAATGCGTTTTTTTATTTGCCTGGAGGCACGTCCGAGTGTTTCTAGGCTCGCAAGTCCCTTACCCGACCCTCTGGACCTCTGAAATACCAGTGGTTTCATTTTATTTTCTGTGTAAATATGCTTTTTTTCATTGCAAAGTCTCCCATCTGTCTTCCTGTGTTAAACACGGAAGCGAGGAGACAGCGGTCCAGAGCTGCGCTTCCAGCGGGGGAAACCCGCCCCCCCCCGCTCCTTAGCCAATCTCTCTGTCCTTCTCATTTGCATTGAAGCAGCAACACTCAGAATAAAGCATTTTAGACACATATCTAGCCTCATGAAGACTGTCAGAGTCATATCTCATGCAGTGAGTGTTGATTTGGAAGAAGGATTCATTTACAGTATTAGGGAACCATTAAGGAGCCATATAAAAGCATCAGGAAGTACCATGTCATGGGACCTTTAAAAAAATTGTTCGCGATCATAACTTACATTAATCTAATCGCGTATTTTTTAATGTATTTTTTTATGTATATTGTATTTTTTGTATTCATTGTGTTTTTTTAATATTATTTTTTATTTATGTTATTTAATTTGTGATTATTTGTGATAATGAGAACTACTCTATAGTGATAATTAAACATGGCTGCTTGTGGTAAATGTTGGGGGGGGGCGCTCGGAGGGGGTCTCGCCCAGGGAGTAACTCAATGTAGAACCGCCACTGACTTTGTGTCGCCAAAAAGAAAAAGAAAACAAATCAGAGCGCATAGGCATACACTTATTGAGAATCAGAGCCTATGGCAGAGGAATGACCAGACTCCGAGGCGATCTGACGAGACGGGAGGAACCAGAGGAGAGACTGGTGAGTGTAACTGTCAAACATTTCCGGTAAGGACGTGGAACTCCAGAAACGAAAGTAACCACGGGACAGAGCCAAACAAAACCTGCGCAGGTAAGACATAGAACCACCATGGGAACCAATCCGGATAGAGGCTGGACTGATCATTGTAGTTTGCAAACATTTAGATATAGCTGGAAAAAATAAATTACCGTAGATATTGCGCATAATTTCTAGCGCTGAACGTGCCCAAAATGGTTAACACGCTCGTTCCCAGCCCCAGCCCTACAGTATATGTGTATGTGGGCTAAATCAAGAACCATTATTCTGTTGTCATTCTAGGATAGTAATGCTTGGTTTTATACGTGATTTAGACCATTTAGGTCAATTCAGATGTAGCCTATTACTCCCTTTGGCTAGTGCGTAAACAACTGGAGTGACGTCACGTAAAACAGGCTCAAACTGAAACGTTCAAATAACTGAATACTGTACAGGTACCAAAGGAGAAGTGAGTGGGAAAAGTGTTTGAACATAAATCTGTATCAAAGGAACAGTGCATAATCTGCACTCTTAAAGGAAAAGTCACGTTTTTTTACAATTTGAGCCTTATTTCGGTAATAAAACAAGTTGTTTTACTCACCCATAGCACTTTGGTGTCATTTTGAGCAGTTTCGTCGAAGTTATGTTGTAGCGTAACCGTTACCTTGAGTGCTCGGGGCATTACTTTGCGGTCTCCAAATAACACAAACTTTAGCACTTTTCAAATCATAGAAGCTCGATGTCTTAGTCTTTGCCTGGAAGAATCCATGACTCATCGCTGTTCCAGCGGTGAGTCTGGTAACGCTTGGTCCAAAATGCGCTGCGGTTGCGCTTAGACCAGTGCTTCTCAATTATTTTCTATGACGCCCCCCCTAGGAAGAAGAAAAAATTTCACGCCCCCCTCCCTGTGCACGACTATTAATAGTATTATTTGTCTAGAAATTTATTAGTACACCTCTGCATAACAATGTATCCTTTTATTAACATTAAAAACAAAAAAAGAAAGAAACTTCCAACAAACACTGCACTCTTTTTTTGCACTGAGGACTCAAATATTAATGTGCTTTTAATGCAGCTTTGTGCACATTTGTTTACGTTTTACAGAAACGAAACTTAAAAACCACATGGTCCATTTGCATAAACTCAAAGCTCAGTGGAATATAATGTGTTTTTTCTGTGACAGAGGATGTTCTGCTGATGGCAAGTCTGTTCTGTGCGTATATCGCGTATTTAAGGTCGCCGAACCCTGCCCCAGAGCGACAACGAGAGCGCTACTGCCAACTACTGTTGTTGATGTGCAATTACACTTTCGTTCTAGTACAGTATGGCAAAAAAGCATGTTTCCCAGGGTCACATGCGCCCCCCCTGGCATCACACCGCCCCCCCCCCCAGGGGGGCCCGCCCCACTATTTGAGAAGCACTGTCTTAGACAGACAGCTAAGTGAACCAATCAGAGATTGCGCCATCTTGATTCAAAACTGAGGAGGAACTTCCGCTGCCTAAGAGTGACTTTGCGGGCAAAGGCGGGTGCACTGACGTCACAATCTTTGAACGAATCAGAATCGCGGAGTCCGTTTTTAACCGGAGGAGCGAGAGTGGAGCGAGGGTGTCCAAATGGTATCGCGCTGTATAGGAAATAGAGAGAGAGATCATTTGGCTGGCCAGGTAATCTTAGTCTATGATTTCATTTGAAGCAAAAGTGGCCTGTAATCCGAGATTTAGCCATAGTTTCGAGTAGATGAGGAGGCCAGTGCGCATGTGCGGACTGTGCTCTCAGCTCCTGGGACCCAAACATGAAACGCAAAGCTGTAAATTATGGATAAATCTCGGATTACAGGCCACTTTTGCTTCAAACGAAATCGTAGACTAAGACATCGAGCTTCTATGATTTGAAAAGTGCTAAAGTTTGTGTTATTAGGAGCCCACACGGGGCATATTACATGCTTGGGGAATATAGCTGCATCACTGTGTGGTACGGGAGCTGCACTGAACAGAACAGGAAAGCCCTGCAGCGCATAGTGAATGCAGCTGGGAGGATCGCTGGTGTCTCTCTCCCCTCCCTCCTAGACATTTTTAACACCCGGCTCACCCGCAGAGCGTCCAGCATTGTGGGTGACCCGAGCCACCCCGCACATAGCCTGTTCAGCCTCCTGCCCTCGGGGAGAAGGTACCGGAGTCTCCGGGCCCACTCCACCAGGCTTTCAAACAGCTTCATCCACCAGACTGTCAGGAGGCTGAACTCACACCCGAACTCCCACCTTAAAATTTCGATTCACTGTATGTTGAACACATATGGCAGAATTGACAATAAAGCTGACTTTGAACTTGAACTTGATATTATATGCCCCGAGCTATGGCTAGAAGTCGCGCTAGGCTAACCGCAAATCTAAAACATCTCTGGAAGTGCTCCTTTATGACACCAAAGTGTTATGGGTGAGTAAAACAACTTGTTTTATTACCGAAATAAGACTCAAATTGTAAAAAAAAAACACGTTACTTTTCCTTTAAGCAGGTGCTAAATGACTTAATACACATTTGCTTAATATGTAAATGATAGTTTACTGTCTGAGCAAAAGGACTGCCAAATGTTTACCATAACCTTTAGAGCAGCAGAAAATGCTCAGGCTGGGACACATTATACCGAGCTGAATATTTGCGGGAGAAAAGGTGCACTCTGAGACCCTACACAGTGTGGAGTCAAGGGGTGTTTCTCAATTTAGACAACTTCAGAATCTTTCCTCCAAAGACCCCTCCCCCATATTGGCATAACCTGTATTTCATAAAAAGACATATCACTCTAGACACTTTAAAAATAACTGCTGCTAAGGACGACTGTTGCACTGTTGCACATTTACATTTACTACTGGAATTTTACTACTGTTGTACTGTTGGTTACTACTGTTATTGCACTGGAATTACTACTACTGCACATTTATTTTTATCTTTATTTTCAAAGCACATTCTATTACACATTACCATTTCACTGCTGCATCTTCCATTGCACATTTTTGGACATCTGTAAATAGGTATTTATTTATTCTTGTTGCACTGCTTTCAGATTTTAGATTTAGATTTTTGTCTTAGATAGTCTTTGTTTTGTTTCATTTTTATATTGTATTTTGTACACTGTCTTTCTTCACTACCTGGCCAGAGAGAAAGGAGATTTCGATTCACTGTATGTTGAACACATATAGCGGAATTGACAATAAAGCTGAATTTGATCATTGATCCTGCAGAATCAGCTCCTCTGAAGCAGAGCCGAGTGATTTTCTCACGGCCCCTGTAGAGAGCGACTGCGCCGTGTCACGTGACCAAATCAAACGCCATAAAACTTAGAGTTAGTAACATCAATGCTTCTACAAATATAAAGTGTTCAGAGGTGTTTTTATGTGCCACATGCATTAAAGGAAAAGTAACGTTTGTTTTTACAATTTGAGCCTTATTTCGGTAATAAAACAAGTTGTTTTACTCACCCATAGCACTTTGGTGTCATATGGAGCACTTCCAGAGATGTTTTAGATTAGCGTTAGCCTAGCGCGACTTCTAGCCATAGCTCGGGGCATATAATATATTCCCCAAGCATGTAATATGCCCCGTGCGGGCTCCAAATAGCACAAACTTTAGCACTTTTCAAATCATAGAAGCCCGATGTCTTAGTCTACGATTTCGTTTGAAGCAAAAGTGGCCTGTAATCCGAGATTTATCCATAGTTTACAGCTTTGCGTTTCATGTTTGGGTCCCGGGAGCTGAGAGCACAGTCCGCACATGCGCACTGGCCTCCTCATCTACTCGAAACTATGGCTAAATCTCGGATTACAGGCCACTTTTGACCACACGAAATCGTAGACTAAGACATCGGGCTTCTATGATTTGAAAAGTGCTAAAGTTTGTGTTATTTGGAGACCGCAAAGTAATGCCCCGAGCACTCAAGTTAACGGATACGCTACAACATAACTTCTACGAAACTGCTCAAAATGACACCAAACTGCTATAGGTGAGTAAAACTACTTGTTTTATTGCCGAAAGAAGGCTCAGATTGTAAAAAAACGTTACTTTTCCTTTAAGACAAAGTGAATTTGGCCTGATTCTGATTCATTGATCAGATAATAGTGTCATTTGCAGCAATGTGGCTAAAATTGCTAAATATTGACTTTTTTATTGTAGCAAAACATTTACTTCTACTTGCCTTAATATTGTGATTATCGTGACAGACTTGGTTAAACATGGCGTCCAGCAGCAGTTTGCCCCGTGAGGATCAGCTCTTGTGCTCCATCTGTCTGGAGGTGTTTAAAGAGCCCGTCACGACTCCCTGTGGACACAACTACTGTAAGAGCTGCATCACAGACTACTGGGACAGCAGCCCCCAGACACGCTGTCCTCTGTGCAAGAAGAAGTTCAGACAGAGACCTGCCCTCAGGTAAAGCATGGGACCATACTGGTGCATAAAAGGTGCATTGTGTAACTTTTCTGGTGAAGGGTCCGCCATCTGCTTATCTCGTGGTGATGTCTTTGCTTTGCCTGGGAAGTTTCACAGTATGGCATTAAACAAATATGTCTTATTTCTTTACAGGTGTTTTATTTCTCAAAACTACTGCAAGGACATGTATTCTTACTGTGAGCGGACCCACTTCTCCACAGATCTCACCTGTATCTTGGCCTGGTGATGTGGGCTGCTTGTCTCCATGGAGTTAGTTAAATTAAATGCCATAGTATAGAACTTTTTATGGAAAAACCATAACATCTACATGCAGCCAAGCAGGTGGCAGACCTTCTACGAGAAAAGTTTCATAGTGTACCTTTAAACAACTATTATAGAACTGTACTATGATATAAGTTAAAGGAAAAGTAACGTTTTTTTTACAATTTGAGCCTTATTTCAGTAATAAAACAAGTTGTTTTACTCACCCATAGCACTTTGGTGTCATATGGAGCACTTCCAGAGATGTTTTAGATTTGCGGTTAGCCTAGCGCGACTTCTAGCCATAGCTCGGGGCATATAATATATTCCCCAAGCATGTAATATGCCCCGTGCGGGCTCCAAATAACACAAACTTTAGCACTTTTCAAATCATAGAAGCCCGATGTCTTAGTCTACGATTTCGTTTGAAGCAAAAGTGGCCTGTAATCCCAGATTTATCCATAGTTTACAGCTTTGCGTTTCATGTTTGGGTCCCGGGAGCTGAGAGCACAGTCCGCACATGCGCACTGGCCTCCTCATCTACTCGAAACTATGGCTAAATCTCGGATTACAGGCCACTTTTGACCAAACGAAATCGTAGAGTAAGACATCGGGCTTCTATGATTTGAAAAGTGCTAAAGTTTGTGTTATTTGGAGACCGCAAAGTAATGCCCCGAGCACTCACATGATGGAGATCGCAAATCTAAAACATCTCTGGAAGTGCTCCATATGACACCAAAGTGCTATGGGTGAGTAAAACAACTTGTTTTATTAGCGAAATAAGGCTCAGATTGTAAAAAACGTTTCCTTTAAAATGACAGTGATAAGAAGAGAACATCTTTACTCTATATACTCTGGCGGTATTATGACTTCTTCTTATTACAGTGAACCCTCGTTTATCGCGGGGGTTAGGTTCCAGAAATAGCCCGCAATAAGTGAAATCCGCGAAGTAGGACAATTTTATATTTTACAATTATTCTACATGTTTTAAGGCTGAAAACGCTTCACCAGACACATTATACACCTTTCTGAGACTGGTATTAACATTTTCTCACATTTTTCTCTTGTTTAAACACTCAAACTTTTGTAGATTTTCATTAAAATATATTAATAGTGGGGCGGGGGCACGTGACACGCGGGCACGTGCGCGCGGGCACGTGCGCGCGGACACGTGCGTTTGTTTTGGTACCACATATCCATGCCATGTGCGAAAGTCGAGTGGAAAGCGACCTGGATATCATTTTGGGCAAGACTCAAGCCAATGCTAACAGTGCCGAACCGCTAACAGACGCCTCTGAGCACCACAAGACCAGGTAAGACCAACCTGCGCTCACAAGAGTTGGTTGCATTTCACCCCGGCTCCAAAATCAGTCCGCTATCAATGCGTCGCCTGTGGAGTATTGTGGAGTATTGGGTTCGTCCTCTCGTCCTCTCACGGGGAAGAGCCACTGTCTCCTCTGTGCGCGCGAGTGTCCTCTCCCCGCTGCGGCTCCCCCGGACGCTCCATGTTGATTCTTGTTGATTCTTCCATGGTCCGGCTCGCACTCTCTTCCATGGCTCGTGCAAGTAAACAAAGGCCACACCTCCTGTCACCCAGGCGCTCTCGTGAAGGAAATCTGAGACTCTGTCCCTACCATCCCTGGTCTAGACCTGGTTTAGTCCTGGTTTAGACCTGGTTTAGTCCTGGTTTAGACCTGCTTTAGACCTGGTTTAGTCCTGGTCTAGTCTCTTAGCTAATCAGGGCGCAGGACAGAATGTTACACTGTAAAAAAAAAGTTACACTATAAAAAAAATTGAAAAAAAAAAAAAAATTTGAAAAAAAAATCCGCGAAACAGCGAGGCCGCGAAGAGTGAACCGCGATACAGCGAGGGTTCACTGTATTGTTAATTGTCCTACAGATGCAACACTAGCTTCAGAGACATTCTGGATCAGCTGAGAAGTCTGGCTCTGCTCAGCCCCACAGAGGAGCAGCTGCCTGGGCCTGGAGACATGCCCTGTGACATCTGCCTGGAGCCAAAACACAAAGCACTCAAGACTTGTGTGGTGGGTGCTATCAGAGAGACATGCTATACAAAATTATAAATGGTAAAGTTGATTATGAGCTTGAGGTGCACTCTGTAACTTTTCGATAAAGGGTCTTTATTTATTTATTTTATTTATAAATTTACAGCTCAGAAATACATAGAAATTAGGGGTGTGCAAAATAATCGTCATGACAATGCATCGCGATACTAACTTTCACAATATACTGCATCGATTCTTGATGCCAAAAAAATCAATTTGTAAAATCAATCAGTACTTCTTGATGCTTTTATATGGCTCCTTAATGGTTCCCTAATACTGTAAATGAATCCTTCTTCAAAATCAAGGAGAACAGAGATGACAGACATGGCCTATAGTAGAGGGTGGGGGCGTGGCCAAACTCTCCGCTCTCAGCTCTCAGCTGTGCCTGTGCGCTCTGACCCACTTCCGTGTTTTTGCGCGGAGAGAGAGATGTGAAGCCTTTCATTGAAAAATAAACACATTTCCACAGAAAATAAAATTAAACCACTGCTGTTTCAGATATCCACAGGCTCAGATAAAGGACTTCCGAGCCTAAAAACAAGTTCCTCCAGGCAAATAAAAAAACGTATTTTGCATTGCGTAGCTCCTCCGCAGTCCAAACTCTCTGGGCGTGATTTACACAGACGCTGAGTACAGACAGACGGGGGTGGAACTGCATTTGCATTTCTTTTTTCGATCTGACGTCAATAAGTTTCCTTGTTCAAAATCGCCCGTTTGAGCTCTGATTTTTTCTAACGCAGAAAAGGATCGCAAATGCTCAGTTTAGACATTTCGCAACTTTTAACCATGGGGGGGGGGGCTAAACAGGGTAGGGGAGCTCACATTAACGTTCAAAAACCTCAGAAAGTGAAAATTTCATGCCATGGGACTAGGGATGTCAACAATTAATCGATTAACGGTTAATTGTCGATTAAGACGTTGGTCGATCAAAATGCATTAATTGTAATTAACCGCGGACCCGCGCGGTCATGAAACAAGGCAACCGCGCTGCGCCAAGCTCGACTCACAGCCGACCGCAGGCGCCAACGGCACTGCTCAGCAGCCCCGGGTGTACGCGCGAGGCGAGATTGAACCTGGAATGCGTGCTGCTGCTGCTGGTTTCCCCGAGCCCCGCGCGGCTGGCCTGCAGCTCGGGGCGCGGGCCGCGGCGAAACCAGCAGCGGCACGTGGTGGTTTAATCCTGGTCTAGTCCAGGTCTAGACCCGGTCGAGTCCCGGTCCAGTCCAGGTCCAGACCTGGTTCAGACCTGGTCCAGTCCACGTTCAGTCCTGGTCTAGTCTCTTAGCCAATCAGGACAGAACACAATGTTACACTATAAAAAAATGTTACACTATAAAAAAAAAATTGGATAGAGCGAGGGATTACTGTATTTTGTTATTCAGCATCAATACATTTGTCTGCTTTTTACTAAGGAATAATTAATTGAGGAAAATACAATATAATAATACTATGATATATTTATGACTCAGTGTTATGTTACTGTAGCTTATATTCTTAAAGACCCTATTGAAACACTCAAATTCAGGTGAAAAACGCCGCTTATCAGTTAATCGTTAATCGATCGATAAGGTCAATCAACTATCAGTTAATGAATTAACTGATAATTTGCATCCCTACATGGGACCTTTAATAAACACATAAATTAATTATTAGTATATTTTTTTATAAATCCTATGCACTTCTTTCTTTGTGAAAGGGTATTGTTTGTTATGATGGTAGCTACCTCCAAAATGGCAAATGTTTGAACATCATTTTTTGTTTTAGAAAAAATCCTATGCACTTTTTTTGTTATTGGTTTGGTTTATTCGTTTTTGTTATTCAATAAATTCAGTTATGAATTGAGTTGCTCAGAGTTGTGTATAAATTGAAGACACTACCCAGATACACAGCCACTGATATTTAAGTTATCCTCTTTTTTTTGGTACATTTTCACTGAAGTATGTCGAATGTATTGCAATGCATCGCAATACTTCAAGTATCGTGATGCTTCGTGATAGTATCGCATCGTGGCATATGAATCGTGATTCGAATTGAATCGTGACTTCTTTGCCAATACCCACCCCTAATAGAAATACAGGCATTCTGACTGTGAGCAGCGTCGCCCCTCAACAGATCTGACCTGTGCAAGTCTGTGTCTAAGTTTGAGGAGTTTGTTGTGGTCACCTCCTCTAGTGTTGCTATTTTCTTGTACAGCATCTACTGTACTTCACTATCAGTTGACTCTGTGTTTTTCCAGGTATGTGCGGCCTCCTATTGCCACCTACACTTGGAGCCGCACCAGCGCGTGCCCAGTCTGAAGAAGCACCAACTGACCGACCCCATGCCCGATCTGGACTACAGAGTGTGCTGGAAGCATGGCACAATACTGGAGCTCTTCTGTACCGTAGACCAAACCTGTCTGTGTGTTGTGTGCCTGGAAGAAGACCATGCATCTCATCACTGTATCCCCCTGGAGCAAGCATATGAACAGGAGAGGGAGACTGTACAGTGTGAAATAGCGAAATTAACCATGAAAGAAAATGCCAGAACTAGAGATGTCAATCAAATCAGATCACACATTGACCAAAGTAAGAAGAGGAAAGAGATTGAGATAGCTGATGTAGAGAAGGCTTTTACCGTGCTGGTGGATTTGCTTAACAGGGACAAAGGGAGGTTAGTCCAGGTGATTGAACAGAAATATAAAGACGGGTTGATAGAGCCTGAAGATAGAATTAGTCAGCTGGAGAAGGGGATAGTGGAGATCCAGCAGAGACGAGCAGAGTTGGAGAAGGTGGTTGAAATAGAGGACCATCTTGAGTTTCTTCAGAGTAAACCAGAGCTGGCTTTGACTCCAGATCAGGAAGACCTACTTACACAGGTGGGTACAGAACATGGTATAATGTTGTGTGCTAATGGGACCTGCCACTTTAAAGGGACTTTATTACACTATTTTCTGATCTCTGTTATAATGTTGTTGCCTCATCACAAACCTCAAGTTGTGTTTTGTTTCATTCACACATGTTTAACACACAAATCCTACATATTTAGGCTGAGTTCTTCTCTCAAACTGAAAATACTCAGTGCTCCGCTGTGTTTTCAAACTCCACACACCTTCACTAGAATCATTTGGATGATTTCAGACCTAGAATTGCCAATATCTACTCAAGTAAGGATAGAAGATAGCCGCTAACTTGAAAACTACAACTTCATGACATCACAAGGTGGAACAGAGCATTTTGAGCTTTGGAGATGTAGACAGACTAATAATAAAGGATGACTCCAAACTGACAACAGACACCTTCACTAGAATCATTTGAATAAATTCAGATAGGGCTGGGCAATATAGAGAAAAAAAGGATTATAATTTTTTTTCCATATAATCTTGATTTTCGATTTGGTTCTCTTCCATCTTATTGAATACTTGTGGACAAGCATACAGGGCAGGGTGTCAGGATCACTACAGTTTTTATTTCGCGTTGATAGAACAAATAATTCCTGAGAAATTCACATTTAAAGGTACAGTGTGTAGGATTCGTGGCGCATAGGTGGTGTAGGTACCATGCACTTCCTCTTTTGGCTACGGCAGACCTCGAGGGTCACCCGGGCGCGCCGTAACGCGGACAGCTCGCGTACCAGCGCGCACCCGGCGCTGTGCGAGCCCTCGCCGACAACTACGGTATAAATAAAACGCGGTCCCGTTTTTTTTTTTTTCTTTTCGCATGAAAACACACATTCCCGATCATGTACCATGACAATCTACACATCAAATGAAACCTTACAGTCTCCTCTTTTTGACTATGCAATTAATTTCCCGGCACAACAATCACTCCCCGAGCACATGGGGCTTTTATATGGAAAAGCACAAAACAAGGTTTCTTACTTAACTTACCTTTGAAGGCTCTGGACAGGTCAAACTCAGTATTTCACCATAAACTTGGTCTCAATCTGTCCGTAAGGATCCAGCAAATAAAATCCAGTAAAACAATTTAGTCCAAAACACGTGTTAAATCCATTACGACGTGTGATCCGGAACATGCTTGTCGTTGTTTACCCAAAACCCTTGCCGAAGGCGAAGGCGGAGCCCAAATGTCCCCATAGATGGCTGTCCCCATATAGAGGCAGCCATCGTAATCAAAATGGCTGCCTCTATATGGGGACGATCCCCCCTTTTATGCAGGTATATCTAAGTCCAAAAGAATACTTTGATTTCATGATGGAAGTGAAAAGGCTTGGAAAACAATGTATTTTTGAATGGGTATCTTCAATTTCTGTAATTAACGGGTAAAAATCTTACACACTGTCCCTTTAAAGTTTGGAATACAATATATTAAACCCAAATGCATAGGAGCCTTATCATTAGCAGCAGATGCTACCGCTAACAACAGAAATACGTGCGCTAAATTAAGATTTAGGTTTGACTCATAAACAATGAGGAAATGTAACTTGGATTATAAAGATGAAAAGCACCAGAGGAGAGAAAGAGGAGAAAAGGTGAAGAGCTGGGTCAGAGAGGCAGAGGGAAGGAGAGACTGGACTTTTAGTCAAATTTTAGTCAAATCTTGTAAAACGTGAAGAATCAAAGAGACGTGCTGTGGCCCAGGCTGCGTTTTCCTAAACAAGAGCATAAATTCTCATCAGCACCACGCGCTCTGACTGACAAATGACTGGTTGTAGACCCTTTAATTAAAATGCACATGCCTTATCATCGAGATCGACCTAAGTTGAGATCGTGAGCTCATTCGACTTTTGGCACATCCATAATTTCAGCCCTGGAATTGCCAGTTTCTACAGAGCAAAAATGTAAAAGGAGCTGTTAACATGAAAACTACCACTTCATGACATCACAAGGTGGACTAATAATCAGGGATGAAAGAGTTCCGTTTTTTAGCGGATCTCCGCTTTTTTTTCAGCTGTGGGGTAATTTTTTTTTTTTTTTAAATATCTGTGCAAATTCGTTGAGAAAGATTTTGGGTGTATATATATATATATATATATATATATGTATGTATGTATATGTATAGTTGTGTTTAGGGTCGCCAACAGTCTCTTGAAAAACAGAATCGTCCCGTATTCAGAACAAAAGTACGTGTATCTCGTATTAAACTTTGTATTAAACTGCGGGCCGCGCGAGCCTGTGTCTGGAGCCGCGGACCGAGCGAGCGAGCGAGCGCGCGCAGCTCTTTCGCAACAGCCTGTACCATTGCGTGTACACAGGTTAAACTTTATAAAACAACCTATATACCTCATCCTACCTGCCCGTGCCTCACACGCGTCGCTCCTCGCTTTTTCACCTGCGCCTTTTAGCGCGCATAAGCTCCTCCTCAATGCCTCTGATTAGACGAAGTGCAAAGCAAAAACAAATCCAATATATACTACTAGTAGGCCTACCTGTTAATAAAATGTGGTTTTTTTTGTACTTTTATGTACAGTTTTACTTTATTGCTAACATATAGCATATAGAAATCCAAATTTCAGAAATTTAAAATTTTCCACCGGGGGGGGGGTGACTTTCCGCTTTTTTCATGTTTGGCCACTTTCATCCCTGAATAATAAAAGATTACTCAAACATGTGTGAATGAAACAAACCACAACTGTGTATTTGATGAGGTAACAACATTATAACACAAATAGAAGCTCATATTAAAGGTCCCATGGCATGAAATTTTCACTTTCTGAGGTTTTTGAACGTTAAAGGAAAAGTAACGTTATTTTACAATCTGAGCCTTCTTTCGGTAATAAAACAAGTCGTTTGACTCACCCATATCACGTTCGTGTCATTTGGAGCTGTTTGAAGAAAGTTATGTTGTAGCGTATCCGTTAGCATTTGTATTCGGGGCATTACTTTGCGGTCTCCAAATAACACAAACTTTAGCACTTTTCAAATCATAGAAGCCCGATGTCTTAATGTAAGAATTCGTTTGAAGCAAAAGTGGCCTGTAATCCGAGATTTATCCATAGTTTTCAGCTTTGCGTTTCATGTTTGGGTCCCGGGAGCTGAGAGCACAGTCCGCACATGCGCACTGGCGTCCTCATCTACTCGAAACTATGGCTAAATCTCGGATTACAGGCCACTTTTGCTTCAAACGAAATCTTTCATTAAGACATCGGGCTTCTATGATTTGAAAAGTGCTAACGTTTGTGTTATTTGGACACCGCAAAGTAATGCCCCGAGCAAATGATACAGCCCCATGTTAACGGATACGGGATCATTAGTAGAACAGAACGGCTCAACATAAGTTCTGCGATACTGCTCCAATTGACAGAAAAATTATCAGGAAAACTAAACTAAACTAAACTAAACAGGAAACTTATTGACGTCAGATCGAAAAAAGAAATGCAAATGCAGTTCCACCCCCGTCTGTCTGTACTCAGCGTCTCTGTAAATCACGCCCAGAGAGTTTGGACCGCGAATGCGCTAGGCAATGCGAAATGCATTTTTTTTATTTGCCTGGAGGCACGTCCGAGTGTTTTTAGGCTCGGAAGTCCTTTATCTGAGCCTCTGGACCTTTAGAACAGCAGTGGTTTAATTTTATTTTCTGTGGAAATGTGTTTATTTTTCAATGGAACGCTTCTCATCTCTTCCCCCCGTGCAAAAATGCGGAAATGGATCAGAGCTGAGAGCGGAGAGTTTGGCCACGCCCCCACCCTCTACTATAGGCCATCTCTTTTCTCCTCATTTGCATTCAAGCAACAACGCCCATTATGGACTGTTCAGAGAGAGAAAAATTACTCTTTCTCATCTTATCTCTGTTTCTCATGCACTGAGTGTTGATTTTGAAGAAGGATTCATTTACAGTATTAGGGAACCATTAAGGAGCCATATAAAAGCATCAAGAAGTACCATGTCATGGGATCTTTAATCAATTTTGTGTAATATTGGACCACTAGTGCCACACTAAAACAAAACATTCCAGACAAAGCAACAACATGTCTGTGGAAACAACTATGACCTCTACCAGAAATGTTACATAATGCACCTTTCACTAACCTCTCTGTCTTTTGTCTCTTTTTTTCTCACTTAGTATGATCTTGATGATGAGGAGACTTGCGGAGCCATTGTGAAATCTGCAGTGGATCAAATGAAACATATTTTGAGTAAGGAAATGGAAAAACTTATTCAGAAAGCCCAATATCCGTATGATGAACCAATCCCTGAAAATGCACTTCAAATCTGGGTCCCACCAAAAGACCAATTAATGGCGATACAGCAAAACCACACTGTGAATTTAACGCTAGACCCCTACTCAGCTCCTCCTTACCTGTCCGTTTTTAACAAAGGCAAATCTCTTATGATCAATCCATTCTTAGAAAACAAGTCTCAAGCCTGGTTTTTCCCAGGATATTTCCAAAATTACCCGTTTGTTGTCAGCACAGAAGGTTTTTCCTGCCGATTTTATTTTGAAGTGAAAGTGAGTGATGCTGTAGAATGGGCAGTTGGGGTGGTTCGAGAAGATTTTAGCAGATATAAAATATTTAACTGGTTGCCTAGTCCCGGTGATGGAGCTTGGATTTTGTACTCGCTTGGTGGTAAAGTTCGTTGTTTTGACTCTCCCGAAGCCAGACCAAAAAAAATCGGCGTTTTTGTTGATTATGAGAAAGAAGAGGTTTCATTTTATGATGTAGATGCAAGGGTTCTCCTGATGTCCATCACTGAGTACCACTTTAACAAGCCTGTGTCATTCCTAAAGTCTGCCCTCTACGGTTTGTTGGGTGCAACTACAAAAAACCGAGCAAAACTTTACCCCGTTTTTGGAATCTATAAATGTTTTAATAGTCTTGAATTAACTCCAGTACTCACCTACTAACTTGGTTTTTCATCAAGTAAATGTTCAAAAGAAATCTTCACGCATCTAAATGTTCAAAAATAAATGCAGGACTTAAATTATGTTTAAAGCATACCATAAACTACTATCAAAAAAATCTGCAAATACTATTTACTTTGAGTGAGAGAACCCACAACTTGAGAGTGACTGGAGACTTCAAATTGCCCAAAGTGAGAACCACTAAAAAAAGTTTTTGCATGTCTGTACGTGGTGTGAACAAACTCTACAAGCAATACCATGTCCTTCTTGGACATTACAATTTTGATTAGGGGTGGGAATTGGTAAAGAAGTCACGATTCAATTCGAATCACGATTCATATGCCACGATGTGATACTATCACGATGCATCACGATACTTGAATTATTGCGATGCATTGCAATATATTCGACATACTTCAGTGAAAATGTACCAAAAAAAAAGAGGATAACTTAAATATCAGTGGCTGTGTATCTGGGTAGTGTCTTCAATTGATACAGAACTCTGAGCAACTCGATTCATAACTGAATTTATTGAATAACAAAAACGAATAAACCAAACAAATAAACAAAAAAAGTGCATAGGATTTTTTCTAAAACAAAAAATGATGTTCAAACATTTGCCATTTTGGAGGTAGCTACATCATAACAAACAATACCCTTTCACAAAGAAAAAAGTGCAGAGGATTTATAAAAAACAAACAAACAAATAATTTATTAATAATTAATTAATTAATAATTAATTAATAAAAATCGATTTTTGGCATCAAGAATCGATGCAGTATATTGTGAAAGTTAGCATCATGCATTGCATTGTCATGACGATTATTTTGCACACCCCTAATTTTGATTGTTCTTTTGTATATTTGTGCTACCTTTTTCATTTGATTTTGATATTGTACAGATTGAGAATCCTGAAAAATAAAAAAATAAACCAAGAAAAAAAAAAGACACTGTAGCATAGACTGTATATATAAATGGACATAGCTAACCTGCTAGCTGCCGTGTTCCAAATAGGAAGTGAACATGACTTTACTGACTTTGTTCATATTAGTCCACTCTACATGATCCTGGTGTTTTTATTTCACTATTTTGTCCGTAAATCAATTCCAATTCCTCATATGGACCTGGCTCCATATTCGCTCCTAAAACCGCAAGCATCATGAGGTTCATTTGACTGGAGACCACTTCTTTATACATTCTGTGCACTGTTCCAGAGTTATTCCTCACTTACCTTATGCATTCAGAGTATTCTGAGTTTATAAGTGCTGTTCACAACTCAGAAACCAGTGCATGAGTTTTGCTATCACAGTAAAGCAAACAGCAACTAGCATGATAACACACATTTCCTAATCATTGGACATTAAAGAGCTTTATAATATGCAGACGGTACACAGCATACTCATTCTGACCACAAGAGCTGCTTATGTTGCACACTTATACACACTTATAGCTTTACTGGGCCATGGTCAATACAATTTGCACTGGCTTTGTACGGGTGAGATATTTTGTGGTTTGTAAAAGTTCCATTTCTCATGAGGAACTTTTTTCACTTTTAAAGGTACTCTGTGTAAGTGTTCGCCACCTTCTTGTCTCCATGGAGATGACATTGCTCTCAAAATGTTCCACAGTATGGGGCAGGGCTGGACTGGGACAAAAAAAAAAAAAACGGCCCTGGCATTTTTGGCTTAGACCGGCCCCTCATAATTAGTCCTGGTTTAGTTCTGGTTCAACCCTGATTTAGTCCTGGTTTAGACCTGATTAGTCCTGGTTTAGTCCTGGTTCAATTCTGATTTAATCCTGGTTCAGACCTGATTTAGTCCTGATTTAGTTCTGGTTCAATCCTGATTTAGTCCTGGTTTAGACCTGATTAGTCCTGGTTCAAATCCCGATTTAGTCCTGGTTTAGTCCTGGTTCAGACCTGATTTAGTCCTGGTTTAGACCTGATTAGTCCTTGTTTAGTCCTAGTTTAGTCCTAGTTTAGTCCTGGTTTAGTGCTAGTTTAGTCCTGGTTTAGTCCTGGTTCAATCCTGATTTAGTCCTGGTTCAGACCTGATTTAGTCCTGGTTTAGACCTGATTAGTCCTGGTTTAGTCCTAGTTTAGTCCTGGTTTAGTCCTAGTTTAGTCCTGGTTTAGTCCTGGTTCAATCCTGATTTAGTCCTGGTTTAGTCCTGGTTCAGACCTGATTTAGTCCTGGTTTAGACCTGATTAGTCCTGGTTTAGTCCTAGTTTAGTCCTGGTTTAGTCCTAGTTTAGTCCTGGTTTAGTCCTGGTTCAATCCTGATTTAGTCCTGGTTCAGACCTGATTTAGTCCTGGTTTAGACCTGATTAGTCCTGGTTTAGTCCTAGTTTAGTCCTGGTTTAGTCCTAGTTCAGTCCTGGTTTAGTCCTGGTTCAATCCTGATTTAGTCCTGGTTTAGTCCTGGTTCAAACCAGATTTAGTCCTGGTTTAGTCCTGGTTTAGTCCTGGTTCAGTCCTAAATTGTGGGCCTGTCTCTAAGAAAAAAGAAAAAAAAAACAGCATCAGCCCTTAAGACTGTCGGCCCACCGGGAAAATGCCCGGTATGCCCGATTACCAGTCCAGGCCTGGTATGGGGGTTAAACTTCAGTTAGGCAAAGCAATAACAGCTCCATACTGACAAGTAGGTGGGCTGTTCTCCAGAAATGTTGCATTCTCTAAGTTCACCTTTAAAAATTTCCTGATTTTTGTAACAATTTTGAAGTTACACCACAAGATGGTGCTATCCTACAATAAAAAGCAATACGGGCTCGAAGCGTTCAACACGTTCAATTTCATACTGGCCCTCAAAGCTGAATCATCTGTAAATATGTCTAATTCCTGACAGATTTCTGTTTTCTAGTGATTTGTGGGTATATCTCATGTAAATCCATTGACTCAGTATTATGACAGACCTCTCTTTTTGGAGGCCATTCTGTTGTCATGTGTTTTTAATCAATACAGTTTGGAGGAATTAAACGTATTCGTTGTGTTCTGGCCTATTTACTACTGATGCATGTTTATCCCACAGGACTTGTTTAGCCTGTGGACTATTTTTACCTCTGCTGTGACCGGACCGGCGCCGGGATCTGGGGCAGCGCAGTGTGTCAGTGGGCCGTGGGGCTGTTTTATTCTAGTGCTCATATGAACTATTACAAATGTAAAACTCTTCATATTTAAAGTAGGTGATTAATTCAAGGACAGAATGTGCAGGCCGTTCTGCAGAAACTAATGACTGTGTTGACATACGGAGTGTCGAGAACGCGCCAGGAATGGGAGAAGGACGTGTCGGGAGCGCGCGCGGCCGTACTGACGTCACGGGAGCGCCCGAGCAGCGCGGGGAAGCCTCCAGTGGAGAGAGACCACAGTCTGAGGCGTCTGCTGAAGACGGGAAAAGAGGGACGAGACGAGCGGACAGCGAAGGGACAGGGCCACACTCCAGGTACACACACCAGCAGCGGCTGTTCCGTTCGTGCCGCGCGTTGTGAGCCGTGGAGCGGTGTGGCGTGGTGCTGTCAGCGCAGAATAACAGTGAGACTGGCCTTGACGCGGAGCTTTCACTGCCCCGGGCACACACGGTGCTCCAGGACCGCCGCAGTCAAGTTTACGGCGTCTGCGTGTGATGTGCGTGCGTCCGTGCGCGCACATGCATGTTTGACGGGCTCCGCGTGTTTGTGTACGGCGGTAATAACACGTGCACAGTACACGCCTGTCACTGCTACGTTAGCATGCATACGTCTGTGGGCTGGAGTCAGTCTGAATGTCTGCCTTTTGTCCAGGAGACAACTGTCAGGACGGGGGACTTCCATTTCATCACTGACCGAGCCGGTTTGTACGAATATAACGTTACGTGTGCTTTATAACAATATGACAATAGCTCTATGAATCCGTCACATGCTTGTTGTCTTTTGCAGATTTAACGACAGTTCTCCTGATAATGGGCTGCTACAAAGCGTTAATATGACTATACCAAACTAATCTAAAATACATACACAGGCTATTGGTATTATTGTCTTATACAAATGTTGCTGTCCAATATTGTAACTTTTAGGAGCTGAGCTCAGGTGACCTGCTCCTCTTTAAAGCCAAAGACACTCTGGATTTCACCTGTGTATTTGTCCAAATGGAACTGTTGGATTGAACAGAGCTGACATATTTGATAGACTGTACAATGTCACAATTTATAATTTTCTGTAGGCCTAGTATCACTATAGAAGTATAATATTAATATGAATAATCAATATTATTATTGTATTTGTTCTTTCCTCACCAAAAATATACTCAGAGTTGTTGTTTTTTTTTCATCCACAATACAGGAAGTGCTCCACTATGTTTTTAAACTCCATACACTGTCACTAGAATCATTTAGGTCAGAGGTCTTCAACAGGGGGGTCGCGACCCCTAGGGGGGTCGCGGAGGTACTGCAGGGGGGTCGCAAAATCTTTTGATTTCACTTTAAAATAATATAATTTTATATTCTATAGTGTAAAATACAGTATTAACCTGTGTATTGTTTCGTTGTATTGGATGTACCATAACAGAGTAGCAATGTTTATACATGACACTAAGCTCAATTTAATATAAAACACAATTCTATGCCGTATATATAGTAGGGGGTCCCTGGCCCAGTTCACCATCTGTTCACCATCCCTGGCCTGAAAAACGTTGAAGACCTCTGATTTAGGTGATTTGATGCCTGAAATGATCCATCTGTACTGAACAAAAGGTAAAAGGTAGCTGTTCAACTAAAAACTGCCACTAAATGACATGATCATAAAGGATCACTCAAACATGTGTGAATGAAACAAAACACAACTCCAGGTATGTTTTTGAGGCAAGAGGCAATTTTGCATAATATAGGGCCTTTAACGATTCAGGGTTATTTTTTTTACTAAACAAAGATCATCTGAATCTCTCTCTCCTACAGTGAACTAAACTAACCTGATTCCAGTCCAGCCCAGGAAAGACCCAACACTACCACACCCTGTTGTATCTCCTCCACGCAAGGGCTTTATTGATTGTCTCATTTTGGCGCTGCACTCAAACTAATGTCATTGCTCCCCTTTAAAGGTCCTATATTACACAAAACTGACGCCTTTAAGCATTAAGCCATGTTGGAATGTTGGTATCACATCAAAAACATACCTGGATTTGTTCTGTTTTGTTCACACTTGAGTCATCCTTTATTACACTCAACAAAAATATAAACGCAACACTTTTGTTTTTGCTCCCATTTTTCATGAGATGGACTTAAAAATCTAAAATTCATTCCAGATACACAATATTACCATTTCTCTCAAACATTGTTCACAAATCTGTCTAAATGTGTGATAGTGAGCACTTCTGCTTTGCTGAGACAATCCACCCCACCTCACAGGTGCGCCACATCAAGATGCCGATCCGACATCATGACCAGTGCACAGGTGCGCCCCAGACTGCCCACAATAAAAGGCCACCCCGAAATGTGCAGTTTTTTTGCTTTATTGGGGGTCTGGGGACTCAGAACCAGTCAGTATCTGGTGTGACCACCATTTGCCTCATGCAGTGCAACACATCTTCTTCGCATAGAGTTTATCAGATTGTCAATTGTGGCCTGTGGAATGTTGGTCCACTCCTCTTCAATGGCTGTGCGAAGTTGCTGGATATTAGTGGGAGCTGGTACACGCTGTCGTATACGCCGGTCAAGCACATCCCAAACATGCTCAATGGGTGACATGTCCGGTGAGTATGCTGGCCATGCAAGAACTGGGACATTTTCAGCTTCCAAGAATTGTGTACAGATCCTTGCAACATGGGGCCGTGCATTATCTTGCTGAAACATGAGGTGATGTTCATGGATGTATGGCACAACAATGGGCCTCAGGATCTCATCACGGTATCTCTGTGCATTCAAAATGCCATCAATAAAATGCACCTGTGTTCTTCGTCCATAACAGATGCCTGCCCATACCATAACCCCACCACCACCATGGACCACTCGATCCACAACATTGACATCAGCAAAGCGCTCACCCACACGGCGCCACACACGCTGTCTGCCATCTGCCCTGAACAATGTAAACCGAGATTCATCCGTGAAGAGAACACCTCTACAACGTGCCAGACGCCATCGAATGTGAGCATTTGCCCACTCAAGTCTGTTACGGCGACGATCTGGAGTCAGGTTAAGACCCCGATGAGGATGACGAGCATGCAGTTGAGCTTCCCTGAGACGTTTCTGACAGTTTGTGCAGAAATTGTTTGGTTATGCAAACCAATTGTTTCAGCAGCTGTCCGAGTGGCTGGTCTCAGACGATCTTGGAGGTGAACCTGCTGGATGTGGAGGTCCTGGGCTGGTGTGGTTACACGTGGTCTGCGGTTGTGAGGCCGGTTGGATGTACTGCCATATTCTCTGAAACGCCTTTGGAGACGGCTTATGGTGGAGAAATGAACATTCAATGCACGAGCAACAGATCTGGTTGACATTCCTGCTGTCAGCATGCCAATTGCACGCTCCCTCAATGCTTGTGACATCTGTGGCATTTTGCTGTGAGACAAAACTGCACATTTCAGAGTGGCCTTTTATTGTGGGCAGTATAAGGTACACCTGTGCACTAATCATGATGTCAGATCAGCATCGTTTGTGTGTGTGTTTGCACAGAGGCGGTGGGTCACGTGAGTGTGGGATGTGTGCACGTACGGAAGTGTGTGCGTGTAAAAGCAGCGCGCTCACCTATCACACATTTAGGACAGATTTGTGAACAATGTTTGAGAGAAATGGTAATATTGTGTTGATCTGGAATGAATTCATTAGATCTTTAAGTCCATCTCATGAGTTCATTTCATCCTGTTGCGCTGTCATAGCTGTGTGCGCTCTTTTTGTAATAAATGCACAAAACGCATATCTGGATCTCAGTGTATCTGTCACCATAGCCTCCTCTTTGCGCGTCACAAATCTGCGAGCCACAGGACCCAACCTCATATTCTCGGCGGCTAAAAGGTTTGAGTTTGGAAGCCGCCACATTCTGCCTTACTTCCGTGTGGCTAAACGAAACTGCGGCCGTGTCCCAGTTCCCAGAGCGCACAGCTCGGAGCGCGGCCCGAAGGGGGCTCAGACTGCAGTCAAGGAGGTGCACACTTGCTCAGCCCCGACTGCAGTCCGCGGACCGCTTAACGACTGCGGTCTTCGGACCGCGTGTTAACTGCGCATGGGACAAAAAAGAAGTGGGACAGCAGTCGTCGCGCCGGTGTACTGTCGAAATGTGTGACGCACATGCCCTTCGGGCCACGCTCCGAGCCGCGCGCTCTGGGAATTGGGACACGGCTTCTAATAGCAAAGAAACATGTCTGCAGCCAGACACCTGCCCACAAAAATAACAGCAAAAGACCAAGCTAACTTGAAAACTGCAACTTCATGACCTCATAAGGTGAAACAAAGCATTTTGATCTTTGGAGATGTAGACGGACTAATAACAAACAATTACTCAAACATGTGTAACTCCAGGTATGTTTTTGATGCAGTAACAGCATTATAACATGACTAAAAGCTCACAAGAGTCAGTTTTGCATAATATAGGACGTTTTAAGTGTTCCCATTTCCAAAAATCTGGAAACAGTTTTAATCCCAATGACTTGGAGCCAACAGTATCATTGGACAGACCATTGATTAGACTGCTGTTTATTTGAATGCTTCTGTAGAGTGGAAAAAACATCGGCACATTCACCCCAGTTCACACAGATACAAGCATATGACTGGACCCATCTGTGCAGGCCTGGCAGGTTCCACAGTATGACATTAAACAGCTCTACTTTACATTTATTCAATTCCAGCTGGTTTTATAGCTCAAAAATACCAAGAAAAACAGACATTCTGACTGTGAGCGGGGTTCCCTCTACACAGACCTGACCTGTAACTTGTTCTGGTTTGGTCTTCATAAAGATAGAAAGGTTTAATGCCATACTGTAAAAGCAATAACATTTCCATGGAGAAAAGCAGTGGAGAAAAGTTACACAGTGCACCTTTAAAATGTTATTGATATTAATATTATTATAATTTGAATATTATTATTAGGTTATAGTATATATAGGTTACATTATTGAATAGGGCCTAAAAAAAATAAATGTTGGTTTCCGATTTGTTGACAGTTCTAGACATGGGTAGGTAGGGAATTTATTTTATTTTTATTTTTTATTTTTTTCCTGTGGGAATATGGAAATAAGAAATTTAATTTTATTTTATTTCCTTCCACAGCAGTACTATTTCAATAAAAACTATAATTGACATTGGCATAATTTCCCAAAGCTATCTCAATGCTAAGGGCATATTCTATACTTAAGTATAGTCGAACGAAGCTCCAACATGCCATGCGAAACCAGGTCGTTGACTGTACCAGAGTACATGTAGAATATATCTTACAATGTTACAAAAATACATGCTGATTTTATATTGTTTTTTATGTTCTTCTTTCAGATGGCAGTCATTAAATTTAGAAGCAGTAAACAATTTTGAATACTACATTTATTTAACACGGTGTTGACATTGGTCAACTTAAAACTGGCACTGCATAATCTTAAAAATGATATGTACAGCATACTTAACATACAGATATGCTTTAGGCCTAACAGTAGAACTCTACACAGTTTGTGCAGGGGGTATAGTGAGAACAAAAATCTGTTCTGTAGAAATTGTGGTGACAACACAGACTTAGTGACAACACTCATTCACCATTATAAAAGAAGAAATTCAATTTGTCATTCACCATTCTAAACATGTCCCATTACAGGCCAACAGAGGCCTACTGGAATAAGAAGAACAAGCACAGTACAGTACAGTAAGAACAAGAGATGTATTGAAAAAGGTACAGTTAAATAGTTTCCTCCTGGGCATGAGTCAACAAACCTAATGCTGATGTAGGTTAGCTACTGTACTGTTGCAAGCAAACAGCTGTTGTATGTATGTAAAAGCAAATGGGACACAACCCCACATAAAACTGTGTGTTTGTGTGTTCAAAACAGTCATTTCTCCTTTCCCAGACCCCCCAGGATTTCGCGGGCATTTTTTGTGATTGTTGCGGGCTAAAATCCCTGAATTTCCGGGAGCTTTTCCAAAAAGTTGCGGTGCTTTTAAGGTTTTGTTGCGATTTTGTTGCGGGAGGAAGTGAAAGTAGCGATAAATAGTTGCGATTTTCGCTTTTTGTAATTAAAATTGAGTAATATTTTGAATACTGAGTCATTACTGACAGAATAATACAACGACAGAGATCACAGATATGGTCCTAAAACAACCTTACCAACATCGAAAATAAATGACTACTAGGAGGGGAACTGTTTCGGTCTTTTGCTGTTATTTTTGTGGGCAAATGGCGCCGCAGACATGTTTCTTTGCCATTAGAAGTCGTGTCCCAATTCCCAGAGCGCGCGGCTCGGAGCGTGGCCCGAAGGGCATGTGCGTCACACATTTCGACAGAACACCGGCGCGACGACGACACACTTCTTTTTTGTCCCATGCGCAGTCCGAAGTTTTTGTCCGAAGACCGCAGTCGTTAAGCGGTCCGCGGACTGCAGTCAGGGCTGCGCAAGTGTGCACCTTCTTGACTGCAGTCTGAACCCCCTTCGGGCCGCGCTCCGAGCTCTGCGCTCTGGGAACTGGGACACGGCCGCAGTTTCGTTTTGTCACACGGAAGTAAAGCAGAATGTGGCGGCTTCCAAACTCAAACCTTTTAGCCGCCGAGAATATGAGGTTGGGTCCTATGGCTCGCAGATTTGTGACGCGCAAAGAGGAGGCTATGGTGACAGATACGCTGAGATCCAGATATGTTTTGTGCATTTATTACAAAAAGAGCGCACACAGCTATGACAGTGCAGCAGGATGAAATGGAACTCATGAAAACCAGCAGGATGAACAGATTAACGTGAAAGATGAATAAATGGTTTGCGTTCAACAAAAAATATGGCTACACCCCAACCCTGACTCTCTCCTCTGTGTGACAGAGGAGCGCGCGCTCAGAAGCACATTACATTACACATCACAGCGCAGGCGTGGTGAATGACGTCGATTGTAGTCTCGCGGAAATCGAAAAATACAGTAGGCTATTAGTTTTCTTTCTTTCTTTTTTAACCGAAGCTTGTAAAATTAATTTCAGTATCAAATTTATTTTATTTTATTAAGTCCAATAAAATAATTTGTGTCGCATGCAAATCAACAGGGTCGGTCGGCAACCGGAAACTTAGATTTATTTTTTTTAGGCCCAGGTTATAGTATTGTATTGTTATAAATGAAAACAGTGATCCAGAAGGGAATATAAGCAGCTGGATAAGCAGCTTTTTCCTGCACATTCTGGTGATTTTATTTAACGATATTACTGTTTATTGTCCCATCCCTAGCAAGGACAACTGGCTACTGGGAAATCCAGCTATTCTGAGGACTTGAATCAGTGTTTCTCAAACTGTGGTGCGCACGCTGCTTCAGGTTGTACTTGGACAGCCGCTCTTTTCACCTTCCTTTTGATAATTTCTTGTTAAGAACTACAGCAGAAAAGTTTTAGTCCACTTTTAGACCTTTTATAGCCCTAGATTACACCTCGAAAATCCTGTTATATTGACACCACACTGGGGGCGGTGTGTACTTGTGTCTCCATGGTAATTGCTGAACATTCCGCCCTAGACATACATGTAGACCACCGTCAGCTTGTTGTCAGCACAAATATCAATATGTACAGGGCAAAACAGATATGATGTAAAGGTGTATTGCAGCTTTTCTGGTGGAGGGTCGTTACCTGCTTGTTTCTATGGATATGTCATTGCTCTGCCTGGAATGTTCCACAGTATGACATTAAACAGATCTACCTTACATTTATTATATTACAAGTGGTGTTATAGCTCAAAAATACCTAAAAAAACAAGTGTTGCAGGGTTGCCTCTCCAGGATCATAGAAAGGTTTAATACCATACTGTGAAACATTCCAGACAAAGAAATAACATCTCCATGGAGAAAAGCATTTGACGGACCCTCCACCAGAAAAGTTACACAATGCAACTTTAATTACATGGTATAAATTAGAATTTTCTTGATCACTGAGTTGTGCTTTTCCATCTGCAGTTCTAAGAATGAGTCACTCCAAAGCTCACAAACAGGAAATAATGGTTGGAGCGTACAGTTGCTAATGTCTGTTGTCTATATGTGTCTGTTTAAAGGTAATTGGGACATTACATTATCTTCAGGTCAACAGGTCCGGAGGGGAGGGAGCGAGGAGGTCTGGCCACGTTTACATTAGTTTAAATGAAGCAGTAATTCCCAGAGTGTTTGGGACTATATATGTCTGTTTTTGCATCTGGACATTTTACTACTATATGTTTTTATCTGTCAATGCCAGTGACCTTTCTGACCACCAGCAATCCAGCTAGGTCAAAACCAGGACTAAACCAGATCTAAACCAGGTCTAAATTAGGTCTAAGCCAGAACTACACCAGGGCTAAACCAGGACTAAACCAGATCTAAACTAGGATTACACCAGGTCTAAGCAAGAACTACACCAGGTCTAAAACAGGACTAAACCAGGTCAAAATAATGTCTAAATAAGGACTAAACCAGCAGTAGCTGAGTGGTTAGCGCTCTTGCTTCACAGCAAGAAGGTTCCGGGTTCGATCCCCGGGTCGCCCAGGCCTTTCTGTGTGTGTTCTGTGTGGAATTTGCATGCATGGTCTGGGTTTGATCCCCGGGTCGCCTGGGCCTTTCTGTGTGGAGTTTGCATGTTCTCCCCGTGTCTGGGTGGGTTTCCTCCGGGCACTCCGGTTTCCCGCACCAGCCCAAAACATGCACCATAGGTAAAATCCTAGGTCTTAGCTTAGGTCCTGACCAAACCGAAGCAAGAAGATCATGGAGATGGTCCCCGGGCGCAGGAATGTGTCGCCCACTGCTCCTAATATATATATATAGGATGGGTTAAAATGCAGAGAAGAATTTCTCCAGTGTGAGATCAATAAAGTTCACTTCTTCTTCTTCTTCTTCTTAAACCATCTCTAAACTATGTCTAAAGCGGGCCTAAACCAGGATTACACCAGGTCTAAGACAGAACTACACCAGGTCTAAAACAGGACTAAACCAGGTCAAAATAATGTCTAAATAAGGACTAAACCAGCAGTAAACCATCTCTAAACTATGTCTAAAGCGGGCCTAAACCGGAACTAAACCAGGACTCAAACTAGACTAAACCAGGACTACTAGGAGTAAACCAGGCCTAAACCGAGACTGAACTAAGCCTAAACTGGGACTAAACCAGGTCTAAACTAGGACTTCTTTATGGCTGTTTCAGAGGTTGAGGTCTTGTCTCTCTCCAGGTGTGTGCTTTGGCCCAAGGTTACAGAGTCCAGATGGTCCTAATTTACATGTATCTGTGGATCTGAGGAGCTGACGGCTTCACCTCCTTCAAGTAGCTCATAAAAAATAACCTGAGATCCAGAATAGACACTTCATCAATAGCTTATGAACTCGTGTTAAATTAAAACAAACATGCGCACTTACGAATAGGGAAAATACAAGTTTTTTGTGAAAAAACTATTAGTCGACTAAAAAAGGGGCATGGCAAAAGCTCTCAAAGCTATTATGATTATTATCTGTGTATCTGACCCAAACTGCACTCACAAGATTTAGACAAACTTTAGACAAACTTTATTGATCCACAAGGGCAATTATTTGATCCAACCTTTTACATAAAAATACCAAAAAATACAAATTCTTTAACTGATTCACTCAGTCTTTAACTTCTTTTTGCATAAATCCTTATAATCTAAATGAAATGATTCATCGTAGCAGTATTAATCAAGTAAATGACTAAAGACCAACATCCCTACTAACAAATTATGATTACACCGGGGTCATGTGTCCAGTTGCCACCTGATGACCTCACCATCTCCACGGAAACGCAGATAGTGAGTGAACGGTAGATGAGGCTCTATCTGTGGTCAGCTGGTCTGCACAGCTGTGTGGATTTAACTGACTGAATCTGAGACAGGAGTCGGCCCCCACTGCTCCAAGTCCAACCAAAGTCTGTTTACTGAAGATATTTGAACTTTAAACCCACGCACACGCCGTCTGTTTTCAGTCAGGGTCCTGCTCGGCTCTGTTCTCAGGCCAGGCACGTCAGATATGAAATAATTTAAAGTCCTAAAGCGTCTACTGTGATAATGTACTTTTAAGACTCTAAGATGATCTCAAGATTTTGATTGTTACTATATATAAACCAGACCCCCCAGGATTTCACGGGCATTTTTTGTGATTGTTTCGGGCTAAAATGCCTGAATTTGCGGGAGCTTTTCCAAAAAGTTGCGATGAAAGTTGCGGTGCTTTTAAGGTTTTTGTTGCGATTTTGTTGCGGGAGGAAGTGAAAGTTGCGATAAATAGTTGCGATTTTCACTTTTTGTAATTAAAATTGAGTAATATTTTGAATACTGAGTTATTACTGACAAAGAATAATACAAAGACACAGAGATCACAGATATGGTCCTAAAACAACCTTACCAACATCGAAAATAAATTAATAAATAACTACTAGGAGGGGAACTGTTTCGCCTGGTCTTTTGCTGTTATTTTAGTGGGCAAATGGCGCCGCAGACATGTTTCTTTGCCATTAGAAGCCGTGTCTCAATTCCCAGAGCGCGCGGCTCGGAGCGTGGCCCGAAGGGCATGTGCGTCACACATTTCGCCAGAACACCGGCGCGACGACTGCTGTCCCACTTCTTTTTTGTCCCATGCGCAGTTAACACGCGGTCCAAAGACCGCAGTCGTTAAGCGGTCCGCGGACTGCAGTCGGGGCTGAGCAAGTGTGCACCTCCTTGACTGCAGTCTGAGCCCCCTTCGGGCCGCGCTCCGAGCTGTGCGCTCTGGGAACTGGGACACGGCCGCAGCTTCGTTTTGTCACACGGAAGTAAAGCAGAATGTTGCGGCTTCCAAACTGAAACCTTTTAGCCGCCGAGAATATGAGGTTGGGTCCTATGGCTCGCAGATTTGTGACGCGTAAAGAGGAGGCTATGGTGACAGATACGCTGAGATCCAGATATGCGTTTTGTGCATTTATTACAAAAAGAGCGCGCACAGCTATGACAGCGCAGCAGGATGAAATGGAACTCATGAAAACCAGCAGGATGAACAGATTAACCTGAAAGATGAATGAATGGTTTGCGGTCAACAAAAAATACCGCTACACCCCAACCCTGACTCTCTCCTCTGTGTGACAGGTGAGCGCGCGCTTTTACACGCACACACTTCCGTACGTGCACACACCCACACTCACGTGAACCACCGCCTCTGCCGCACACACAAACGCACCGTGCACCTCATCTCTTTATGTCTCCTACACAGAAGGAAGTTGGTCGGCGTTCAATACGTCGCCGATGATTGGTCAAAATTAGTAAAAATTGTGGAAAAGTTGCGGTGATTGGTCAAAATTGCAACACCGCCCTGAATTCGCGGGGATTGGCTGAAGTTGCGTTGAAGTTGCAAATCGCAACATCGCGAATTCCTGGAGGGTCTGTATATTTTTCTAAATGCAAGACAAAACACCTGAATATGAATGAAGAAGAAAAGGTTTTATATTACACAAAACTGACTCTTGTGAGCTTGTGAGTTGTAATGTTGTTTTCTCATCATAAACATTCTTGGAGTTGTGTTTTGTTTCATTCACACGTTTGAATAACCCTTTATTATTAGTCTGTCGACATCTCCAAAGCTCAAAATGTTCCGTTCCACCTTATGATGTCATGAATTAGTAGTTTTCAAGTTAACAGCTCCTTTGACATTTAGTTCAGCAGAGATGGGCAATTCCAAGGCTGAAATCTTCCATATGATTCTGGTGAAGGTGTATGGAGTTTAAAAACACTAAATAATTGTATTAGCTAATGACAACGCAGGGTAAAACAGATTATTTTAAGTTTGAGAGGATGTTAACACGTGTTAAACACTGTGTTGTGTTAAAACACAACTCCAGGTATGTTTTTGATGAGGGAAAAAACATTATAACAAAGCTCAGATAATAGCGTAATGTGGGCCCTTTCTTTTCCTAAATGCAAGACTAAAATACAGTTAAAAATGGAGGGCTAAAAAACAAATACACTTATTTTGAAATTAAAATTTGATAAATTATACATGAAAACAATACAATAAATAGAAAAAAAGTAAATCCTGCAAATACTGCAACTTTAAAACAAAGAATGCAAAGGAATAATCATTTCTATTTTGTGAATGTCACTTTTTTAGTAATTCCAGAAAAGAAGTTTACTGCACACTCGCTTTACTTTACTCTTATTCCATTATTGAGCTTAGAGCGAACAACGCGTTTCGCCTCTACAGCGTCATCAGAGGGGTATTCCGCTAACGCGGCTAAGCGCAAAGCCCGGCTTTATTCGACAGTTTGCTCTAGTTTTAGTGAGAGTTCGGTTCCATGACTCTCGCTAACATTAGTCCCAGCTGAGTTACTGCGGCAACATGGTTCCCCCGGCTAGCCTGGTCCGGGGCAGGCTAAAGACGAGGCTTAAACAGGCCGTGTCACAGAGAATACGTACCGGAAGTAAACACAGTGTCAAAAAACAGTTCCACACACCTCCCGCATGACTATTTGTGTTGTCAGAAAACAATATCAGCAACAACAACAAAAAAAATTACCTTACGTTCTTGGTCAGTTTTGACACATTTCCAGTAATTCAAAAATATTCTTTTGTCTTTACGACATAGAAGAATTCCAGAGGTGTCATAGAGAAAGACTTTGGTCGAGTGTAAGTAAACCTTACACCACGCTGACCAGTGCAGAATCTGCAGGAAAGGACAAACTTACAACCACAACATAAATATACTAAGACACTATTTACACACCCCACAAGCCATATTAACACGTAATTATTTACAAAAAAACGCTCAAATCCTGTGCTTTATTTAGTCCACCAGGTTCAATAGTTGACAGTTCATTAATCCAGTAGGCTTCCCTCCTTAAAAGTTGTTTGATCTGTTACCACCCCTAGGATTAGGTGGCACTGTTTCAATGCCAACAAACCTCAGGGAGGCAGCAGAACCATGATTTCTTTCGATATAATGTCTTGCTATAGCATAATCAAAATTGTTGTTTCTAATAGCTTCCTTGTGTTTAGTTTAGTTTAGTCTTTATTTGAAAAGGGACAATGTACAGAGACATTAAGCTCATAAAACGAAGATGATCTGCACCATATTATAGCTACAGAGCTAGTTTCCATCTGCAGTCCCTATTACATTAAAAATTACAGTAAAAATCTCAATCAACAATAAGAAACATTCCCACTGACACATTCTCACACCACACAGGAACACAGATAAACACACTCTCACATAGTCACACACACACGTTCAATGCAAAATACCATACAAGGCACACATTTTAAAATAATTACAAGTATTTACAAAATCTTCATCTTTTAAAATTCATACTGACCTACCATTCTACATTTTGTTTATATCAGTCTTTACGTAGCCTATTGTATATCAAGTAACAATAGAGATGCTGTTATATAAAAATTAGTGTTGACAGGCTTGATTGTTCTCCAGACACTTTTTAAGCTCTGTTGAAAAAGTTGTATAGCTTGCCTGACATTTTAATTCATTTGGTAGGTTGTTCCAGTCTTTAATGGCGTTATAGGAGTGTTCAGCAATTCTTAATTTAAGATTGTGTTTAGTCTGGCCCACATACATCAGACAACAAGGGCATATAAGCACATAAATGACATGGGTCGTAGAACAATTGATGAAGTCCTTAATGTTATAAGTCTTTCCAGAGTCTGGATGGTTGAAAGTTTTTGTGTTTGTCTTGTTAGCACAATGTGCACATCTGCCACATCTATAATTGCCCCGGATTTGTTGAGAGAGCCAACAGTGTTGGGTAGGTTGCTGGTACATGGAGCTCACTACTATATCTCTAATGCAGAGGTCTTCAACAGGGGGGTCGCGACCCCTAGGGGGGTCACGGAGGTACTGCAGGGGGGGTCGCGAAATCTTTTGATTTCACTTTAAAATAATATAATTTTATATTTTATAGTGTAAAATACAGTATTAACCTGTGTATTATTTCCTTGTATTGGATGTACCATAACAGAGTAGCAATGTTTATACATGACACTAAGCTCAATTTAATATAAAACACAATTCTATGCCGTATATATAGTAGGGGGTCCCTGGCCCAGTTCGCCATCTGTTTGGGGGTCCCTGGCCTAAAAACGTTGAAGACCCCTGCTCTTTTTTTGCTCTTTTGAAGCAAAAACGTGGTTTGTGGGAGGATAAGTGATTTAAAGGAAAAGTAACGTTTTTTTTTTTACAATCTGAGCCTTATTTCGGTAATAAAACAAGTTGTTTTACTCACCCATAGCACTTTGGTGTCATATGGAGCACTTCCAGAGATGTTTTAGATTTGCGGTTAGCCTAGCGCAACTTCTAGCCATAGCTCGGGGCATATAATATATTCCCCGAGCATGTAATATGCCCCGTGCGGGCTCCAAATAACACAAACTTTAGCACTTTTCAAATCATAGAAGCCCGATGTCTTGGTCTACGATTTCGTTTGAAGCAAAAGTGGCCTGTAATCCGAGATTTATCCATAGTTTACAGCTTTGCGTTTCATGTTTGGGTCCCGGGAGCTGAGAGCACAGTCCGCACATGCGCACTGGCCTCCTCATCTACTCGAAACTATGGCTAAATCTCGGATTACAGGCCACTTTTGACCACACGAAATTGTAGGCTAAGACATTGGGCTTCTATGATTTGAAAAGTGCTAAAGTTTGTGTTATTTGGAGACCGCAAACATATGCCCCGAGAACTCACATGATGGAGATCGCAAATCTAAAACATCTCCGGAAATGCTCCATATGACACCAAAGTGCTATGGGTGAGTAAAACAACTTGTTTTATTATCGAAATAAGGCTCAGATTGTAAAAAACGTTACTTTTCCTTTAAGGTTGGGTCACACGTTAGTATACCCCAGTGCTTATTAATGATCTTTTTAACTTGTTTTGATGCCGTTGAATACTGTGATGCTAAATAGAAGACTGAGAACTGACCCAAACACAAACGTATGACCTAATTTTGCATATGTTTTGTAAAATACACCTTTTTCTGCAAATTTTTCCTAATTTTGCTTCTTTTTTTTTCTTTTAGATAATCTCTACATCTCCTGCTCTGTGGATTAACATCCCTTATCTGGAATTACAAACAAAACTCATGGATTACCAGGAAACTGTTGAAAAGACTACTCTTACATCTGTGCCAACTCTCTTACATCTTTTTTTGGGGGGGGGTTTTCATAGCATATAGGAAAAGCTACAGTTGTATTGTTGTTTGCTAACTAAGAATATTATCTTGATTGGGCCTTAAACCTATGAAATCCTAACTCTGTAGTTTAGACCACTACATGTTCTGAGATTCATGGGAATTTTCTATTATTTTCTCAAATAACCGTCTAACATTGTTCTAACATTGCAAAAAAAAGAACATTTAATCAACATTACAATTTGACATCGCTCCAAAATCCTTCAGCCCTTTTCTTTTGGACCTTTTAATCCTTCTCAGGACGATATATGCATTTAAATTTTGAACTTTTTTGACCACCACGATGTATGGAAGTTCTCGCTCCGTGTCCAAGTTGGATGTGGTTGGATCCAATGGGAATGGGTCAGCGTCCAGTAGCCCTAGGCGCTCTCCTCGCCTCCCTCGCTCTCCTCGTATGGCCCATCGGAGAAGCAGCGGAAATATGTCGACCAGTGGACTCACCGGTTCCGGAAAAACCCTGTCTATGGAGAATATACAGTCTATAAATGCAGCTTATGCAACAGGTGGGTATCGTGTTACAATCAGACTATATAAAGATGTGGACTAAGGGAGTGTGGTGTTACCCATAGTGTTCACCCAGGCTAGCAGTTAAAGAGGCAAATTTGGAGCGGAGTTTCATTCACACAAGTTAAACATACATACCCTGCATAATTAGGCTTTGTTGTTCTCTCAAATGGGAAAAACTCTGTTCCACCTTGTGATGTTATGTGGTAATACAGGAAGTGCGCCACTGTGTTTTTTAAAGATCCCATGGCATGAAATTTTCACTTTCTGAGGTTTTTGAACGTTAATGTGAGCTCCCCTACCCTGTTTATTTACAGTGCTGGCGTGATATATACAAAAACAGTTTTTAACAGACTTCCCCTTTAAGTCGTTTGTTTTCTCACTTTCACTCTCTCTGCGCACGTGTACCTTCAATGTAGCTGAGCCAAGACAAGACTGAAGGCAGCGCTGCGAAGCGCACCTTTATACCCCCATTGCCCCGCCCACATTACGTAACATTACTTTTACAAGCTGATTTACACCATTCCACTATTAAACGGCCAACATTTCTGGTTAGAAAACAGGTGAGCTCAAACAGCGATTTTGAACAAGGCACCTTATTGACGTCAGATCGAAAAAAGAAATGCATAATTGCCCAGTTCCAAACCCCCGTCTAGTCTGTACTCAGCGTCTCTGTAAATCACGCCCAGAGAGTTTGGACTGCGGAGGAGAACGCAGCAGCGCGCAGGTACGAAATGATCGGTTTTATTTGCCTGGAGGAACTTGCGAGTGTTTCTAGGCTCGGAAGTCCTTTATCTGAGCCTGTGGATATCTGAAACAGCAGTGGTTTAATTTGTATTTTCTGTGGATAATAGATGAGGGTTCCCCGCGCGGAGCGCAACAGAGAAAAAACGGGCACGCGTCTTCACGTGCTCTTCTCCGGGACCAACACTCTTAGGGACGGGACTGCTCCGTCACACTCCCCCCGTGCAAAAACACGGAAGTGGGTCACAGAGCTGAGCGGAGAGCTTGGCCACGCCCCCACCCCCTACTATAGGCCAGCTCTGTCCTCCTCATTTGCATTCAAGCAACAACGCCCATAATGGAGTGTTCCAGAGTGACATTTATGACTCTTTCTCATCTTATCGCTCTTTCTCATGCACTGAGTGTTGATTTTGAAGAAGGATTCATTTACAGTATTAGGGAACCATTAAGGAGCCATATAAAAGCATCAAGAAGTACCATGTCATGGGACCTTTAAACTCCATACAACTTCACTAGAGTCATTTGGATAATTTCTGGAATTGACAGTTTCTTCTGAACAAAAGGTAAAATACAGTATAACTGAAAATAACTGAAATACTAAAAGATTAGTATTAGTATCTAGTTTTAAACTATCAGAAATATTAGTATCTGATTTTCGATACTTTTGACAACCCTAAGCTCAATACTCTTCACTTCTCTACAGGTGGGCCCATGTATTTCACTGATTCTGCAGAGGAGCCGGTGGATCTCGGGAGCTTGAGCAGTGGACTGAACCCTTCCCTCCCAAAAAGCACCATGACGCTGGGCAGAGCGGGAGCCAGGGTGCCCTATGGGGTGAGGGCGGCGGTGATGGGCAGCAGTCCCAATATAAACAGTGGAGGAGGAGGAGCTCTGGTACCCACAGATGCCATCGCTTTTGGGACAGATCTGCAGAGCCAGCCTCCTCAGCCCTCCACTGTGCCACACTCCATGAGACAGGTGAGTCTCTATACTTCTGATACTTTTTCTGTGTTAGGGCTGTGTAAAGTTAAAGGAAAAGTAAAGGTTTTTTTTACAATCTGAGCCTTCTTTCGGCAATAAAACAAGTAGTTTTACTCACCCATAGCAGTTTGGTGTCATTTTGAGCAGTTTTGTAGAAGTTATGTTGTAGCGTATCCGTTAACTTGAGTGCTCGGGGCATTACTTTGCGGTCTCCAAATAACACAAACTTTAGCACTTTTCAAATCATAGAAGCCCGATGTCTTAGTCTACGATTTCGTTTGAAGCAAATGTGGCCTGTAGTCCGAGATTTAGCCATAGTTTCGAGTAGATGAGGACGCCAGTGCGCATGTGCGGACTGTGCTCTCAGCTCCCGGGACCCAAACATGAAACGCAAAGCTGTAAACTATGGATAAATCTCGGATTACAGGCCACTTTTGCTTCAAATGAAATCGTAGACTAAGACATCGGGCTTCTTTGATTTGAAAAGTTCTAAAGTTTGTGCTATTTGGAGCCCGCACGGGGCATATTACATGCTTGGGGTATATATTATATGCCCCGAGCTATGGCTAGAAGTTGCGCTAGGCTAACCGCAAATCTAAAACATCTCTGGAAGTGCTCCATATGACACCAAAATGCTATGGGTGAGTAAAACAACTTGTTTTATTACCGAAATAAGGCTCAAATTGTAAAAAAAAAAACGTTACTTTTCCTTTAATGTGCACTAAGTAACCTTTTTGTGGGAGGTCTGCAACTAACCTGTTTCCATGGAGATGTTTTATAGCTGTTATTGATTGCCTGGAATGTTACAGTATGGCATTACACATCCACAAGCCAGGATCCCCATTGCGAAATTTAAATTTCAGTCTGTCATGATTTCAGGCTGTAAAACATTGCAAGGGCCCACATGACACCATTTACTGCTCTATGATATAATGTTGTTTCCTCATCAAAAACCTACCTGGAGTTGTGTTTTGTTTCATTCACACACATTTAACCTGCATATTTAGGCTGAGTTCTTCTCTCAAACTGAAAATGTGATGTCATGTGTTAATACAGGAAGTGCTCCACTGTGTTTTTAAACTCTATACACTTTCAATAGAAGCATTTGGATCATTTCAACTCTGGAATTTCCAATCTCTAATAAACCAAAGGTAAAAGGTAGCTGTTATAACTTGAAAACTACCACTTCATAACAAGGTGGAACAGAACATTTTCAGCTTTGAAGACTAATAATTACTCAAACATGTGTGAATGAAACAAAACACAACTCCGGGTATGTTTTTGAGAAGGTAACCTGGCTTATAGCTCACAGGAACTAATTTTGCGTAATATAGGACCTTTAAAATTAGGTTTACTTGTATTTATTACAGTTGTTTATTGTGTCATTTGATCAAATTTCACAGAAATATACTGTTTTCACTTTAAAAAAATGCATCAGAACGGGGTCACAATTCCAAGTCATCTCACAACCCCCTGCTCAGTGCCTCCCGAAACACTGATCGAGCTTGCATGTATTCAGTTGCAAGGATTTTATTGCTAAGAAAATACCTATTTATGAGCAGAAGTATCTCTCCACAGATTAATGCCTCTAAAGACTAGACGTTGCTCCTGGTTTTGAAGGGGACACATATAATTCAGATCACATTTTAATCATAAAATATTTCAACAACAAAAAAAACAGCAAAAAAAATAATATGAAAAATATATGGGTTTGACTTTCTGAAATGAGTGAAAAAAAATATAACATTTTTTTCATGATATTTTAATTTTTTTAGATGGTCTAGTATGGTATAGACAGTGGTTGAAAGTGACGAAGTACAAAAGTAAAAGTAATACTACACAATTTTTAGGTATCTGTACTTTACTTAAAGGTCCCATGGCATGAAATTTTCACTTTCTGAGGTTTTTGAACGTTAATGTGAGCTCCCCTACCCTGTTTAGGCCCCCCCCATGGTTAAAAGTTGCGAAATGTCTAAACTCAGCATTTGCGATCCTTTTCTGCGTTAGAAAAAATCGGAGCTCAAACGGGCGAGTTTGAACAAGGAAACTTATTGACGTCAGATCGAAAAAAGAAATGTTCCACCCCCGTCTGTGTCTGTACTCAGCGTCTCTGTAAATCACGTCCAGAGAGTTTGGACCGCGAATGCGCTAGGCAATGCGAAATGCGTTTTTTTTTATTTGCCTGGAGGCACATCCGAGTGTTTCTAGGCTCAGAAGTCCTTTATCTGAGCCTCTGGACCTTTGAACAGCAGTGGTTTAATTTAATTTTCTGTGGAAATGTGTTTATTTTTCAATGGAACGCTTCAAATCTCTCCCCCGTGCAAAAACATGGAAATGGATCAGAGGGCACAGCTGACAGCTCTGAGCGGAGAGTTTGGCCACGCCCCCACCCTCTATTATTGGCCAGCTCTTTTCTCCTCATTTGCATTCAAGCAACAACGCCCATTATGACCTGTTCTGAGGGAGAAAAAAATACTCTTTCTCATCTTATCTCTGTTTCTCATGCACTGTTGATTTTGAAGAAGGATTCATTTACAGTATTAGGGAACCATTAAGGAGCCATATAAAAGCATCAAGAAGTACCATGTCATGGGACCTTTAAGTACATTTTACAGTGAATACTTTTTACTTTTCCGTCACTACATTTGAGAGCAGGTATTTGTACTTTCCTCTCCACTACCTTTTAGATCTGGACTGAAAAGTAAAAAGTATTTTTCTTTATGGTTTGAGACCTGCTGAAAAAGTGACATTTTGAAATTACATTATTGATCTCACACAGGAGAAATTGTTCTCTGCATTTAACCCATCCGTAGTATTAGGAGCAGTGGGTAGCACATTACTGCAGCAGGGGACCCCATCTCCATGATCTTGTTGCTTAGGCTTGGTCAGGACTTAAGCTGGAGGATTTCTACCTATGGTGCATGTTTTGGGTTGATGGGGGAAACCGGAGTGCCCGGAGGAAACCCACCCAGACACGGGGAGAACATGCAAACTCTACACAGAAAGGCCCAGGCAACTCAGGGATCGAACCCGGACCATGCATGCAAACTACACACAGAACACACACAGAACACACATAGAACACACACAGAACACACACACAGAACACACACAGAACACACACAGAACACACACATAGAACACACACACAGAACACACACATAGAACACACACACAGAACACACACAGAACACACACACAGAACACACACAGAACACACACAGAACACACACAGAACACACACAGAACACACACATAGAACACACACACAGAACACACACATAGAACACACACACAGAACACACACACAGAACACACACATAGAACACACACACAGAACACACACATAGAACACACACACAGAACACACACAGAACACACATAGAACACACACACAGAACACACACAGAACACACATAGAACACACACAGAACATACACAGAACACACACAGAACACACATAGAACACACACAGAACATACACAGAACACACACAGAACACACACACAGAACACACACAGAACACACACAGAACACACACAGAACACACATAGAACACACACACAGAACACACACAGAACACACACATAGAACACACACAGAACACACATAGAACACACACAGAACACACACATAGAACACACACACAGAACACACACAGAACATACACAGAACACACACAGAACACACATAGAACACACACAGAACACACATAGAACACACACAGAACACACACAGAACACACACATAGAACACACACAGAACACACACAGAACATACACAGAACACACACAGAACACACATAGAACACACACAGAACACACATAGAACACACACAGAACACACACAGAACACACACAGAACATACACAGAACACACACAGAACACACACATAGAACACACACACAGAACACACACATAGAACACACACACAGAACACACACAGAACACACACAGAACACACACAGAACACACACACAGAACACACACAGAAAGGCCCGGGTGACCCGGCACCTTCTTGCTCTTGCTGTGAAGCGTGAGTGCTAGCCACAGTTTTATTACATTTGATTTGAGTTAAGTTTCAACTTTAAATAAACCAAATATACAAAAACACAAAAAGAGCTAGAAAAATTAAGAAATGAATCAAATCACTTAAAATCAGCTGAATTCTTTATCAAAATCACTACATTTAATAGTTAAAAATCTCTGTGAAATAATTTTTTCTCTTAAGGTACAATACTTTTACTTGAGTAATCTTTTCCCTTTGTATCTGTACTTTTACTTAAGTAACAACAAGGAGTACTTCATCCATCACTCGTTATAGTATTAACATATTATTAACATATATTGGTTATATAAGTTACATCAAATACCAATGTTATTCTGTGCCAGTGAGGTTTTAAATGCCTGAAAGTATAGGAGATCCCTCTGTCTCTAAAGATTTGATGTTTTTCTGAGGTTATCCTTTAAATAAAATAAGAGCCATGTGGTCCAGATACACAGGCCTGTCCTCCCATTGTCTCTTCAGCATTTGTCACTGCTCCACTGTACAATATCGACCATTCTTACCACACAAAAAACACACACACAACCACACAGCAAGGCTTACCCTAACTTAACTTTATTGATCCAAAGAGAAAATTGCTTAGACACAGTGGCTCACACATCACATTTATATTATAATAACATAGAGAAAAAAAAATGTAAATTGTAATATTACATTTTAAATGATGTAGTAAAAAGTAACAAAAATTGCAAGGGATTGCTGTCAAATAAGGCAGAATTATTCAAGTGTATATGTACAAGTCAAATAAAATAAAATAGAAATAAGTAATAAAAATATATACAAAAGGCCATAAGGAAAACAGTGCAAAGATGATATGGTGAGTTGTTGTTGAGGTAACATGCCTGAAGAGGTTTGAGATATCATCTATAGTAATAATCAGTAATTTAGCAGTCTCTCCCGGGCCCTATTCAAACCCTCCTTACAGTTAGCTATAAGATCGCTCTAAGAGAGGTTGCCGGTTCTAATCCCGCTCTCAACATAAACGTCATTGGTTAAGCGGTCAGATCCATTGATCCACAGGTTGGCTGGTGTGATTCTAGCTCCCGCAGATGAATGCTGTCATTGTGTCCTTGGGCAAGACAATTAACCCACCTCGCCCCCAGTGTCTGCTTGTGTGAGTGGGTGAGTGGTTCCTTGTTATAAAGTGCTGTAAAAGTGCTGTATAAAAATGTGACCATTTAATAATAATACATTTGATTTATATAGTGCTTTTCTAAACACTCCAAGAGGCTGTACAAAAAATACAATGAAGAGTACACATAAAAACAAGGTTATCAGACAAAATATAAAAATATAGACATATGAATTAGAGGTTAACATTAAAAGTGGTTGTAAATAGAAATAGAGGTTTTGAGCAGTGTCTGTACAAAGCTTTGCCGACAACCCTACATCACCCATGCTCTCGCACAACAATTCTCCATAAATATACAAAAGCATTATGCAAAACAATACACTACAACTTCACAAACCTGATGCAGTGTGCAGTAGTTTAATTTACAAGATGCTGATTGTGTTGTGACAGCGCTCTGAACGGGGAACGACTTGCACAGAGAGCAAAGGGAAAAACTGAAACTTATAAACCTTGTAGCATTTTGAAATCAATAAAAGGTAATACGGTGATCTAAATATGTTATGTGTTAGTACTTAATACCCCATAGAAGTCTAATGCCCCCCCCCCTCCCTTTAATAATGAACCAAAAAATCTATCCATCATTCAGATTTGAGCCTCAGTGCAATTTTGAGCATGTCTTAGGTTTACGCATAAAATGGTTTTAGGCTACGTTTATACAGCGACGATCAAAACAGAAGTGGCGTCTCGTCTTCAAGTTTTTATCCGCGTTTAGACGAGCGTTCTCGACAGGAAATGTTTGTTTATACGAAGACGCAAAAGTGGACGCAAAAGCCAGCGAAGGGAGGCGCTGGACTGAAAAAAACAAAAACAAAACATCACAACAGCGTCAAGTTACATTTCTAACCACGACTGTACGGGAAAAGAGAAAGGTAAAACTTCAAAATAAAATGTTCTAGTTGCGTTTTAAATGAGTTCCGCTCCAAACATCATTTCAGTGACTATTTTTGTTTACATGTTTTTGAATATTGCACTGAAAATAGTGACATTACAGGAGGATTACAGTGAATTAGAAAATATAAAATCACATGGGGTTTTACATTTGAAGTGCCTCATGCGGAAGTCGCTTGTCTTGGCGTCTGTGTGGCTGTGAGAGTGTGAGAAAGACTTGTACGGGAAGAAGAGAAAAGGCCGTAGACGTGTGTGGGTGCGATTTATACAATTGTTGAAATGACTCTTGTATTGCCGCATCTATGTGACGTAAACGCGTACGCGACGTGAGCAGATCTGACCAGTTTTGCGTCTTGGGCAGTTTACACGGAAACGCTACAGCGGAGCGTATTTAACTTTTCCACTCTGGAGGGTGGCTTCAGATTTTTGCGTTTTTACGCCCCAAAAACGCCGTCACCGTGTAAACGAAAGGCACTTCCGATAAAATATTTTGTCGTTTTTACCCGTAAACGTTCTCGTGTAAACAGGCCCTTATTTATGTATATATTTCCTTTAACATGCATTCTTGTTGTAATCTTTAGTCTTTTATGAGTCCAGTAAGTTGGTTTATTTTGCATGATTTGTGTCCCTACTGCAATCAACCTTCTCCCTTTTGATGATCAAATGATATTAATAATAATAATAGATTTTAGCCATGTAGCGCTTGGCATGGTGGCTGAGTGGCTAGCACTCACGTGTCACAGCAAGAAGGTTCCGGGTTCGATCCCCGGGTCGCCGGGCCGTTCTGTGTGTGTTCTGTGTGGAGTTTGCATGCATAGCCCAGGTTCGATCCCCGGGTCACAGGACATGCAAACTTTCTGTGTGGAGTTTGCATGTTCTCCCCGTGTCTGGGTGGGTTTCCTCTGGGCACTCCAGTTTCCCCCAGAGGAAACTGCTCCAGGTAAAATCCTTCAGCTGTGGACCTGACCAAGCCTAGCAATAAGATCATGGAGATGGGCGCCTGAAAGATGAGCTGCCCACTGCTCCTGAAGAATGGGTCAAATGTAGAGAAATAATTTCCCTATGGGGATGAATAAAGCGTGTCTTCTTCTTCTTCTTCTTTACATAACACATATTAAAATAGTCAAATACAGCAAAGACAAAAACTGTAAAAATGATGGCATAATACTCACACCACAGCAGTGATCTAGCAGAACTGTACTGCACATAAATAGTTTGATAAAACCGATGTAACACATTATTTCACTTCTAGGTCAGAGACGGAGCCATGACGGACCTTCAGACGCAGCTCAGAGAAGTGCTGAGAGAAAATGAACTCCTTCGTAGAGACGTAAGGAAGTTTCATTCACACTGGATTTCTTTTTTTAAAACCTAAATTTTTTTATGTATGTAGATTGCTCATCTTGTCCCCATATTCAAGTGTGTCATGAATTCAAAATCTTAAATGGAGCAAAGGGGTCAGTATAACTTCATGAGCTATTTTTGAAGGAAACATCCAAAATTCCGTGGTTGCCATGGTCATGCTTGGCTGCTCTTGTGGTTGACTGGCTGGCACACTGAGCAGTTTTAAAACTTTCCTTTAAATTTTTGTATAAAATGTTTAGTCAGTATTTTGAATAAGAAGTGCAGCAGTTGAAAGAGCCAAAAGTTAAAGGAAAAGTAATGGTTTTCTACAATCTGAGCCTTCTTTCGGCAATAAAACAAGTAGTTTTACTCACCCATAGCCGTTTGGTGTAATTTTGAGCAGTTTTGTAGAAGTTATGTTGTAGCGTATCTGTTAACTTGAGTGCTCGGGGCATTACTTTGCGGTCTCCAAATAACATAAACTTTAGCACTTTTCAAATCATAGAAGCCCGATATCTTAATCTACGATTTCGTTTGAAGCAAAAGTGGCCTGTAATCCGAGATTTAGCCATAGTTTCGAGTAGATGAGGCGGCCAGTGCGCATGTGCGGACTGTGCTCTCAGCTCCCGGGACCCAAACATGAAACGCAAAGCTGTAAACTGTGGATAAATCTCAGATTACAGGCCACTTTTGCTTCAAACGCAATCGTAGACTAAGACATCGGGCTTCTATGATTTGAAAAGTGCTAAAGTTTGTGTTATTTGGAGCCCGCACGGGGCATATTACATGCTTGGGGAATATATTATATGCCCCGAGCTATGGCTAGAAGTGGCGCTAGGCTAACCGCAAATCTAAAACATCTCTGGAAGTGCTCCATATGACACCAAAGTGCTATGGGTGAGTAAAACAACTTGTTTTATTACCGAAAGAAGGCTCAGATTGTAAAAAAAACTTTACTTTTCCTTTAAGGACTACTGGATTGTGTGATTTCAGCTATTTATTTCCCTGTGTTTGCGGCAACCCTGCTTGGAGATTGTTATGCTAGCTTTAAAACGCTAGACGACCTTCCAGAGGAAACACTTGGAGAGAATCCCTTGTCTCATCACTGAAACAACAGAGTGGAGTGAAAATGAGGCGTACACTGAACACAGTTTAATGTACCTGTATTATTATTATTGTTTCTTTCTTTGCAGTTGGAGGCGAAGGAGTCTAAGCTGAGTTCCTCCATGAATTCCATAAAGACCTTCTGGAGTCCCGAGCTGAAGAAGGAGAGAGCTCTGAGGAAAGACGAAGGCACCAAGATCTCTGTGTGGAAGGAGCAATACAGAGTGGTGCAGGACGAAAACCAGGTACATCAAAATACAGTTTACAGTATTGTGTTAAAGTGCATATGAGAGGTTTTGATGATTCTCTAAATTTGGGTTTTCTGGTGGGATAATATCTGCTGTAAATATAAATGATAGTTTTACATAAATCATGAAGCAATTTGTGAAGAAAAGTTGAAAAAATATAAGAAGTAGGGAATTCTATTATAGAGTCCCACACTGATGACATCACACTAGGGAGAATTCTGTCCAAAAGTTAGACACAATTTACACAAAACAACACATTTTTCTTATACTTTAAACTAGAATTCCCTAACATGATGTCACGATTTCCAACCAGGATTTAAAATTTGAAACCTAAAAAAATTCTAAAATGTTTTCTAAAATCTTCAATATAATGAGCTTAACTGTGTTTTAGTGAAATAAGTAGTAAAATCTGTCATAGGCACTTTAACTTGTGTCCTTGTCCTTATGTCCTTGGGCATCAGTGTCTGTGAACACTGATGTATGAATCTGTGTGTGAAAGGGTAGTTCCTTGGTGTAAAGAGCTTTGAGTGCCTTGAAGGTGGAAAAGCGCTACTGTATATAAAAATGTGACCATTTCTAAGTGAATTAAGGACTTAAAGGAAAAGTAACGTTTTTTTTTTACAATCTGAGCCTTCTTTCGGCAATAAAACAAGTAGTTTTACTCACCCATAGCACTTTGGTGTCAATTGGAGCAGTTTCGTAGAAGTTATGTTGTAGCCGTTCTGTTCTGCTAATGATCCCGTATCCGTTAGCGTGAGTGCTCGGAGCATTACTTTGCGGTCTCCAAATAACACAAATTTTAGCACTTTTCAAATCACAAAAGATCGCTGTGTCAGCGTAGACTTTTAGTGGATTCCAAAACGGCCTGAAACCCGATATGCAGCTATAGTTTCATTTGATGACGTCATCAGAGAGGACAGCGCGCATGCGTGAACTCAGCTGTTTTGTAAACACCGCTAGTCCGAAAGAAGCTAACACCGCTCTGAACTTTACTTTTCTGTTGCGATATCGGGTTTCAGGCCGTTTTGGAATCTACTAAAAGTCTACCCTGACACAGCGATCTTCTGTGATTTGAAAAGTGCTAAAGTTTGTGTTATTTGGAGACCGCAAAGTAATGCCCCGAGCACTCACGCTAACGGATACGGGATCATTAGTAGAACAGAACGGCTACAACATAACTTCTACAAAACTGCTCCAATTGACACCAAAGTGCTATGGGTGAGTAAAACTACTTGTTTTATTGCCGAAAGAAGGCTCAGATTGTAAAAAAAATGTTACTTTTCCTTTAACTCCTGTTATGGTTATGGTTATGGTTGAATCATTGTGAATACTTGTTAAATTGCTATGTTTTTGGAACACAAAAATCTGACATTGTGACATCCTTTGCTGTAAGAACATGGCTGCTTAGGGGACAGGCCTACCCATTGTTGTTTTTGTGGGTTGTGTGGTTCGGTCTGGGTAAAGGTTGAAGCAGCGTCTGGTTGGAGACTGTAAGCTTATGTGAGTTAAAAAAAAACATCTGGAGGGAATGATACTCAGGCTGGAATATTATACAGGGAATACATTGGAACACACTCACACTGTACCTGTCTACAGTGACCCATTTAAGGTTTAAAGTCTCACTCTGAAATGTAGTGTTTGGTACTTATCGCAAAGACTGCAGTTATTTAGGAGATGTCTTACCATGAGTGTGTTTTTGTATATTTCCTTAAAGGGACAGTGTGTAGGATTCGTGGCGCATAGGTGGTTACTAGCTATTCCACTTCCTCTTTTGGCTACGGCAGACCTCGAGGGTCACCCGGACGCGACGTAGCTCCGACATCGCGCGTGCCCGCGCACGAACCGCGCACCGCTGTATACATAAACCGCGGTCCCCCGTTCACTTTTTTTTTTTCTTTTCGCATGAAAACACACAATCCCGATCATGATTCATGACAATCTACACATCAAATGAAACCTTACAGTCTCCTCTTTTTGACTATGCAATTCATTTCCCTGCAAAACAATCACTCCCCGAGCACATGGGGCTTTTATACGGAAAAGCACAAAACTTAGCTTACTTAGCTTACCTTTGAAGGCTTTGCACAGGTCAAACTCTGTATTTCATCATAAACTTGGTCTCAATCTGTCCATAAGGATCCAGCGAATAAAATCCAGTAAAACAATTTAGTCCAAAATACGTGTTATATCCATTACGATGTGTGATCCGGCAGCATGCTCCCCCCTCCCCCCCTCCCCTTCCCCTTCTCTCCTTCTCTCCTGGCTGCATATGAGAGCAGAGGACCGAAGGAGAGAAGGGGAAGGGGAGGGGGGAAGGGGGGAGCCATATGCAGCGCGGCTGTGCAGGAGCCGAGGCGAAGGATGAGCCCAAATGTCCTTCTGCGGCTCTCGTATTCAAAATGGCTGCCTCTATATGGGGAAGATCCCCCTTTTATGTGACTATATCTAAGTCCAAAAGAATACTTTGATTTCATGATGGAAGTGAAAAGGCTTGGAAAACAATGTATTTTTGAATAGGTATCTTCAATTTCAGTAATTAACAGGTAAAAATCTTACACACTGTCCCTTTAAATTATTTTGTGACAACAGTGTAATTTGGTTGTGTGCTCAGCTAAAGGAAATACAGTGTATATATATAAACACATTTTCACTAGGTCGTGGGACGAGACACAATTTTCAGAAGACGAGACACACCACCAGATTGGGGTCACAAGAATGAGACAAGATGAGATTTTGACGTAATTTGTAATATATAATAATAAAAAATAATAACATAGCCCAATCATGGAGCATATTGAATCATGAGGAACCCTATGATTTTCAGCCCTAGTCTCCACACATCATATTATCCCATCTCCACCGTACAGGCTAGGTTAGACCTCTACAGTTTTGTTCTGAAAGATCACACATCTGTATCAGACATTTTAAATCTCCTGAATAAAGTCAACTGGACCAAGCTCCAGCAGAACTGAAGTGACTATTTTTTTTCTATGGTTTAATCATATTCTAGATGCCACAGCCTTTATTGTTATGGTCCTGTTCCATCTCCTCAGTGCAGTGTTTAAACTTGCCCCCGAACCTCTGTCTTTGCTCTTACTCATTCCTGCTCTGCTCTTTATGTCACTACATGGTGAGTCAGCGTTTACCGCCCTCTCTCCTCTACTCCCTCTCTCTCTCCTCTACTCCCTCTCTCTCTCCTCTACTCCCTCTCTCTCTCCTCTACTCCCTCTCTCTCCTCTACTCCCTCTCTCTCCTCTACTCCCTCTCTCCTCTACTCCCTCTCTCTCTCCTCTACTCCCTCTCTCTCTCCTCTACTCCCTCTCTCTCCTCTACTCCCTCTCTCTCCTCTACTCCCTCTCTCTCCTCTACTCCCTCTCTCTCTCCTCTACTCCCTCTCTCTCCTCTACTCCCTCTCTCTCTCCTCTACTCCCTCTCTCTCCACTACTCCCCCTCTCCCATTCTCAGTCTCAATGCTCTTTTACTCCCTTTCTTTCTCTCCTCTACTCCCTCTCTCTCTCTCTCTCTCCCCTCTACTCCTCTCTCTCCTCTACTCCCCCTCTCTGATTCTCACTCTCACCGCTCTCTGCTTTACTCCCTCTCTCCTCTACTCCCTCTCTCTCTTCTCTACTCCCTTTCTCTCTCCTCTACTCCCTCTCTCTCCTCTACTCCCTCTCTCTCTCCTCTACTCCCTCTCTCTCTCTCTCTCTCTCTCCCCTCTACTCCTCTCTCCTCTACTCCCCCTCTCCAATTCTCACTCTCACCGCTCTCTGCTTTACTCCCTCTCTCCTCTACTCCCTCCCTCTCTCCTCTACTCCCTCTCTCTCTCCTCTACTCCCTCTCTCTCCTCTACTCCCCCTCTCTCTCCTCTACTCCCTCTCTCTCTCTCTCTCTCTCCCCTCTACTCCTCTCTCCTCTACTCCCCCTCTCCAATTCTCACTCTCACCGCTCTCTGCTTTACTCCCTCTCTCCTCTACTCCCTCTCTCTCTCTCCTCTACTCCCTCTCTCTCTCCTCTACTCCCTCTCTCTCTCCTCTACTCCCTCTCTCTCCTCTACTCCCTCTCTCTCTCCCCTCTACTCCTCTCTCTCCTCTACTCCCTCTCTCTCTCCCCTCTACTCCTCTCTCTCCTCTACTCCCCCTCTCTGATTTTCACTCTCACCGCTCTCTCCTCTACTCCCTCTCTCCTCTACTCCCTCTCTCTCCTCTCCTCTACTCCCCCTCTCCGATTCTCACTCTCACCGCTCTCTGTTTTACTCCCTCTCTCTCTCTTCTACTCCCTCTCTCCTCTACTCCCTCCCTCTCTCCTCTACTCCCCTCTCCCATTCTTACTCTCACTGCTCTCTCTCTCCTTTACTCCCTCTCTCTCTCCTTTACTCCCCCTCTCTCTCTTCTACTCCCTCTCTCCTCTACTCCCCCTCTCCCATTCTCACTCTCACCACTCTCTCTCCTTTTCTCCCCCTCTCTCTCCTCTACTCCCTCTCTCTCTTCTCTACTCCCTCTCTCTCCTCTACTCCCCCTCTCACATTCACAGTCTCACCGCTCTCTCTCCTTTACTCCCTCTCTCTCTCCTTTACTCCCTCTCTCTCTCCTCTACTCCCTCTCTCTCCCCTCTACTCCTTCTCTCTCCTCTGCTCCCCTCTCCCATTCTTACTCTCACCCCTCTCTCTCTCCTTTTCTCCCTCTCTCTCTTCTTCTCCCTCTCTCCTCTACTCCCCCTCTCCCATTCTCAGTCTCACCGCTCTCTCTCCTTTACTCCCTCTCTCTCTCTTCTACTCCCTCTCTCCTCTACTCCCCCTCTCCCATTCTCACTCTCCCCACTCTCTCTCCTTTACTCCCTCTCTCTCTCCTTTACTCCCCCTCTCTCTCCTCTACTCCCTCTCTCTCCCTCTACTCCCTCTCTCTCTCCTCTACTCCCTCTCTCTCCTCTACTCCCTCTCTCTCCTCTACTCCCTCTCTCTCTCCTTTACTCTCTCTCTCTCTCCTCTACTCCCCCTCTCCCATTCTCACTCTCATCGCTCTCTCTCCTTTACTCTCTCTCTCTCTCCTTTACTCCCTCTCTCTCTCCTCTACTCCCTCTTTCTCTCCTCTTCTCCCTCTCTCTCTCTTCTACTCCCTCTCCCATTCTCACTCTCATCGCTCTCTCTCTCCTTTACTCTCTCTCTCTCCTTTACTCCCCCTCTCTCTCCTCTACTCCCTCTCTCTCTTCTCTACTCCCTCTCTCTCTCTCCTCTGCTCCCTCTCTCCCATTTTCACTCTCACCCCTCTCTCTCCTTTAATCCCTCTCTCACTCTCCTCTACTCCTCCTCTCCCATTCTCACTCTCACCACCCTCTCCTCTCTCTCTCTCTCTCTCTCTCTCTCCTCTACTCCCTCTCTCTCTCTCTCCCTCTACTCCCTCTCTACCCTCTACTCTCCCTCTCCCATTCTCACTCTCACCGCTCTCTCTCCTTTAATCCCTCTCTCAGATTCAGATTTCAAGTATTTATTGACATTGCACAAGAAAGAACAACGAAAGTGTGTTTGGAGCATCCACATACTACTGTACTCCCTCTCTCTCTCCTCTACTCCCTCTGTCCCACTCACTCCTCCTCTCTTTACTATCTGCTTCCTCCCTCTCTGTTTCCTTTGTCCTCTCTTTCCTCTCTCTTCAACTAACTCTTTCCTCCTCTCTCCCACACTCTTTCCCTCCCCTTTTTCTCTCCTCCCTCTCCTCTTTCGTCTCTCCTTCCCGCTTTTTCCTCTTTCTCCCCTCCTTCCACTCTCCTCTCCTCTCCCCTCCCTCTTTCCTCTCCTTTATTTCATCTTCACTGTTAGATATTAGATTAAGTTTTCTCCTGGTGCTTTGGGGTTTGTTGAAGTCTGCTCAGGAATGCTCACATCAGCGCCAACCGCGCATCACTCCATCTATCCTCCTCTCTCTCCCTCCCTCCCCTTCTCATTCACTCTCTCGTTCCTTGTCCCCCTTTGTCTTCTCCGACGCCCTATATCTCTTTTGCTCTCTTTCTTTACATTTCTCCTTTTACTTTCTCTAATTTCTCAATTACTTTCTCAAGCCATTAAAAAATTCAGACTAAACTCTGAAGTAAAAAAGGATCTAACCAGGACTAGAACAGGCCCAAACCAAGTCTAGAACAGGACTAAACCAGGATTAAATCAGGACCAGACCAGGACAAGTACGAATACAACCTGTTTTAAAGGTACACTGTGTAACTTTTTGGTTGGGGTGCGTCTAGGGATGGGGCCGATCCGATCCAACCTGCGAAAATTTCTGATCCATGAGCCATGTCTGTTTCTGCTGAAATGACTCCACGAGTGATTCCCTGTCGCCTGCTCTGCTCCTGCTGCTGCAAACTGTGGAATGGATTTCCTGAACGGAGGCGTACCTCAATGAGACACAGAGTAATGATGAGACACGCCTCCGTTCTGGAAATCCATTCCACAGTTTGCAGCCAGCTAACAGGTGAACACTGAGCAGCACGAGGCAGCTAACCAACTTTTCATCACAACATGTCTGCTGTGTGGAAATACTTTTTACTAGAAACACCTCAAAGCAAGACAGCAACGTGAGGCCGGTGTTAGCCGCTCCGCTCCGAGGGATCCTTCAACCCAAATACGGCGTCTAGCCCCGTGCGGTCTGAGGAGTCGCGAGCTGGTGAAGCCGGTGTTAGCCCCCATTTAATCAATGTCCGTCCGTCTGTCACTTGAGTGCAGGGAAAGTGCAGAGAAAGTCCGGAAAAAAGTCTAGTTAAAGTGATACTCGGGCCAAACAGACAGTTACAACTTCTTTTGCCAGTGTAACTCCGTATGACAGAAGCAGCCAACGACACCAGGAGATAAGGACTGCCATAAACACGGTGACCAAAGAGTGGTTTAAAAGTCTCCTCCGCACGATGGATAAGAGGTATATGCTTCCCCTCTGTTGTTAGCTGACAAACTGTTAGCATAAGGCTAGTTTAACGTTACAAACACTATAGAAAGGCTACCGTGATTAGCATTGCTATATTTAGCATAGCTATATTTAAGTTAAGTTTAAGTTGCGTTGTATTTTATGCGTTTGTTATAAAATACAACAATCGGGCTCCTTGAGCCATAAAAGACTGACCTCGCACCACTTTAAAAGACTTTTTTTGTTCTACTTAAAGGGATATGCCACCCCCAGGTCAAACTTGGGCATCTCCCCACAGTCCAGAGACTAAAATAAGTGGTGGAAAGAGTTTTCCTGCTCACCCAGCCATTGTCCAGGTCTGTCAGCACTGTCCGCCGCGGTATCTGCAGCTACTCCGCGTTAGACTGGAGTCTAACGTCGCCAGAGAAAGATTTCGGCCAAAAGGAATTAATTTGCTCGATGCGTTTCCCAATTACTTTCTGTGTAGTGCGCATTCATATCGAGTGCAAATAAATGTGCAAATCAACACGGAGAGCTTGACTTGGTCATTTTGGGTGGGAACTATTTTTCAGTGCGGAAATACACAGCCGAAGCACACACCACGCTGCGTAACAGGGTAACTCCCTTCCTGGTGCGTAACAGGGATTCCCCTGTCAGAGTGGTGTGGCGACGTTAGACTCCAGTCTAACGCGGAGTAGCTGCAGATACCGCGGCGGTCAGTGCTGACAGACCTGGACAATGGCTGCGTCACCAGAAAAACGCTTTCCACCACTTATTTTAGTCTCTGGACTGTGGGGAGATGCCCAAGTTTGACCTGGGGGTGGCATATCCCTTTAAGACACAGATGCTCTTTTAGTTGTTCAGGTGTAATAACTGCGGTTGCTCAAGCACTCAGTGTAGACTATGTACAGCATGTTTCTTTCTAATAAACAGGACGACATTTGAAATAAATTATCGACTTAATTTTCATTCTTGCATTACAGTTTAGTGGAATTTAGTGTTTGAATCGTATGATGTAAGTTTCTGTGACGTTTGCAAATGTTCATGTGCACTGAAACTTAATTTGAAAGAAATCGTGGATGAAATTGAAATCGCAATATCTGCCAGAAAAATCGTTCAGCCCTAATCATAGGCCTACTTGCCTGTAGAGATGAGTTTATTTGTAGTTTAACAATAATGATGATAATATTGAAAACAAACAGTTTTGGTATCGGAATAGTATCGGTATTGGCCGATATCCAAATTCAGGTATCGGGATCGGATCGGAAGTGAAAAAATGTGGATCGGTGCATCCCTAGGTGCGTCACCTGCTTTTTTCTATGGATATGTCATTGCTCTGCCTGGAATGTTCCACAGTATGACATTAAACAGTATGACATTAAACAGCTATACTTTACATTTATTCAATTACAGGTGGTTTTATGGCTCAGAAATACTTAGAAAAACAGGCTTTCTGACTGTGAGCGGGGTTGCCTCTCCACAGATCTGACCTTTTAAAGGTCCCATGGCATGAAATTTTCACTTTCTGAGGTTTTTGAACGTTAATGTGAGCTCCCCTACCCTGTTTAGGCCCCCCCCAATGGCTAAAAGTTGCGAAATGTCTAAACTGAGCATTTGCGATCCTTTTCTGCGTTTGAAAAAAACACAGCTCAAATGGGCGATTCTGGACAAGGCACCTTATTGACGTCAGATCGAAAAAAGAAATGCAAATGCAGTTCCACCATCGTCTGGATCTCCACCCCCTGTCTCTGGAAATCATGCCCAGAGAATTTGGACTGCGGAGGAGCTACGCAATGCAAAATGCGTTTTTTTATTTGCCTGGAGGCACATGCGAGTGTTTCTAGACTCGGAAGTCCTTTACCCAACCCTCTGGACCTCTGAAACAGCAGTGGTTTAATTTTATTTTCTGTGAAAATGTGTTTTTTTTTTTCATTGAAAAGGCTGTCCTTTCCTCCTTCGCGCTTACACACGCGGAAGTGGGGCCAGGCACAGCGCACCGCTAAAACAAGGAACCAGCGGCGCATTTGTCCCCCACCCCTTCCCCCCCCCATCCCCCACCCCACCCGCTCCTCTAACCAATCTGTGTCCTTCTCATTTGCATTCAAGCAACAAGGCCCATAATGAGGTGTTCAGAGAGTTATTTTTTGACTCTGACTCTGTACATGTGTCTTTCTCATGCACTAAGTGTTGATTTTGAAGAAGGATTCATTTACAGTATTAGGGAACCATTAAGGAGCCATATAAAAGCATCAAGAAGTACCATGTCATGGGATCTTTAACTTGCTCTGGTTTGGTCTCCATGAAGAAAAGCATTTGAAAAGTTACACAATGCATCTTTAAATGTAATAATCACATATGATAAGCCTGCACTGCACAGGGGACCCCTTTTGACAATAGCCATGATTTTAGCAATATTCCCGCAGACCACATGCAGTCCAAGCTCCCCTTGCTGGTGAATGTACATTGTAGATTTGTAGATATTTTAAGCTTTGTAAGAATTCCTTATAGACACATAATTACATCTTGTACTAAAATGAGTAGCTGACATTATATGTACCTACACTATTTGACCTATTTCCGCTTTGGATAAAATAAAATACTTCCTTTTTTATTCCTCATTCCTAGTTTTCTCAAATGTCAAATCATTACTTGGTTTATGCTGTGAGTCATCCTCTGAGGTGTAAGTTACATCACCGCCACAGAAACACAATGAATCACCTTCTCTGAGTCACATTACTTTATATAAGCTTCTGAGGCTGCACACGCTTTAAAGAAGGTGACAGTTATTGATATCTGTGCATTTTCTGTTTAAAGAAGGCACATTGTGCTTGGGTCTGTATTTTGTTATAATTTATGACACCTGTAGATCATTGTGTTATTATTTGGGCATTTTAAAGATCCCATGACATGGTACTTCTTGATGCTTTTATATGGCTCCTTAATGGTTCCCTAATACTGTAAATGAATCCTTCTTCAAAATCAACACTCAGTGCATGAGAAACAGAGATAAGATGAGAAATAGTCATAAATGTCACTCTGGAACACTCCATTATAGGCATTGTTGCTTTAATGCAAATGAGGAGGACAGAGATGGCCTATAGTAGGGGGTGGGGGCGTGGCCAAGCTCTCCGCTCCGCTCTGTGACCCACTTCCGTGTTTTTGCACGGGGGGAGAGATGAGAAGCCTTCCATTGAAAAATAAACACATTTCCACAGAAAATAAAATGAAACCACTGCTGTTTCAGATATCCACAGGCTCAGATAAAGGACTTCCGAGCCTAGAAACACTCGCAAGTTCCTCCAGGCAAATAAAAAAACGTATTTCGCATTGCGTAGCTCCTCCGCAGTCCAAACTCTCTGGGCGTGATTTACAGAGACGCTGAGTACAGACAGACGGGGGTGGAACTGCATTTGCATTTCTTTTTTCGATCTGACGTCAATAAGTTTCCTTGTTCAAAATCGCCCGTTTGAGCTCTGATTTTTTCTAACGCAGAAAAGGATCGCAAATGCTCAGTTTAGATATTTCGCAACTTTTAACCATGGAGGGGGGGGGCTAAACAGGGTAGGGGAGCTCACATTAACGTTCAAAAACCTCAGAAAGTGAAAATTTAAATAAATAAAAACCCATGTTATTGAGTAAATGCATATGCCATACTGGGACATTCCAGACAAAGCAACAACCTTCCACCAGAAAAGTTACACAGTGCACCTTCAAATCGCTGAAAACGACTTTGTAAAAGAAACAAATCTGCTTATTTCCACATTAGAAACATCATCACAACAAAGAGCCTTGAAGTTATCGGCACCTCCTATGGTAGGGGTATCCAAACAATGCAAAAGAGCTGCTAATTTTAGCCATCACAAGAAACTGAGCATATAGGAAAGCCTTAGATGGAAAACGGTTAGATATCTATAAAACATAAACCTTTATCCATTTATTAGTGCACAAAGTTAGGCATCAAAATGATACATTTACAGTGGTAGTTCATCAAATTTCAGTCATTCCACACAATATGTTTGGAAGAAGGTGGAGAGCGAGCAACAGGTTGGAGATGCACCTTTAATGCCATGTTGTGGTACATTCCAGGGAAAAACAATCTCCCTAGTATATTTCCATGGACACAACTAGGTGCTGGATTTGTATCAGAAAAGTTACTTAGTGCCCCTTTTAAGACTTGCCCAGAGTGTCTTAACTATTGAGTGATATTGGTCCCTTCCCTCCTGAGATTTTGAAATAACAAAATGTCTTAATTAACTTTTCTGGTGGAGGGTCTGTCAAATGCTTTTCTCCATGGAGATGTTAAAGGAAAAGTAACATTTTTTTTTACAATCTGAGCCTTCTTTCGGCAATAAAACAAGTAGTTTTACTCGCCCATAGCAGTTTGGTGTCATTTTGAGCAGTTTCGTAGAAGTTATGTTGTAGCGTATCCGTTAACTTGAGTGCTCGGGGCATTACTTTGCGGTCTCCAAATAACACAAACTTTAGCACTTTTCAAATCATAGAAGCCCGATGTCTTAGTCTACGATTTCGTTTGAATCAAAAGTGGCCTGTAATCCGAGATTTAGCCATAGTTTCGAGTAGATGAGGAGGCCAGTGCGCATGTGCGGACTGTGCTCTCAGCTCCCGGGACCCAAACATGAAACGCAAAGCTGTAAACTATGGATAAATCTCGGATTACAGGCCACTTTTGCTTCAAACGAAATCGTAGACTAAGACATCGGGCTTCTATGATTTGAAAAGTGCTAAAGTTTGTGTTATTTGGAGCCCGCACAGGGCATATTACATGCTTGGGGAATATATTATATGCCCCGAGCTATGGCTAGAAGTTGCGCTAGGCTAACCGCAAATCTAAAACATCTCTGGAAGTGCTCCATATGACACCAAAGTGCTATGGGTGAGTAAAACAACTTGTTTTATTACCGAAATAAGGCTCAAATTGTAAATAAACGTTACTTTTCCTTTAATGCTTTGTCTGGAATGTTTCACAGTATGGCATTAAACTTTTCTATCTTCGTCGAGACCAAACTAGATTAAGTTCTAGGTCAGATGTATGGAGAGGCGACCCCCGCTCACAGTCAGAATGCTTATTTCAGTTTTTCTAGGTATTTTTGAGCTATAAAACCACCTGTAATTGAGCTGATTAATGTCATACTGTGGAACATTCCAGGCAGAGCAATGACTTATCCATAGAAACAAGCAGGTGACGGACCCCCAACCAAAAAGTTACATAGTGCATGTTTAACGCAAATTTAACCTATACTTTGTTGTGCTGTTGGAACCTAAAACACATTTATCTCAATGACACATAAAATGGTCACTTTTCCTTTTCCTCCTTCTCTCTCCTCTCTCTGTTCCTCTCCTCTCACCATGCCTTTTAAATCCATGGCATCATCATCTTTCTCCTGCCGTTCGTTCCCTCTTTCAGATTGTGTTCCTTTGCCCCTCCCTCCTCCCCCTCTCCCATCTCTCCATCTGGACCTGTGGAGCAGCCTGGCAGTGGTCGTTTTATTTTTCTTCTTAGATTCTTCTATTTAAAATGTATTATTCAAGTTAACTCTTTTACAAGTATTTTGCACATTTATTTTATTGAACCATGCAATAAAATGGTTTAGGTTTAAGGCTAAGTAAAAAAATTTAAGGAAGACTAAAGTGTACATGCCAATATCTGAAGCATTAAATAAACAGGGACCTTTGCCAGAGCATTGGTCCTATCTCGCAATGGTAAACCAAATCAAATTTTGTTCTTTTAGTGAGTAAAGTTAGTATTTTTGGTCCTTATCTCTAAAGTGCCTTTAGAAAATTGTACCTGATTTACTTTTCTCATGTACAGTAATCCCTCGTTAGGTTCCAGAAATAAGAGAAATCTGCGAAGTAGGACAACTTTATATTTTACAGTTATTGTACATGTTTTAAGGCTGTAAATGCCTCACCACACACATTATAAGCTTTTCTCAGACTGGAATTAACCTTTTCTCACATTTGTCTCTCGTTTAAACACTCAAACTTTCGTAGATTTTCAACAAAATGTATTAATAGTGACGCGTCCCCGGAAGCCCCGCCTGGTGCGAAGCGACGCGCACCAACCCCTTGGAGAAGTGCGCGACATGTGCACCCCTCATCGTGGACAAATCCGTGACATGGTTGAAGCCAGAGAAGAGTGTGATGGAGGAATGTGCTAAACCTGAACAAAATCCAAACATTTTGCATTGTTAAATCCTACAGTGGAAATGTTAGTGTTGAAACTAGGAAATATCTCTTCTCTTTGTAATTTATTGGTCATTTTTCACTTGTGTTAGTCTGTTTAAAGGTTCTATATTACACAAAATTTACTCTTGTGAGCTTTTAGTCATGTTATAATGCATGTTATAATGTTACTTCCCCAAAAACATACCTGAAGTTGTGTTTTGTTTCATTCACACAAGTTTGAGTAATCCTTTATTATTAGTCTGTTTACATCTCCAAAGCTCAAAATGCTCTGTCCCACCTCGTGATGTCTCGTATTTCTAGTTAACAGCTACCTTTTACTTTTTGGTCAGTAGAGGCAATTCCATGGCTGAAACTATCCAAATGATTTACAAAATGAACTAGTTCGTTCATAGTTCATTATTGTTTATAGTTAGTAGTTCGTTCATAGTTCCAAAAAATGAACTAGTTCATAGTTCTTTTTTTTCCAATACATTGCTCCAAGCTATTATTTTTCATTATCATTGCCTGGTTAGTTCAACTGGCGGCTGGTTAGCTCAACTGTTAAGTCATGGACTTTCCCCCTGGGGGTTGTGGGTTCAAATCCCCCCCCGGGCAATGAGCTAACCAGTGTGGGTCCTTGGGCAAGACCCTTCACGGTACTGCCCCCCGGGCGCCGAAAAAGATGGCTGCTCACTGCTCCTGAAAAGGATGGGTCAAATGCAGAAGTCAAATTTCTCCCGTGTGTCATTGTGTGTGAGACCAATAAAGGCTTAAGCCTAATCTTAGAGGGTGGGGGCGTAGCCAAACTCTCCGCTCTAGCTCTCAGCTGATCCATTTCAGTGTTTTTGCACGGGGGGATGGATTTGAAGCGTTCCGTTGAAAAATAAACACATTTCCACATAAAATAAAATTAAGCCACTGCTGTTTCAGATATCCACAGGCTCAGATAAAGGACTTCCGAGCCTAGAAACACTCGCAAGTTCCTCCAGGCAAATAAAAAAAATGCATTTCGCATTGCGTAGCTCCTCCGCAGTCCAAACTCTGGGCGTGATTTACAGAGACGCTGAGTACAGACAGACGGGGGTGGAACTGCATTTGCATTTCTTTTTTTCGATCTGACGTCAATAAGGTGCCTTGTTCAAAATCGCTCGTTTGAGCTCCGAAAAGGATCGCAAATGCTCAGTTTAGACATTTCACAACTTTTAACCATGGGGGGGGGGGGCTAAACAGGGTAGGGGAGCTCACATTAACGTTCAAAAACCTCAGAAAGTGAAAAGTTCATGCCATGGGACCTTTAAAAAAAAAAAAAAAAAAACCCAAATTAACATTAGTGATTCCCCCTTTAATGTGGCCCCATTTAGCGCACCACTTTGCGCTGTTTCTCGCAAGACCAGGAAGTGCCGCAGTTTGGCCCCTGAACCAGAGAGCAGCACGGAGAAGGTCGGGAGAGCATGAGGGGAACAGAGTCCAGATAGCAGGGAAAAAGTTTGTAAGCACTCCTGCAGGAGCAGCGAAAGGTTTGAGGCAACCCAGGCGGGTTGAGACCCTATTGAACGAAGTTAAAGAGATAGCGTGTGTCGTTCACAGACACCAGAATGAACTCGTTCACAGTTCGTTCATCAGGCAATAATACAGAGCGTTCAGTTCACGTTCACCCAAAATATGAACGTGTTCATGAACTATCGTTCAGTGAACGCGTTCAGGGACAACACTGGGAACTGAGCATGGGGGTGCTCTCGGTTCCTACTGACCCTGGCTCCCATTGACTTACATTGGAATATTGTCCCCTCTGTCTGTAACCACTGCAGTGAGCCTTGTCATTTTGGTCTTAAATGTTCGTATTAACCCACTCTTCATGATCCTGCATGGTGTTTTTATTTTGTCCTTTAAAAAAAAAAAAAAAACTTTTCATAATATGGAGCCTGGCTCCAAATTTGCAAGTTTCATTTGAGTTGCGTCGAACACTGTGGGTCATGCCACACTCCCTCAGTCCACTTTTTTATACAGTCTGTGGTTCAGACGTCACTGCTGTTATGTCGCAGTGGTTTGTTCCTGGTACTGAAAGCACAGCTCAACAGTAACTGGTCTGTCAGCGTGTGTGTGTGTTGTGTGTGTGTGTGTGTGTGCGTGCTAGTGTGCACATGTGTGTATGTGTGTGGCTGTAATCACTCTGCTACTGTAGAGAGAGCTGACATCAGAAACAGCGTGTGTGTGTGTGTGTGTGTGTGTATAAGACTGAGAGAGAGTGGGAGAGAGTGGGTGAGAGGCCGAGAAAGAGAGAGGGGGTGAGAAAAATGGAGGGATGCATGGAGAGAGAGAGAGAGGGGGGGGGGATTACTCTGTTTCTGTACTTGGACAGAATGAGCTGATGTCCGAACCAGCATGTGTGCCTCAGAAAGAAAGAACAAATGGAAGAACAACATGGAGAAACAGAGGGGGAGAAAGAGGGAGGAGAAAGACAGAGAGGATGAGAGAGGGCAAAGGGATGGATGGAGAAGGAATCACTCTGCTACTGTAGAGAGAGCTGACATCAGAAACAGCGTGTGTGTGTGTGTGTGTGTGTATAAGACTGAGAGAGAGTGGGAGAGAGGGGGTGAGAGGCCGAGAAAGAGAGAGGGGGTGAGAAAAATGGAGGGATGCATGGAGAGAGAGAGAGGGGGGGGGGGGATTACTCTGTTTCTGTACTTGGACAGAATGAGCTGATGTCCGAACCAGCATGTGTGCCTCAGAAAGAAAGAACAAATGGAAGAACAACATGGAGAAACAGAGGGGGAGAAAGAGGGAGGAGAAAGACAGAGAGGATGAGAGAGGGCAAAGGGATGGATGGAGAAGGAATCACTCTGCTACTGTACTCTGGCAGAATGAGCTGACATCAGAACCAGCATGTGTACCTTGCGAAGAGAAAGAAGAGAGGGTGTAGAACAGAGGGAGGGAGGGAGCGAGAGAGAGAGAGAGAGGCAATGAAGATGAAAGGATGGAGGGAGAGAGAAAAAACAATCATTCTGCTACTGTACTGTACCAGAATGAGCTGACCAGCATGTGGGAGAAACAAAGGGGAAGAAAGATGAAGAGGAAGGAGCAGGGTGTGGCAAGAATGATGGAAGGATGGATGGAGAAACAGAGAGAATCACTCAGCTACTGTACTTTACCAGAATGAGCTGACATCACACCCAGCATGTGTCTCTATGAAGGATGGGGAAAGAAATGGAGAGAGAGAGAGGATGAATGGAGAGATAGAGACTGAGAATCACTCTCCTACTGTACTCAGACAGAATGAGTGAAAAAATCAGCATGGAAAGGGAGAGATAAAGAAAGAAGAAGTGACGTTATTGATCTCACACAGGAGAAAGGGATTGAGAAACAAATCGACGACAAGAAAGATGGAAGGATGAATGAGAGAGAGAGAGAGAGAGAGCTGACAACCAAATGAGCTGACATCAGAACCAGCATGTGTTCCGAAGATGAATAGAGGGAAAGGGCTAGAAAGAGAGAGAAACCAGAAAGAGAGAGGGTGAGAAAGATGAAGAGAGAGAGAATATGAAGGGGGTGGGTGGGATAGAAAGAGAGGGAGAGAATGAAGCGAGAGAGAGGGATAGAGCGAGGGGGAAAAATAGATGGGGAGAGATAGACGGGAAGCAGAGAAGGGAGAGGGTGAGGGAGCGAGAGAGAGAGTGAGAGAGAAAGAGTGGGATAGAGTGAGGAAGAGAGGAAGATATAGGTCAGGGGGTGACAGAGAGGGAGTGAGAGATTTTGGAGTAGGCGGGCTGTTTGAGGAGTTTATTGAATGGAAAATGGGAGCTGGTGGTTCAGTTTGATCTTTGTTTAATTCATACAAAAGTCTGTTCAGGGCTTGTTTAGAGGCTTTGGATAATATGGCTGGGGATCATAGGACACCTCACAATTTTAAACAATATTTTTTAAACAATAAACTTGAAATACATTTTTATCCAGTGTCTCCAGTGTTTCAACTGTCACCCATTTTCTAGTAGGAATGTAACTATACCCAAATCTCTCTGTACAATATTATCACGATATGCATCTCACGGTACGATATTTATTGCAATGTTTTGTGGAGGCTAATAAAATTGTGAATATGCTACTTTTTCCTCTTAAAATCCGTTGACAAGGCTTAATCCAGATTTAAAGGAAAAGTAACAGGGGTTTTTTTTACAATCTGAGCCTTCTTTCGGCAATAAAACAAGTAGTTTTACTCACCCATAGCACTTTGGTGTCATTTTGGGCAGTTTTGTAGAAGTTATGTTGAGCCGTTCTGTTCTACTAATGATCCCGTATCCGTTAACATGAGTGCTCGGGGCATTACTTTGCGGTCTTCAAATAACACAAACTTTAGCACTTTTCAGATCACAGAAGATCGCTGTGTCAGCGTAGACTTTTAGTGGATTCCAAAACGGCCTGAAACCCGCAGCTATAATTTCATTTGATGATGTCATCAGAGAGGACAGTGCGCATGCGTGAACTCAGCTGTTTTGTAAACACTGCTAGTCCGAAAGAAGCAAACACCACTCTGAACTTTACTTTTCTGTTGCGATATCGGGTTTCAGGCCGTTTTGGAATCTACTAAAAGTCTACGCTGACACAGCGATCTTCTGTGATTTGAAAAGTGCTAAAGTTTGTGTTATTTGGACACCGCAAAGTAATGCCCCGAGCACTCACGCTAACGGATACGGGATCATTAGTAGAACAGAACGGCTACAACATAACTTCTACAAAACTGCTCAAATTGACACCAAACTGCTATGGGTGAGTAAAACTACTTGTTTTATTGCCGAAAGAAGGCTCAGATTGTAAAAAAAAACGTTACTTTTCCTTTAAAGGGACAGTGTGTAGGATTCGTGGCGCATAGGTGGTTACTAGCTATTCCACTTCCTCTTTTGGCTATGGCAGACCTCGAGGGTCACCCGGGCGCGACTTAGCGCCGTCATCTCGCGTGCCCGCGCACGAACCGCGCACCGCTGTATACATAAACCGCGGTCCCCCGTTCACTTTTTTTTTTTCTTTTCGCATGAAAACACACAATCCCGATCATGATTCATGACAATCTACACATCAAATGAAACCTTACAGTCTCCTCTTTTTGACTATGCAATTCATTTCCCTGCAAAACAATCACTCCCCGAGCACATGGGGCTTTTATACAGAAAAGCACAAAACTTAGCTTACTTAGCTTACCTTTGAAGGCTTTGCACAGGTCAAACTCTGTATTTCATCATAAACTTGGTCTCAATCTGTCCATAAGGATCCAGCGAATAAAATCCAGTAAAACAATTTAGTCCAAAATACGTGTTATATCCATTACGATGTGTGATCCGGCAGCATGCTCCCCCCTCCCCCCCTCCCCTTCCCCTTCTCTCCTTCGCTCCTGGCTGCATATGAGAGCAGAGGACCGAAGGAGAGAAGGGGAAGGGGAGGGGGGAAGGGGGGAGCCATACGCAGCGCGGCTGTGCAGGAGCCGAGGCGAAGGATGAGCCCAAATGTCCTTCTGCGGCTCTCGTATTCAAAATGGCTGCCTCTATATGGGGAAGATCCCCCTTTTATGTGACTATATCTAAGTCCAAAAGAATACTTTGATTTCATGATGGAAGTGAAAAGGCTTGGAAAACAATGTATTTTTGAATGGGTATCTTCAATTTCAGTAATTAACAGGTAAAAATCTTACACACTGTCCCTTTAAGATTTAAAAGTGCTTATAACTGTGCTTAAGTGCTTATCACTGAAACAGAAAAAGGCATCATTGTCTATGTAGTTTCCTCTGTTTTTTAGCTATTGCTACACCATAACCAGTGACGGACTGGGCGGTCTGGCATTTGGGCATATGCCAGAAGGGCCGTGGCCCGACAATGCCCACCACGGCCTCACAACCGCACACCACGGCCTCACAACCTAGGTATTCGGTCGTTATTTTGTAACGTGCACGGCATGGTGTGTAGCTGTGTTGAGTACACAACAAATGCGTGGCTCTATTATCTTAGCATTCACAGGGATATGGACTTCATTTGTTTACTTTCTGATTGTCTATTCCCATTGCTGACAGCAGAGGGAGCTCCAGTGCCCACATACCTCATTGGAAAGAGGTGAAATTTACAGGTGCACTATGTAACTTTTTGGTTGGAGGTCTGTCACCTGCTTGTTTCTGTGGATATATCACAGCTCTGCCTGTAATGTTCCACAGTATGACATTAACTCATTCAGTGCCGGAGACGTCTATTGACGTCCCCTCGAATCCAACCGTTGAGTGCCGTGACGTCTATAGACGTCAATTGCTTTTTTCAGCGGGGGTTGCTAGGTTACGGCCTGGAGCAACTTTTGAGGTGTAATTCACACCTCTCAACCTGTAGATGGCGATGTTGTATCATTATTAGCCGATCAGAGCCGGGGAAGAAAGGAGGAGTGCAGCGTGTGTATGGTGTATTGGCCAGAGTAGTAAGATGGCGAGGCCAGAGAACCCGGAAAAGCAGATAACTGTTGATCAGCGCCTATGGAGCGATCAGATCGCTCTTGGGACCCAGGATCTTGGATCAGAGGATCGCAGAGACAAGCCGGATCAAGCAGCGAGGTCTGAGCAGAGATCTGCTGTGCTCGAGGAGGGGGCGTGTCATGTGTGCGCTGCGCGGACCAGGGAGTCTCCTCAGAACTACGACAGCGCCAAGTTTACTGACTTGGAGCAGTGATGCTGCTGTGTGGTAATTGTAATGAATGAAGTTATGTGTGTGTGTGTGTGTGTGTGTGCGTGCGTGTGCGTGCGTGTGCGTGTGTAGCTGTGTGTGTGTAAAGGTTTATGCATGGGCTTGTGTGTATGTACATATATATGTGTGTGTGTGTGTGTGTGTGTGCGTGTGTGTGTGTGTGTGTGTGTATTAGTTTTTATTATGGGTCTGTACTCTGGGCCTCAGACAAAGCCTCAACAAAGTTCTATTTTATAGGAAAAGATATTATATCCTGTAAACATCTCTTGGCACTATTGATTTGAACGAATTTTCAATTCACAGAGCCTTATATTCTTGTATTTGTAAATAAAAAATGTACTTTGTCATCAAAAATCTCTTTCTCTGTTATTTTAGATGTTTGAGGTGTCACTAAATCGATAAATATTGATGTCAAAGTCACTGATCTGCTCGAAATCCTTCTCTGAACTAAACGGTCGTTTTCTCCATTTCTTGCTCAAAAACCAGTGTTTTTGCTGAAACTTCCCTATGTTCTACTATCAGTTATTTGAGAACCGAAAAGGTTAGAAACATAATTTTTTTCCAGGTGAAAGAAGAGAGTCGTCGCTTTATTTTGATGTGTGCCATGTTTATATAGTCAAAGAACTCAATATTCTGTGAGTCTTGTAAAATCAGTGAAAATGCTCTAAATCTGTGGCACTCTAAGGGGTAAGATTTTGAAAACAGGCTGGCAGTGAATGAGTTAAACAGCTCTAACTTACATTTACCCAATTATAGGTGGTCTCATAGCTCAAAAATCCATAGAAAAACAGGCATTCTAACTGTGAGCGGGGTTGCCTCTCCACACATCTGACCTGTAACTTGGACTGGTTTGGTCTTCATGAAGTTAGATTGCTTTAATACCATCCATTCTGTGAAACATTCCATACAAAGCAATAACGTCTCCACGGAGAAAAGCATTTGATGGACTCTCCACCAGAAAAGTTACACAATGCACCCATAAGTATTATTCCTTTTCAGGTAGTGTGTTTCACCTGTGGCCATAGGAGGAGAGAGCTGTGTGTATTTTCCACTATTTGAATCTGACAGGAAATAGAGCCTTCTGGTGAATGTGTAACTGAATACGGCCTCCTTTGTTCCACATCAAGGCTTTTCATCACTCTATGTTTGGATAAAGCTTTACTGCAAAATATTACAAATGTTGTTTCAGGTACTTTAGCTAAAATAATAGGTAGCATTTCATTTTTATGCTCAGTGAAAACAACATACCAAAAATGTGAATATATCATATCTTCTGGTGCTCTTTTGAGTTAAAACTAATATTTTTATTGTTTTATTTCATTGCTGTCACATAAGTAAAGAATGCGTATGTTGGTTTTACCTAAATCTTTATTAAACGGAAGTTTGGAAGCTCCTTAACAGAAACTGGGTCTTAACCTAAACCAAGAAATCTAAATCACAATATGCCAGGAATATTCCAAAATTCTTCCAGGACTAATTCATAACTAAATTTTAGGGATGGGACAAGATTTTGTGCCACAGAATCTTGTCAAATATGAGAGAAATCTGCCACAAGATTGTGCACACATGCTGAAAATGATCTCATGAGATTTTTTCTCCCCATGTTTTTACGTTTGGATTGCGTAACAAAATGAAGTACTGATGAGTTACAGTTTTTGAAAAGCTGGAGTCCCCAAAAGCACTGCTACAATGACAGCTAAATATTAAATAAAGTAAATTAAAAATGGTGAGGCCAAAATTGGGAACTGGACTGCACAATTTATTTATTACAGGGGGTCCTCGGGTTACGACAGTCTCTGGTTACGACGTTTCGTGGTTACGAACGCGCCCCCATTAAAAATATATATATATATATTAGGCGTCATTCCGTCTTACGTGGTTTAGCGTGGTAAGAGATGTAAACAAACGCGAACGGCGCACGGCGGAAGAATACGCTCTGTTGTGGTTGTAGGGAGAAGAAGACAGCCTCGTGTGCGTGCCCAATGTGGGCGGAAGTACCTGATGTGGGCTCTGATCTGCTCCTATGAAAGCGGCAGTGATAATCAAGCAGCGTAGTGGTCTAATTATTGAGATGGAAAGGTTATTGGTGCTTTGGTTGGAAGATCAAAGGCAAAATCCGACTTACGACGAAATTCGGGTTACGACGCGTCTTAAGAACGGATCAACGTCGTAACCCGAGGACCCCCTGTATAAAGAATGTCAAAATTTCATTTTGTCTCGTTATCGCAGATCTAGTCTCATCCCACCCCTAATAAATTTACTTGGTTACATTGGTTCAAATGGAGCCTTTTCAAGTCAAGTAAAATATCAGGCTTAACCCAGGACTATACCATTACTTAACCAGGACCACAGAAGAACTATACCAGGAATAACTTGTGTCTAAATTAGAATACCATTGGCATGTTCACGTCAAGTCAAAGATATGGTGGTCTAACCCCAAACCCCGATATAACCCTGGACTATCCCAGGTCTATTCCAGGAATATTCCAGGACTAATCCTAGTAAACTAGGTCTAAACCAGGTTATGCCAGGAGTATTCCAGGACTAAACCATGAGTAAATCATTGATTGATGTATGGTTATGTTGGTTTGGAGGATGAAGCAGGTCTAAATTAGGTCTAAACCAGGTCTAAACCAAGACTAAACCAGGACTAATGTGTGATTAAATTTATGGTAACATTTGATGTAGCAGAAAAAAATATGAAAAAAATAGCATGGTCAAAGTAAGTCACATGGTCTAAAATTGGTCAAAACTAGTTCTAAACTAGTTCTAAATCAAGACTACATTAGAACTAAACCAGGATTAAAGCAGGACTAAACCAGAACAAAACCAATACTAATGCTATAAATTGTCTCATGCTAAAATGTCAAGTATAGAAATTAAAAATCCTCTGCGTACTATCATGTGTTTTTAATAACAGATAATTTGTACAGTTTTCCCTTCAGCCCAATGGAAAAGTCAGGTAGTTCATGTGTAGTAAATGAATTGGCAACGTCCATGTAATTCCAGTATTCTAAATCACCCTTTGCTGTGTCTGCTCCTGTCGTCTCTGTGCATTAAGTTAACAGCTCTTAAAGGAAAAGTAACGTTTTTTTTTACAATCTGAGCCTTCTTTCGGCAATAAAACAAGTAGTTTTACTCACCCATAGCAGTTTGGTGTCATTTTGAGCAGTTTCGTAGAAGTTATGTTGTAGCGTATCGTGCTCGGGGCATTACTTTGCGGTCTCCAAATAACACAAACTTTAGCACTTTTCAAATCATAGAAGCCCGATGTCTTTAGGGTTTGAAGCAAAAGTGGCCTGTAATCCGAGATTTAGCCATAGTTTCGAGTAGATGAGGAGGCCAGTGCGCATGTGCGGACTGTGCTCTTAGCTCCCGGGACCCAAACATGAAACGCAAAGCTGTAAACTATGGCTAAATCTCGGATTACAGGCCACTTTTGCTTCAAACGAAATCGTAGACTAAGACATCGGGCTTCTATGATTTGAAAAGTGCTAAAGTTTGTGCTATTTGGAGCCCGCACGGGGCATATTACATGCTTGGGGAATATATTATATGCTCTGAGCTATGGCTAGAAGTCGCGCTAGGCTAACCGCAAATCTAAAACATCTCCGGAAGTGCTCCATATGACACCAAAGTGCTATGGGTGAGTAAAACAACTTGTTTTATTACCGAAATAAGGCTCAAATTGTAAATAAAAGTTACTTTTCCTTTAAAGCTACTGCACCGGAGCCTGAATGAGTCGTTTAATTCATTAGTGTCTCTGCGTATGTCAGGCCGCTCCTATGGGCATACATTAGTTACAATCCAATAAAAATGAACTGTGTTTCAAATGATCCAAAAGATTGTGAAGGTGTATGGAGTTGAAAAGCACAGTGGAGCACTTCCTGTATTACCACATGACATCACAAAGTGGAACAGAGTGTTTTCAGTTTGAGAGAATAACTCGTACTAAATATGCAGGTTTTGTGTGTTAAAATTTGTAAATGAAACAAAATACAACTTTAGGTATATTTTTAGGTATATAGATCAGAAAATGGCAAGTCCTATAGACCCTTTAATGTACAGGTAGTAGTGGGTTTTCAGTGCCAAAAACCCACAAAAGTGCTTGGCCTGTGATCTGTATGAAAGCAGGATTAGTGTTGAAGTAAGAAAGGTTGAAGATGGATAGTGATTTAAGGATGTGTAGAAGTGGAGGAGTAGAAAGAGGAAATGAAGAGAGAGAGATGAAGTGATAGATCAAACAGTGCGGACTGGGAGGGATGTCAAGAGGACAGAGGAGAAGAGGAAGATGGATACAGGTCTCATGGACTGGAGAAGATACAGAGAGATTGGGAGTCTAATATGCTGGCAGTGGAAAGAGGAGAATATCTAAAGGGTTATGGAGAAGATTCAAGTTTAGTTTTTTTTTTTAAACCGCATAAGATCAATTTCTATAGACATCCAGAGTCTCGCCCACTTCCAAGTTCGCTCTAGTTCTGGAAGTAAATTTTCCATAAATTTTTCCCATAGACATAAAAAAAATTCAAATATCAAGAGTTATAGTGAATCAATTTTTAGTGAATCAGCTGTCGACAAAAAGATAACTGCAAAACACGTGACTACACATCTCTCAAAGGTTTGAGGTAAAAAGGGGGCTGTTTGTAATAACTTTAAATTACCTAATTTGGTGAAAATAATCGAAATTGGTTTCACATATAACCCAAAAATATTGGCCAAAAAATAGCAGCAGCAGGTTTCCCTTACCCTCTATATATGCTCACTGCTCTGTACTTAATCAGTGATATATGTAGGATTCAACAGCGTTGTGCTGCCAATTTGGCACAAATGGAAAAAAAAAATCTGCTTAATCAACGTGATCTGCAGCTTTAGGAAGGGCTGACAGCAGGAAGTCAGCAGATTTATTTATTTTCAGTCAGTATTAAATCAATATTGCGATATATAATGTCCAAAATGGCCTATAACATAAGGATCCATGGGTCACATGTAACAGACAAAAGCATTTTTAAATGTGCATTAGTAGGTGATGGATTCCCAACCAAAAGTGCATGTTCTGCATGCATTGTAAGGATGTCAAGTTCACAATGAATCAGATGCAATCATAAGAAAAAAAATAATAAAAATTGGACAAATGTATCTTTAAAGGTGCACTGTAACGTTTTGGTTGGGAGTCACCTTGTTCCTGTGGATATCATCATCATGTCATTTCTCTGCTTCAGATGTTCCACAGTATGACATTAAATAACTCAACCTTACATTTATTTAATTACAGGTGGCTTTATATCTCAAAAATACCTAAAAAAAAAAAATTAAAATTCTGTTCTGGTTTGGGCTCCATGATGATAGAAAGATTTAATGCCAAACTGTGAAACCTTCCAGACAAAGCAGTCATATCTCCATATCTCCACGGACTCTCAACCAGAAAAGTTACACAATGCACCTTTAAATAGACCTACAGAGTTTATAGGGCGGACATAAACTGTAGTCTTTTAGATACAGTGCTTGGAATGGCAAATACAAATGAATCCAACAGAGGAGTGATGGATGGAGAGAGTTTAACAGAAGAGCTGAGGGAGCCTTCCCCAGAGCATTCCTCACCAGTCTTTTCCTGCTTTTATTAGAGCAGATGTTCTAGATCTGTACAGTCTCTTTCATTTTGTCTGTAGTTATATAAGATCATTTAGTGACATTTAACAGGAGTCGGTCAAAAACAGTTCTGTTGATTCTGAACAAATAAAACAAAAAACTCCACCCACAACCACATTTCAAATAGAGCTGCTGAACTGGGCAGTACCTGAAGGACTAAAGAGGGGGTCTGGGGTCTGGGGCAATAAGAAACAGTTTGATTGGTCTAACTTCTGCAGCCAGGTGTTTGTAATCAGAAACACCTGACTGTAATCAGGACAGTTGCGCGTGATGTCACATAGTACTTGAAATCACAGTGGCCACTGAAGGCACATACTTTTACTACTAGATTTGGAATAGCAAGCTGCAAATACACCTAGTTTGAACTAAAATTGAGAAAAAAGGACTTGAAACTGTAGTTTTTGCTTTTCAAACACCATATACTGTACAAAAAAGATTTAGTGTTAAAGGAAAAGTAACGTTTTTTTTTTACAATCTGAGCCTTATTTCGGTAATAAAACAAGTTGTTTTACTCACCCATAGTAGTCTGGTTAACACCTGACCATATCACAAGTGAGATATGGGTCTGGAAACTCGCTTCGAAAAATCCCGTAGCGGAGGTGTGGTTAGCGATCGCCAACGGCCGTTTATTGGGCGTTATGAATGTCTATCATTGAGCGTATACGTAAGTCCATAGCCAATCATGTCAGTTGTCAGTTCAAACTACAAGCTTCCGTTTGTCATGTAGTACGCGTCACCGTCTTGCCACACCTCCCCCGCTCTCTGATTGGGGCCCTAAATCTGGGACTCTCGCTTGGACGAGTTTCCAGGCCGCCTTCCAGTTCGAAACGAACGGAAGCGGCCTGGGAATTCCCAGGCTACACCCATAGCACTTTGGTGTCATATGGAGCACTTCCGGAGATGTTTTAGGTTTGCGATCTCCATCATGTGAGTTCTCGGGGCACATGTTTGCGGTCTCCAAATAACACAAACTTTAGCACTTTTTAAATCATAGAAGCCCGATGTCTTATCCTATGATTTCGTGTGGTCAAAAGTGGCCTGTAATCCGAGATTTAGCCATAGTTTCGAGTAGATGAGGAGGCCAGTGCGCATGTGCGGACTGTGCTCTCAGCTCCCGGGACCCAAACATGAAATGCAAAGCTGTAAACTATGGCTAAATCTCGGATTACAGGCCACTTTTGCTTCAAACGAAATCGTAGACTAAGACATCGGGCTTCTATGATTTGAAAAGTGCTAAAGTTTGTGTTATTTGGAGCCCGCACGGGGTATATTACATGCTTGGGGAATATATTATATGCCCCGAGCTATGGATAGAAGTCGCGCTAGGCTAACGCTAATCTAAAACATCTCTGGAAGTGCTCCATATGACACCAAAGTGCTATGGGTGAGTAAAACAACTTGTTTTATTACCGAAATAAGGCTCAAATTGTAAAAAAAACTTTACTTTTCCTTTAAGTCCCACTACATAACATAAAATAAAATAATTGTTGGACTAAGTAGGAGGTAATACTTCTTGTAATACTAATTGTGTGTGTTAATACATAGATAAATGGTTACCCTGTATTTTGGTTCTCAAAAGTATCAAAAATCAAATATAATCGATACTAAATTAGTATTGAAACTAGGTTCTCATTTGAGCAGTTATTGATCCTAAAACTGTCCCATTCACAGGACAGAAATGAACCTTTCCTGAATAACTTTAGACTGATCTTGAGCTGTATCAGAACAAGTATAAGAGGAAATAGACTAGTATACGCCCATGGACCACTGTGGAACCTACCTGGACCTCTGAAGGAGTACACACATATCAGGACACTTGGGAATAGGAAAGAAAGTACTATGATTTAATGTTGAAAATGGCATTCTATTATCTAAAGAAAGAATGTTATTAGTATCATCGTGGTATGGGAATTAAGTATGGAGTCTGTTGCTTAGTATTGAAATTTTAGATCATGACAACACTACCCTGCATAAATGCTGATATATTTTATTCCATCATTGCCTGAATCCTCTGTTCGCTTTAGCATTTCCTTCATGCTCTGCTCTCTGACCTATTTGAATCACATTTCACTCTTGTGCACACTGCATATGTCCTGTATAATGCCGTCGAATCTGTGGCTAACTCCCACTTTATCCACCTTTTTAGTCATATATTGTTAGTAGGGGTCAGAATAGACTTAAAGGTACCAGTATCACCACACTGCGGGGGCACTGTGAGTTCATTTCTTGGGTTTTGTCCTTGTTTTTTCACACGTGGATGCTGATCGGTGACAGATGGCCTGCAAACCTGTGTGTTTGTTTGGTAAGGAGGGAGAGAAGGAGGAGAATAGAGAAAGAGAGAGGGATGAAATGAGGAATAATGAAGGAGAACAGGCACATGGAGAGAGCAGATAGGACTTTTTATTCGTCATCTTAAAAATTAAATATTTACTTTTTTAAAGATCCCATGACATGGTACTTCTTGATGCTTTTATATGGCTCCTTAATGGTTCCCTAATACTGTAAATGAATCCATCTTCAAAATCAACACATGAGAAAGAGTCATAAATGTCACTCTGGAACACTCCATTCTGGGCGTTGTTGCTTGAATGCAAATGAGGAGGACAGAGGTGGCCTATAGTAGGGGGTGGGGGCGTGGCCAAGCTCTCCGCTCCGCTCTGTGACCCACTTCTGTGTTTTTTCACGGGGGGAGAGATGAGAAGCCTTCCATTGAAAAATAAACACATTTCCACAGAAAATAAAATTAAACCACTGCTGTTTCAGATATCCACAGGCTCAGATAAAGGACTTCCGAGCCTAGAAACACTCGCAAGTTTCTCCAGGCAAATAAAAAAACGTATTTCGCATTGCGTAGCTCCTCCGCAGTCCAAACTCTCTGGGCGTGATTTACAGAGACGCTGAGTACAGACAGACGGGGGTGGAACTGCATTTGCATTTCTTTTTTCCATCTGACGTCAATAAGTTTCCTTGTTCAAAATCGCCCGTTTGAGCTCTGATTTTTTCTAATGCAGAAAAGGATCGCAAATGCTCAGTTTAGACATTTCACAACTTTTAACCATGGGGGGGGGGGGGCTAAACAGGGTAGGGGAGCTCACATTAACGTTCAAAAACCTCAGAAAGTGAAAATTTCATGCCATGGGACCTTTAAAATGTAAACGAAAGCGGCCCATATTAAGCTATTTTCTGATCTGTTAGAATTTCCTTATCGCAAACATACCTGGAGTTGTGTTTTGTTTCATTCACACAGGTTTAACACACAAATAGGCCTGAAACGATAATCGCTAAATCAATTAATCACACGATAACTTTTAACAAGCTCGATAATTTCTATTTGAATGCTTGTTTGTTTTCTTCGTCTCTCTCACTCTCTCTACGAAAGAGACTGAATGTCAAACGGCTTCTATCGCTCTCTACTGACTCCTCTCGCTTCCTTAGTGTAATGACGCTTGAACAAACGTGTCAGCATAGACTGTATAGATGGATTATTTGCTCATCAACACAGCAGCGATTGCTCGTGCAGCCCGAGTGCAGAAAGTGCCGCTGTCTGTGCGGTTAACATGAAGCTGCAATGCTAGCTAGCGCCGCTGTCAGGGTACCAGAACAGTTCATCTCTGTGTGACAACATAAGTCATGATGCCAAATCAACACTAGTGAGTGGAATATGTCTCAACAGCCTACATGCGCCAAATACAGGTGAGCGCACAAACAATGAAAAGAAGTGGCTCAAACCCCAGCAGTCGCCATATACCCATACCTGATCAACACGACTAGCCTAGCCCCGAGAGAACCCGAAATCCGCTGAAATCCCCCAAGAGACTAACATCATACCAGATGGAAAAGAGGGCCTTTCTCTGTGTAGTCCCTCTATAAAATATATATAATCCCTCTATTAAAAAGTGGACTAAGCGACAGTGTTCAGCTCCACTCAAATGAAGCTCACGATGCTGCAGTTACAGGAGCAAATCTGGAGCCAGACTCTATATTATGAAAAGGATTTTTTGACTGACTAAATTGCAAAATAGGATCATGTAGAGTGGGTTAATATGAACACTTCAAGACCAAAATGGGGGCCACAATATTCTAATGTAAGTCAATGAATAAAATAACTTTTAAAGGAAAAGTAACGTTTTTTTTTTTTTACAATCTGAGCCTTATTTCGGTAATAAAACAAGTTGTTTTACTCACCCATAGCACTTTGGTGTCATATGAAGCACTTCCAGAGATGTTTTAGATTTGCGGTTAGCCTAGCGCGACTTCTAGCCATAGCTCGGGGCATATAATATATTCCCCAAGCATGTAATATGCCCTGTGCGGGCTCCAAATAGCACAAACTTTAGCACTTTTCAAATCATAGAAGCCCGATATCTTAGTCTACGATTTCGTTTGAATCAAAAGTGGCCTGTAATCCGAGATTTATCCATAGTTTACAGCTTTGCGTTTCATGTTTGGGTCCCGGGAGCTGAGAGCACAGTCCGCACATGCGCACTGGCGTCCTCATCTACTCGAATCTATGGCTAAATCTCGGATTACAGGCCACTTTTGCTTCAAACGAACGTAGACTAAGATATCGGGCTTCTATGATTTGAAAAGTGCTAAAGTTTGTGTTATTTGGAGACCGCAAAGTAATGCCCCGAGCACTCAAGTTAACGGATACGCTACAACATAACTTCTACGAAACTGCTCAAAATGACACCAAACTGCTATGGGTGAGTAAAACTACTTGTTTTATTGCCGAAAGAAGGCTCAGATTGTAAAAAAACGTTACTTTTCCTTTAAGGGCAATTTTGTTACAGAGACTTAATAAGCAATTTATTGTTTTGGTTGTGTTTGGTTCAACAGTGGTTTATTGATTTGTATTTTTTTAAACAAGTCCTTAGTGTAAGAGACTACATTAGGCTATTCTTATGGTTACAAGCCTATTTTATTTAGGCCTATTGTTTTTGGTTGTCTTGCAGTTCCTGTGTTAAATGTTCTTTAGAAAGTAAAGTTTATTGATCTTTGAAAGGGTGTATTTACATTTTTATTCCATTGCCATTATATTAGTTGAAAATGGTCTCAAAATGTCAATATTTATCGCAATAATTTCTTGGTCAGTTAATCATCCAAAATCTGATATCGTTACAGGCTTACCCACAACCCCTGTATATTTAGGCTGAGTTCTTCTCTCTGAGCTCTTCGTGGTTGCCTCTCCACAGATCTAACCTGTGACTTGATCTGGTTTGGTCTCCATGATGATAGAAATGTTTAACTTAACACCAGACTGTGAAACTTTCCACACAAAGCAATCAGTTCCATGGGGAAAAGCATTTGACAGACCCTCCACCAGAAAAGTTACACAATCCACCTTTACAAACAACAAGCAAATACTGGAACCTTTGTACAGAATTTAATAACTTAGTCCCATATTGATAGAGAGACATGCAGTTTTATATTTAGCCCTTGTTTCCAGTAGAAGACTACCAAGCTGTAGAAAGAGAAAGTATAGCTCCCTCTCGGCAGGCTGTGATTTCGCACTTTCCCACTTTCCCCCTGTGTGTGAATGTGTATTTATAACACTGTGAGGACCAAACACCCATCATACTTCACTTATGTGGACAAGTTCCCATGACAGAATCTTTAGTATTAGATCAACAACATGATTATACGTTCAGACATGCGTTAAAATACGTTAATGATGGGGTTTAGATTAAAGGTTTTATATTACACAAAATTGATTCTTGTGAGGTTTTAGCCATGTTCTTTCTTTCTTTCTTTAACCTTTATTTAACCAGGTAAAAACCCATTGAGATCAAGACCTCGTTTACAAGGGTGACCTGGCCAAGAGGTCTGCAGCACACGTCCAGAGTAAAATAACAGTAAAATATCAAATGTAACGTGCAATAGTTGTAAACAGTAAAATTAAGTGCAAATGATATTAAAAAGGTGCAAACAATTGTAAACACAAGCGATAAAATGCGTTAGTTAAAATGACAGTACATTTAAAAACACAGACACTGATTTATGGTTGTTTTTTTTTGCCGATTATATAAAAAGGAGCGAAATGTTTTAAATGAGACAAGTTCAGTCATTTTCAGTTCAGTTTGAAGAGTGTTCCAGGCCGATGGCGCCGATGTTATAATGTTATAATGTTTCCTCCTCAAAAACCTGGAGTTGTGTTTTGTTTCATTCACACATGTTTGAGTAATCCTTTATTATCAGTCTGTCAACATCTCCAAAGCTCAAACCGCTCTGTTTCACCTTGTGATGTCACAAACCGGTATAGTTCTCATGTTAAAGGTCCCATGGCATGAAATTTTCACTTTCTGAGGTTTTTGAACGTTAATGTGAGCTCCCCTACCCTGTTTAGGCCCCCCCCCCATGGCTAAAAGTTGCGAAATGTCTAAACTGAGCATTTGCGATCCTTTTCTGCATTACACAAAACTAGTTTTGAAACGGGCGAGTTCGGACAAGGCACCTTTTTGACGTCAGATCGGCAAATGCAGCTCCAGCCCCTCCCTCTGTCTCTGCTCAGCGTCTCTGTATATCCCGCCCATAGAGTTTGGACTGTGAATGCGCTACAATGCGAAATGCGTTTTTTTATTTGCCTGGAGGCACGTCCTAGTGTTTCTAGGCTCGCAGGTCCCTTACCCGACCCTCTGGACCTCTGAAATACCAGTGGTTTAATTTTATTTTCTGTGTAAATATGCTTTTTTTCATTGCAAAATCTCTCATCTGTCTCTCACGGAAGAGCAGACAGAGCGGAGCTGAGCTGCGCTGAGCTGCGGGGGAAACCCGCCCCCCCGCTCCTCAGCCAATCTCTCTGTCCTTCTCATTTGCAGTGAAGAAGCAGCACTCAGAATAAAGCATTTTAGACACATATCTAGCCTCATGAAGACTGTCAGAGTCATATCTCATGCAGTGAGTGTTGATTTTGAAGAAGGATTCATTTACAGTATTAGGGAACCATTAAGGAGCCATATAAAAGCATCAAGAAGTACCATGTCATGGGACCTTTAACAGCTTTTACCTTTTACCTTTAGTTTAGTAAAGTTTGGTTACCTGGCCAGCCAAATTATATCTCTCTGTATTTCCTATACACCGCGATACCATTTGGACACCCTCCATCCACTCTCGCTCCTCCGGTTCCAAACCGACTCCGCGATTCTGATTCGTTCAAAGATGGTGACGTCAGTGCACCCGCCTTTGCCCGCAAAGTCACTCTTAGGCAGCGGAAGTTCCGCCTCAGTTTTGAATCAAGATGGCGCAATCTCTGATTGGTTCACTTAGCTGTCTGTCTACGCGCAACCGCAGCGCATTCTGTGGATCAAGCGTTACCAGACTCACTCGCTGGTACAGCGATGAGTCATGGATTCTTCCAGGCAAAAAGTTTGGCAATTTCAGGGCTGAAATTATCTAAGACAGGGGTCTTCAACGTTTTTCAGGCCAGGGACCCCCAAACAGATGGCGAACTGGGCCAGGGATCCCCTACTATATATACGGCATAGAATTGTGTTTTATATTAAATTGAGCTTAGTGTCATGTATAAACATTGCTACTCTGTTATGGTACATCCAATACAAGGAAATAATACACAGGTTAATACTGTATTTTACAATATAAAATATAGAATTATATTATTTTAAAGTGAAATCAAAAGATTTCACGACCCCCCCTGCAGTACCTCCGCGACCCCCCTGTTGAAGACCTCTGATCTAAGAGATTCTACTGACAGTATATGGAGTTAAACATGTGTGAATGAAACAAAACACAACTCCAGGTCTGTTTGTGGAAACAACATTATAACAGATCAGAAAACAGGGTAATATGGGCCCTTTAAGCTTAGGGTTTAAGGTTAAGCAAGTAGTGACTGTGGTTAAGATTAAGATTTGTCTCCAGGAAATGAACAAACGTCACTGTAATGTCCCTAAGAAGCACGGAATCCCAACATGCGCGTGTGAGAGTATGTGTGGGGGCTGCGGTCTGCCCTTATAAGGACTTTGTTTGGGAAGAGTTAGTCAGGAATGAACAGAATTAAATTGGCAGTATTCAGCCCTAAAGCTGTCCTGATTTGAATAATAACAAAATCAGCCAAGGATAATGATTTGTATTTCAGTTTACACCAATTTAAAAAGTATGTTACTCTATTTTCTGATCTGTTACAATGTTGTTTCCTCATCACAAACAGACCTGGAGTTGTGTTTTGTTTCATTTACACACTAATCACTAATCTTGCATATTTAGGCTCAGTTCTTCTATCTGGTAATACAGGAAGTGCTCCACTGTGACGGTGCTACTGGTTCTTCTTTGCTGTCCGTACGTGCCTTGTAGCGTCGCGTTTTCCCGTCTGTCACTCGGGAGACCGTGCTTCTTCGCTTCTCGGCTCCCGACGGGAATCCGTCTTATTTGCTACCTGCGGCTGTTACGTGACGTTTCACGTGACCTCCTTGTTACGTGACATCCCACGTGACGTTCGTACGTTGGCGTCCGTCCGTATGTGCCTTGTAACGGTGCGCGTTCCCGTCTGTCACCCGGGAGACGGCCAATGTTACACTCCTGCGTGGTTATTACACGACGGTCAAAAGACTGTGTAGCTTCTGTGGTCCAGGACGTCTTATTACCCCGTCAACCCTTGACTCGAGGTAACCTCCTGGCCACCAGACCGCGGCTTCTATCCACACTACCTATGTAGCGTGGTCTCTTTCTTCGTGTGTGTGTGTGTGTGTGTTATGTGTCTTGGTGAGGTGTGTCTTCTCCAGTGTCTGTGTCCTCTCTGCCAGTGTGGTCCCCACCTCTGTATTTTATAGTAGGTGAGATCAAAGATAAAAGAACAAGGAACAAGGAAAGAACAAAGTGGTCCAATCACAATGCATTTCCTGAACCAGAAGGCGGGACAGGAAGTGCTGTTATAAGCTCAGAATATTCAAGAACACAGAACCCTTTGTACGCATTTGGTGGCTCTGGTTTATTTTTTATCAAGTTCATAGTTTGAGCAAAGAAAAATATACAAATAAACAAAAATGTATCTTTACTGTTACTTAAGTTATGAAATTGAGTATTTCTTCCACCACTGGTTAATGGGTATGTAACAATAACCAAAATATCGTGATATCGTATCGTCAAAATAAAATAGTATCGTGGACCATCACAATCGAATTAAGTCTCTTGCTTAAATTAATAGTTATGGTGATTTTAATGTATTTCTTATTCTGTAAAGCACTTGAATTACTTTGCGTATGAACTGTGCTATAGAAATAAACTTGACTTGCCTTGCCTTGTTGCAGCTATAGCTAAAAAACAGAGGGAACTACACTGACCATGATCCTATGGTGTTGTCACTGCAAACTACATGAAAATATAACTTATTATGCACTTTTAAATTGGAATTCTTCATATTATAACTGTACCAAAGTCTTTTCCAAGAAAAAAGTAGCATACAGTGGTCCCTCGCTCTATCGCGGTTCACTTTCCGCGGCCTCGCTGTTTCGCAGAATTTTTTTTTTAAAATTTCAAATTTTTTTCAATTTTTTTTTTATAGTGTATCAGCGGAGACATGAGTCTGAGACCGGGACTAGACCGGGACTAGACCGGGACTAGACCGGAACTAGACCAGGACTAAACCAGGACTAAACCAGGACTAAACCAGGTCTAAACCTGGTCTAAACCTGGTCTAAACCAGGTCTAAACCAGGACTAAACCAGGACTAAACCAGGACTAAACCAGGACTAAACCAGGTCTAAACCTGGTCTAAACCAGGACTAAACCAGGTCTAAATCTGGACTAAACCAGGACTAGACCAGGTCTAAACCTGGGATGGTCACGCAGGGTGGTAGGGACAGAGTCTATGATGTCCTTCACGACAGCGCCTGGGTGACAGGAGGTGTGGCCTTTGTTTACTTGCACGAGCCGGACCATGGAAGAGCCAAGAATCAACACGGACGGGCCTGGGGGGGAGCCGCATTCGAGGGAGTCGCAGCGGTGGGGGGACAGTGGGTCTTCCCCCCTCACGCCTAGCGGACGAACCCGGCCCCGTCCTAGAGAGCAGTGGAGTATTGGCGACGCATTGATAGCCATGCCCCGAACTCCGGGGCGGTCTGATTTTGGAGCCGGGGTGAAATGCAACCAACCCTTGTGAGCGCGGGTTAGTGGGGCAAAATTCTCATGGTCCAGGATATTGAATTTATTTGACAAAGCTACTGGAGTAGAGCTGATGGGGGCTTTAGACCTAGCCCCTTGCTGAAGTGTTCGTACCTGGTCGGGTGCTGAGGGCTGGTGCTCAGAGGCGTCTTCGGAGCAGTGAACCGTGTCAGCCAGTTCGGCACTGTTAGCGGTGGCTTGAGTCTTGCCCAAAATGATATCCAAGTTGCTTTCCACTCGACTTTCGCACATGGCATACACATATCCATGTACACGTGTCCGTGCGCACGTGTCCGCGCGCACCCCCCCACCCACGCACGCTTCACTATTAATACATTTTGTTGAAAATCTACGAAAGTTTGAGTGTTTAAACTAGAAAGAAATGTGAGAAAATGTTAATACCAGTCTGAGAAAAGTGTATAATGTGTGTGGTGAGGCGTTTACAGCCTTAAAACATGTATAATAATTGTAAAATATAAAGTTGTCCTACTTCGCGGATTTCACGTATTGCGGGTTATTTCTGGAACCTAACCCCCGCGATAAACGAGGGATTACTGTATTCACAATTTGGTTAGCCTCCACAAAATATTGCAATAAATATTGAACCTTGAGCTGCATATTGTGAAAATGTCATATCGAGGGATTTTGATATCGTTACATCCCTATTGGACTCTAGATCTTGAGCTGGGACCTCCCATCTTTGAGGCAGAAGTAACTAGCCTATACTGGATTTAGAAAGATTGGCAAACAGGAAAGTCTTATTTTTGGCTTGTGTAAACGGACTTGTCCTAGTTTTGGAATATGAATCAGCATCTCTGTGTTAGTTAACAGCTCAATAGAAGGAAGTCTCCTCAGATTTAGCATGTACTCATACATGCGCATTGTGCTGATTCAGAACTTAATTTCCTTTTCCTTTTTAAGAGCTTTTGGCCTGTACTCTTTATTAGACCAAGGTTCAAGGTTTCTTTATTAGTCTCCACAAGGGAGAAATTTGACTTGGAGGTGAGGGAAGGTTGCAGTACAGACAGACAGAGATGTTCAACCAGAGCCCTCAGACTAGATAGATAAGAATCAAGTAAGATCACACAGTTAATCACAGTTGGTTAGACAATTTGAACAGTTGCAAACAGGGATGCACTGAATATATATATATATATATATATATATATATATATATATATATATATATATATATATATATATATATATATATATATATATATATATATATATATATATATATATATAATTATTTTATTTTATTTTCAACAAATATTTCACTAGCGTGCAAGCTGCAGCCCAAACCTATAGCTGATTGTATAACAGATTATGTAATTTCTATATGATTGCGAGTTGTTGCCAAGTTGGTCTGTTTACAACCTTTAGGTTGCCATATGATTAAATCATTATGGAAAATAGATACTTGTGAGCTTTAAACCATGTTATAATGTTGTTTCCTCCTCAAAAACATACCTGCAGTTGTGTTTCGTTTCATTCACACATGTGTGAGTAATCCTTTATTATTATTTTACATCTCCCAAGCTCTAAATGCTCTGTTCCACCTTGTCATGAAGCAGTAGTTTTCAAGTTAACAGCTACCTTTAGTTCTATAGAGATTGTCAATTCCAGGACTGAAGTCATCCAAATGATTCTAGTGAAGGCGTATGGAGTTTAAAAACACAGTGGAGCACTTCTTGTATTATTACCTTTATTTAACCAGGAAGTCCCATTGAGATTCAAAATCTCATTTTCAAGAGAGACCTGGCCAAGTTAGCAGCCAATCCACATAAATAGTTACATACATACAAACAATAGTTACACATACCCACATACATAAACACTACACTTTACATTTTCATTATAAATAAATACAGTATGTTAAAAACATCTCAAGAAAAACAAGCATCAATGCCATACTTTACATTCTCATCATAAACAAATAAATACAGTATGTTAAAAACATCTCAAGAAAAACAAGTGCATGTGTTCGTTACCATTTTTCTTATGGAAGTTTTAAATTCATTTATGGAGATGAGAGTTTCTAGTTTAAGGTCTTTCTGTAGGTTATTCCATCCCCAGGGTGCTGAATAGGAGAAGGCAGTTTTTCCTAACTCAGTTAAAACTCTAGGTACATTAAAAAGTAACCACCTTGAGGAGCGGAGCTGATAAGTACCAGAGCTCACAGAATTATCACATGACATCACAAGGGGGAGTGTTTTCTGTTTGGGAGAAGAGGTCAGCCTAAACATACAACGTTTGTGTGTTAAACATGTGCGAATGAAACAAAACACAACTCTAGGTTGTTTTTGATGAAGAAATAACATGAGAACATGGATCAGAAAACAGAGTAATAGAGGGCCGTATGAAATGTTTTGAGTCTAACTATGAAAGTCAACTGGAATGAATTTTTTAGCTATTCATTTTTCAACATAGTCCCCCTTGCGGTCCACACACTTCTGCCAGCGGTGCTTAGAGGTAAGATCGGGCCTAAAAAATCCAGCCCGACCCGGCCCGCGGGTATTAAAGCCCGACCCGGCCCGAACCCGACCAATTAACTTGATTTGCAGGCCCGAGCCCGAAGCAAACCCGAAATTTCATATTTTATTTGTGAGGACTCGGGAGGAGGAGGGGTGATTTATGATAACAAATTAAAGCCTGTCTTTTGTAGAAGGTTTCATCTAAGTTCAGAAAAGACTGTTACAGCGGATATGACATCTTTTATATTTGTTGCAGTCAAAATGCTTTCCATCATTGACTGCTTCTTCAAGTTGCCGGGAATAGATGGAAGTCCAACGGCGCTAGATCAGGAGAGTACGGTGGGTGGGGAATTGGTTCAAAACCACAGTCACGCACTACGTCCTTGCAATGGCAACCACTGACTTGTGGGGTGGAGCATTGTCCTGATGGAACAAGACACCTTTTGTTAATTTTCCTGGATGTTTTTTCCTTGATAGCTTCCCTTAACTGCCTCAAAAGATTAGAATAATACTCTCCATTGATAGTTTGGCCCTTTTCTAAATAATCCACAAACACAACACCCTTTGCATCCCAGAAAACTGAGACCATCACCTTCCCAGCAGACGACACCACCTTGGCCTTTTTTGGAGGTGGTGAGGAAGTGTGTTTCCACTGCATTGATTGTTTTTTTGTCTCAGGCTCAAAGTGGTGGACCCAGCATTCATCCATAGTCAGAAACCGCTCCATGAAATCATCTGGACCCGCTTCAAAAAGCTCTAAATTCTCCCTTGACATGTCAAGCCGAGTGCGTTTCTGATCAGGAGTCAGAAGGCGTGGAACCCACCTTGCTGAAACCTTTGTCATTCCAAGTTCGTTGGTCAGAATATGATGAAGAGATGCCTGAGAGATGCCAACAGTCTCAGCTATGTAACGAACAGTCAATCTTCTATCATCCATCACCAGTTTGTGCACACGGTCAATGTTTTCTGTGGTGGTGGCAGTTGATGGCCGTCCAGACCTCGGGTCATCTTCAGTGCTCTCTCTACCCCTTTTGAATTCAGCTGCCCACCGTTTCACTGTAGCAAAAGATGGAGCATTATCCCCTAATGTTCCAACCATATCAGCATGAATCTGTGTTGGAGTTAACCCTTTCAAAGTCAGATACTTGATAACAGCACGATACTCGACTTTGTCCATTTTCAGAAATTTTCACAACCGTCAACTTTCAAAGTCCTGTCTCAGCAGCAAAACACACAGCAACTGAACATAAACTAGGTAGTTAGTTATCAGAAGAGCTGAAATAAATGCATGCCAAGTTTCATTGAGTTTGCATTATTCTTTCATAGTTCATAGGCTCAGAACTTTTCATACGACCCTCGTATAGAGCCTTTAATACTTGTTGAGTCTTCTGAATATATGCGGATTTGGGTCACGTTTTGCTTGCACATCCTCCTATATTTATAATTCCTATAGTTGTAAATGAAATGCAGTGTTTTTGTGGTGCATTTTTCATGGCTTTCCTTGCGATTTCCCATCTCCCCCATTCTCCCTGGAGACATACTTTAAGCATGTGCTAATCTGATGCTTTGTAGGCACTGTGCTCAAACTGCTCACATTCAATACATGCATGAATACAAATAAATACCATGACTGCCTATATGCATTATAAGTACAGATATATACTGTAACTGTGTGGTCATTGTGTGTGGGTGTGTGTTGATATGGGAAGCATGACTCACAACAACAGCTCAGAATAACTATAATAAAAAGAGTAGAGGTATACAATAGAATGGAGCTCAACAGTGACTGCCTAGTTTGGCTCTGGAAGTAAATTTTCCATTCATTTTTCCCATAGACTTTTCAAAGAAAAATGAATATTAAAAGTGCACTGTGTAACTTTTTGGTTTGGGTGATTTGTCACCTGCTTGTTTCTATGGATATGTAATTTATCAGTTTGGAATGTTGCACAGTATGACATTAAACAGCTCTACTTTACGTTTATTCAATTACAGGTGGTTTTATAGCTCAGAAATACCTACAAAAACAGACATTTTGACTGTGAGCGGAGGTTGGCTCTCCACAGATCTGACCTGTAACTTCGTCTGGTTTGGTCTCCATGAAGATAGAAAGGTTAAATACCATACTGTGAAATATTGCAGACCAAACATTAACATCTCCATGGAGAAAAGCACTTGGGGGAACTTCCACCAGAAATGTTTCACAGTGCACCTTTAAAGGTCCCATGACATGGTACTTCTTGATGCTTTTATATGGCTCCTTAATGGTTCCCTAATACTGTAAATGAATCCTTCTTCAAAATCAACACTCAGTGCATGAGAAAGAGAGAGATAAGATGAGAAAGAGTCATAAATGTCACTCTGGAACACTCCATTATGGGCGTTGTTCCTTGAATGCAAATGAGGAGGACAGAGGTGGCCTATAGTAGGGGGTGGGGGCGTGGCCTAGCTCTCCGCTCTGTGACCCACTTCCGTGTTTTTGCACGGGGGGAGAGATGAGAAGCCATCCATTGAAAAATAAACACATTTCCACAGAAAATAAAATTAAACCACTGCTGTTTCAGATATCCACAGGCTCAGATAAAGGACTTCCGAGCCTAGAAACACTCGCAAGTTCCTCCAGGCAAATAAAAAACGCATTTCGCATTGCGTAGCTCCTCCTCAGTCCAAACTCTCTGGGCGTGATTTACAGAGACGCTGAGTACAGACAGACGGGGGTGGAACTGCATTTGCATTTCTTTTTTCGATCTGACGTCAATAAGTTTCCTTGTTCAAAATCGCCCATTTGAGCTCTGATTTTTTCTAACGCAGAAAAGGATCGCAAATGCTCAGTTTAGACATTTCGCAACTTTTAGCCATGGGGGGGGGCCTAAACAGGGTAGGGGAGCTCACATTAACGTTCAAAAACCTCAGAAAGTGAAAATTTCATGCTATGGGACCTTTAAGAGTTCAAAGGCTAATATGCATTACACAGTTGTTTTAAGCCCAAAAAGCACATTTAGAATGCAAGATTCTGCCAAATGTTTTAATAATTTAGCAGTTTATATATGGGATAAGAAAGTGGACAAAATAATTTGTATTCACAAGAAATTAATCCACGCGAATACAATTGTGATGATGTAACCGATGACCGTATTTTTGTCCACTTTCTTCCATCTGAGAAATTTGTGTCCAAATATTTGTTTTATCCAAATATTTGTTTTATCCAAATATTTCTTTTATCCAAATATTTGTTTTATGCTCAACTACAACCAAAGACGCGTGTATATCCAAAATAAGCATGGATTAATTTCTTGTGACTACACGTTTTTGCGTGGATTAATTTTATTCGCGTGGATTAATTTTATTCGCGTGGATTAATTTTATTCGCGTGGATTAATTTCTTGTGAATACAAATTATTTTGTCCACTTTCTTATCCCATATTTATAACCTTTCAGAAACAGATTTTAAGGGCAATTGTGTAACTTTTCTGGTGGAGAGTCTGTCAAATGCTTGTCTCTTACAGCTTTGCCTGGAATGTTTAACAGAATGGCATTAAATCTTTCTTTCATTATGAAGACCAAACCAGACCAAGTTACAGGTCAGATCTGTGGAGAGTCAACCCCACTCACAGTCAGAATGCCTGTTTTTCTAGGTATTTTTGAGTTATAAAACCACCTGTAATTGAATAAATGTAAGGTAGAACTGTTTAATGTCATACTGTGGAACATTCCAGAGAAAAAAAACATGTGTAAAGGAAAGAAAACACATCTTCTTTTGATGAGGAAAAAACATTATAACAGATCGGAAAACAGTGTAATATGAGCCCTTTAAATACATTATAAAACAGCATTCATTTCTGTGGCTCACATGTTTTATTCCCACTGCATTCATACAGTATATACCAGAGGTGTGGACTCGAGTTATGTGACTTCGACTCGAGTCAGACTCGAGTCACGAATTTGATAACTTTAGACTCGACTCGACAAAATGTACAAACACTTGCAACTCGACTTGGACTTCAATATCAATAACTCGTGACTTCACTTGGACTTAGGCCTTTTGACTTGTGATGACTTGCTACGTCCAATGAAAAAAAAAAACTCTAAAAGTATGTTGATAAGGACCGCACTCATTGTACTTGTGAATCTGCGAAAATGTATGCAAAGAGCATGTTTTTCACACCTGGATCCTTTCATTTTTTTCTAATGTTATTTGATATGGTGTAAAAAGGTAAAATGAATACAGATCTTGCAGACATTATATGATTTGTAAAAATGTTATTTCTTTGTAAAGGGGACTTGAAATGACTCGAAACTAAAATGCTAGGACTTTGGACTCGACTTGAGACTTGTGAGCTTTGACTTCGGACTTGACTCGGCACTTGGATACTCTTGACTCGGGACTTCACTCGGACTTGAGTGCAAAAGACTTAGACTTACTTGGGACTTGCCCAGTAATGACTTTGTCCCACCTCTGGATAGCAGGGGCAGCTAATGCTGATTGACAGATAAACGGAGGCCAGAGGCAAAGACAGAAGATATAATCTCACAACGATTTTCCCACAGATTTCAGAGTAATGTTATGATAACTGAACACAGCTTTTTAGAATTATCAATATTGGATTTGGAAAACTAGATCCGAGATGAGATATTTAAAGCAGTTGCCTCACAGCGAGACGGTACCCTGTTGGATTCTCTGCATATTTCCTGTGTGTGAAATCTATAACATGCACAGTAGGCTAATTCTCAAGATAGGTATTCGACCTCAAGTCCTGATAAGATCCAGGTATAAGATCTGGAGAACTGTCCCTGCCAGACAAAGCAATAACATCTTCATGGAGGCTAGCATGTGGCAGACCCATCCTCAGAGAAGTTACATAGTGCAGTTTTAAAGGCCTTATATTATACAAAATTCACAATGTTATAATGTTATTACCTCATGAAAAATACACCTGGAGTTATGGCTGGGCGATACGGGGAAAAAAATAATCCCCTTTTTTTTTTTTTAACCTATATTGATCAAAATTTTCGATTTGATCTTCTTCCATCTTATTAAAACAGACATGTGGACTTCAGGCATAAAGAGCAGAGTAAGGATCATGACAGTTTTTATTTCGTGTTGATAGAACCAGTAATTTCACATTTAAAAGGTTGGAATTTGTAGAATATTTTGGAGTTTGTAGAATACATTAAAGGTCCCATGACATGGTACTTCTTGATGCTTTTATATGGCTCCTTAATGGTTCCCTAATACTGTAAATGAATCCTTCAAAATCAACACTCAGTGCATGAGAAACAGAGATAAGATGAGAAAGAGTAATTTTTCTCTCTCTGAACAGGCCATAATGGGAGTTGTTGCTTGAATGCAAATGAGGAGAAAAGAGCTGGCCTATAGTAGAGGGTGGGGGCGTGGCCAAACTCTCCGCTCTCAGCTGTCCGCTCTGATCCATTTCCGCATTTTTGCGCGGAGAAGAGATGAGAAGCGTTCCATTGAAAAATAAACACATTTCCACAGAAAATAAAATTAAACCACTGCTGTTCAAAGGTCCAGAGGCTCAGATAAAGGACTTCCGAGCCTAGAAACACTCGGACGTGCCTCCAGGCAAATAAAAAACGCATTTCGCATTGCCTAGCGCATTCGCAGTCCAAACTCTCTGGGCGTGATTTACAGAGACGCTGAGTACAGACAGACGGGGGTGGAACTGCATTTGCATTTCTTTTTTCGATCTGACGTCAATAAGGTGCCTTGTTCAAAATCGCCCGTTTGAGCTCTGATTTTTTCTAACGCAGAAAAGGATCGCAAATGCTCAGTTTAGACATTTCGCAACTTTTAACCATGGGGGGGGGGGGGGGGCTAAACAGGGTAGGGGAGCTCACATTAACGTTCAAAAACCTCAGAAAGTGAAAATTTCATGCCATGGGACCTTTAAACCTAAAAGCATGCGCGCATTACCTTTATCAACAGAAACATGTGTGATGTCCATGTGCTAAATGAGTTCTTCACTCATAAACAGTGAGAAAATGTATAATCTGTAACTTGGATTATAGTGATGAGAAGCACCACAGGAGAGAAAGAGGGCAAAAGGTGAAGAACTCCGGCTGGATCAGAGAGGGAAGGGGAGCGTCAAAAGGCACCGCACATACAGAGACAGAGGAAGAGAGAGCCTGGACTGTCAGATTGTGCAGATTTAAGTCAAAACTTGTGAACTTGTGAACACCTGAGGAGACAAAGAGATACGCTGTGGCCCAGGCTGCTTTTTCCTCAACAAGAGAGCATAAATCCTTCGATTTTTGGCACAGCCCTACCTGGAGTTGTGTTTTGTTTCATCCATCAAGTTAACAGCTACCTTCTACCTTTAGTTCAACATAAAGTGGCAGTTCCAGAGCTGAAATCCAAATGATTCTAGTGAAGATGTACAGAGTTTGAAAACACAGTGGAGCACATGACATTACAAAGTGGAACACAGTGTTTTCTTTTTGAGAGAACAACTCTCTAAACAACTCAAACAAAGCACATCTCCAGATATGTTTATGATGAGGAAACATTATAACATAGATTAGAAAATAGAGTAATACGGATCCTTAAAGGTCCCATGGCATGAAATTTTCACTTTCTGAGGTTTTTGAACGTTAATGTGAGCTCCCCTACCCTGTTTAGCCCCCCCATGGCTAAAAGTTGCGAAATGTCTAAACTGAGCATTTGCGATCCTTTTCTGCGTTACAAAAAATCGGAGCTCAAACGGGCGATTTTGAACAAGGAAACTTATTGACGTCAGATCGAAAAAAGAAATGCAAATGCAGTTCCACCCCCGTCTGTCTGTACTCAGCGTGTCTGTAAATCACGCCCAGAGAGTTTGGACCGCGAATGCGCTAGGCAATGCGAAATGCGTTTTTTTATTTGCCTGGAGGCACGTCCGAGTGTTTCTAGGCTCGGAAGTCCTTTATCTGAGCCTCTGGACCTTTCAACAGCAGTGGTTTAATTTTATTTTCTGTGGAAATGTGTTTATTTTTCAATGGAACGCTTCTCATCTCTCCCCCCGTGCAAAAACACGGAAATGGATCAGCTGAGATCTGAGAGCCAAGAGCGGAGCGTTTGACCACGCGCCCACCCTCTACTATAGGCCAGCTCTTTTCTCCTCATTTAGATTCAAGCAACAACGCCCATTATGGCCTGTTCAGAGAGAGAAAAATTACTCTTTCTCATCTTATCTCTGTTTCTCATGAGTGTTGATTTTGAAGAAGGATTCATTTACAGTATTAGGGAACCATTAAGGAGCCATATAAAAGCATCAAGAAGTACCATGTCATGGGACCTTTAATAAATGAATGAACATGGTTTTCTTGGAGCTGGTTCACAATTTGGGTTATAATAAATAATAAATTTATATATAAAATAACAATTAATGTATTACGTTGAGGAGATTTGCTTCTTCTAAAAAACTCACACTTCATTACAGTTGGTTAAATAATCCACCAATACGAGTTTTTTTTCTTTTCCATTTATATAGATATATTGTATAAGCAGCTTTTGTGGTCAAAACATATCTGCTGTGTGCTTTCTGCATGTATTCACAAAGCATTTTACTGTCAAATAATCAGGAAAGTCAAGAATAACTTGAACTGCCGTTTTTGTGTTTTTTTGTTTTTGTTTATGTGTGTGTGTGTGTTTTTAAAAAAAAAAATTAATCATCATTACCCTGCCCTGTTTCAACCCAGGATTTTTAAAGTTAAAACTTGAACTAAACCAAGTCTGAACTAGGACTAATGAAGCTCTTAACCAGGTCTAGCCTAAAACTAAATCAAACTTTCAACATTTAAGAACCACAGATGTGTTTGAGCTGCTGCTGCTGTTGAGTCTGTTACACAACTTCTCTCCCGTCTTCTATTACGCCACACATAAATAATGCATTTGCCTTAACCCCTTTATATCCCAGTGTTTCACAATATCACACATTTTTATCATTCCATCAAATTTAATATTTTGGAGATGGAAATAAGAAACATGGACTACTTTTACACATGTGACTCATAATTTCACACACAAATTGTCAGTCGTACAATGTATTAACAGTATAACAATTGAAATATAAAGTCATATTTTGAAAGATCACAATTGGTGCTTCTGTTTAAACCATACTTTATTTTTTCATAAAACTGTTACCCCATGGTTTAGGTTCTGTGTGTATGTCATGCGATTCTTATACAAGTCTGTTCTATTATGGTGTTTTCTTAAATATTAAAGCCAGCTTTTCTGGCTGGGGGTTCACCATCTGACATTAAGCTTGACTATAACTGAATTAATGCACTATAGATGTTTTATTGGTAAAAAGGAGCTTGATATTCCTGCTATAATGGGTCACCTCTCCACAGATCTGACCTGTAACTTGACCTGGTTGTGTCACATTCTTATCTCCATGGAGATAAATAAGCTCATTGTGATTCTATGCAAAACAATAACATCTATGAGATAAGCAGGCAGAGTACTATCCACAGGAAAAGTGACATAGTACAGCTTTAACATCCTTTACTGTGTTTTAAAATGTAATAAGTAAAAACAAAAACTTTATAAATAAATAAATGTAATGCTGCAAATGTAACTAAAATATTAAAGCCCCAGTGTGTAGGACTCGTGGCGCATAGGTGGATGGTGCTATTGCACTTTCTGTTTTAGCTACGGCAGACCTCGAGGGTCACCCGGGCGCGCGCATGAGCCGCGCGCCGCTACTGTATAAATAAAACGCGGTCCCGTTTTTTTTTTTTTTTCTTTTCTCATGAAAACACACATTCCCGATCATGTACCATGACACTCTACACATCAAATGAAACCTTACAATCTCCTCTTTTTGACTATGCTATTCATTTCCCTGCACAACAATCACTCCCCGAGCACATGGGGCTTTTATACGGAAAAGCACAAAACGAGGTTAGCTTACCTTAAAATGCTTTGCACAGGTCAAACTCTGTATTTCACCATAAACTTGCTCTCAATTTGTCCGTAAGGATCCAGCGAATAAAATCCAGTAAAACAATTTAGTCCAAAACACGTGTTAGATCTATTACGACGTCTGATCCGGCAGCATGCTTGTGTTGTTTACCCAAAACCACGAGCCTTGCCGAAGGCGGAGCCCAAATGTCCTTCTGCGGCTCTCGTATTCAAAATGGCTGCCTCTGCATGGGGAAGATCCCCCTTTTATGTGACTATATCTAAGTCCAAAAGAATACTTTGATTTCATGATGGAAGTGAAAAGGCTTGGAAAACAATGTATTTTTGAATGGGTATCTTCAATTTCAGTAATTAACGGGTAAAAATCTTACACACTGTCCCTTTAAAAAGAAGTCTGTAGCATATTTTTGTCCAAATCCTTGATCTTTCTATAGCACAGAAGGGCTGTCCACTGTGGTTGGTGTGACTCATGTTTGTATGTTTTTCCTGTGATTTGAGCCTCTCCTCTGCTGCTCTGTGGAATCAGGAAGTGCTTCAGGGTCACTGGGGTCAGGTCCTCTCATATGCACCAAGCAGCAGGAGGAAAATGCTCACTTAGACTTGGACAATGTCAACATCAATATTGTACCTCAGGATTTGGGTTAAAAACAGGGCTTCTCACTGGTGGAAATGGATTTTCCCTGTGATCTTTGCTTTGTACATGCATTTACTGTAATTATGCAGTATGTAACTTTCACATCACTTGGCACGTCACCATGGAAATAGAAATAGAAAACCATATTGGAACATTCTCCTTAGAGACAGATACATTTTATATGAAAGATTATTGTCAAAGGAACAACATTTCCATGGAAACAAGCAGGAGGAGCGCTATTCCGGGCCAAATAGGAGTCAGGGTTGTGGAGATGCAATCTCGTGCACAGTAATGACGCAGGTTTTTCAATGCCATAAATGCAACCACAGAAACAAACAAAAGCCTATTTGCTCAACATTCAGTCTGTTTTTGTGGCTAAAAAGTTACATACTGTGGCTTTAGCATAAAATTACAACAACACAATGCAGAGTATGTGTGATTCCTGTAATATAGTTCCCATGTTTCATTGTATTTTGTAGGATTTGTGAAGTGAACACTGTATTTTTTTTATTATAATTTTCTACTCAGTGATAGGCCAAGTTCAAAATATTATTCTTGATCAAAATAAATGAATACAAAAAAATAAGAGACAGCTAATCTCCATCATCTCCAACACAGCACACCATAGGAAAAACTAGCTTGACCTTTGACCCATTTTCTGTATAAAAGCATGTTTTCCCTTCTATATTTTCTTGGCCTTATCTCACTGTTGTTATTTCGTCCGAGTGACTTCCTGTTTAAGCCCCGCCCCCTTCCCGTCTCCGCTCCTCTTGTGGTCTGGCATTTCTCCGCTCCACATTCCAGCTGTGAGGGAGGGATCAGCCTCCTTGAATTCTTTATGTGTAACCTTTCAAATACTGCCCATGAATCTCCTGCTAGGTATTTAAAGTTGTAACATTTCCTGCTTGTCTCCGTGGAAATGTTATTGCTTTGCCTGAATGTTCCATAGTATGACTTTAAACATTTACATCTAGCATTTATTCATTACAGGTGTTTCTACTGCTCAAAAATACAATCATTCCTTTTGTGAATAGGGGCGACTCTCCACAGATCTGAATTGTAATGTAGTGTAGTGCTGTAACCTGCTTATCTTGATAGATTAGGTTTAATGTATACTGTGGAACATTCTAGACAAAGCAATGACATTTCCATGGAGACATCACGTGGTGGACCCTGCACTAGAAATGTTATGCAATACACTTTTAAGTCCTTTGCAAATTACACATACTGTTTAATTAGAAGAAAGCTAACTGCTAACCCTGTAGTTTAGACCGCTACAAACATGCTCTGTAGTACATAGGATTCTGGTATTAGTTTTGCTGTCCATATTTCAGTCCTCTCTCTATCGTGATTGCTTCTGGATATGTTTAAAGCCCCAGTGTGTAGGATTCGTGGCGCATAGGTGGATGGTGCTATTGCACTTTCTGTTTTAGCTACGGCAGACCTCGAGGGTCACCCGGGCGCGCCGTAACGCGGACAGCTCTCGTACCCACACACGAGCTGCGCGCCGCTACTGTATAGTTTTTTTCTTTTCTCATGAAAACACACATTCCCGATCATGTACCATGACACTCTACACATCAAATGAAACCTTACAGTCTCCTCTTTTTGACTATGCAATTCATTTCCCTGCACAACAATCACTCCCCGAGCACATGGGGCTTTTATACAGAAAAGCACAAAACGAGGTTAGCTTACCTTAGAATGCTTTGCACAGGTCAAACTCTGTATTTCACCATAAACTTGCTCTCAATTTGTCCGTAAGGATCCAGCGAATAAAATCCAGTAAAACAATTTAGTCCAAAACACGTGTTAGATCCATTACGACGTCTGATCCGGCAGCATGCTTGTGTTGTTTACCCAAAACCACGAGCCTTGCTGAAGGCGAAGGCGGAGCCCAAATGTCCTTCTGCGGCTCTCGTATTCAAAATGGCTGCCTCTGCATGGAGAAGATCCCCCTTTTATGTGACAATATCTAAGTCCAAAAGAATACTTTGATTTCATGATGGAAGTGAAAAGGCTTGGAAAACAATGTATTTTTGAATGGGTATCTTCAATTTCGGTAATTAACGGGTAAAAATCTTACACACTGTCCCTTTAAAGATATTATGCTTGAAATGTTCCGCAGTGGCTTATCCCTCTCCACAGAGACAGTTCTCCCACCAGACCAAGTTACGAATGCATATTCCTGAGAAATAAAAACACGTGATTGAATAAATGCAAGATGGATGTGTTTAATGCCATACTGTGGAAAATTACAGGCAAAGCATTAACAGATCTTCAAAGATATAAGCAAGTGGAGGACCCTCTAAAGTTACATAGTGCACCTTTAAGTTCAAAACTAAAAATTAGAATCCCATGCATTTCAGAACATGTTTATAGAGCTCTGAACTACAGGGCTTAATAGCAGTTTTTTTTTTAATATATATAAGATTCTATAGAGACAGGATAGGTTTTTTTTTTTAATTAATTAATTGCTCTGTTTGATTTGCTAATTGCATTTAATCCCTCAGCCTTAGAGTCTACAGTGGTAAGCGTTTCTGTCAGTGGAGCTTTTCTGAGCGAGGGTATTGATTTCTGTGAGACTGAAGTCATTTTAAGTGATTGGTTTGTGCAAGCATTCAGTTAATCTACCTAAATAAGGATTATTTTCAATTTTAGAGTTTGCATTTGGTGTCAGTGTCAGTCTGTAAGATTAAATAAATACAATCATAATTAATTTGTCTGAGTACATGTTCCAGGTTTATGTACATGACCAAACAAGTTTAGTGGGGTTAAAGGCCCTTCATTGCTGGTTGCAAGTGTAACTGGCTCTTATTGTGACGGATACCAGCTGTTAGAGTTGGTCTGTAACTTGATCTGGACGACAGGGTTCCCCCTGGACCCTGTCGTCTGGTAGTCTGGTTAACACCTGACCATATCACAAGTGAGATATGGGTCTGGAAACTCGCTTCGAAAAATCCCGTAGCGGAGGTGTGGTTAGCGATTGCCAACGGCCGTTTATTGGGCGTTATGAATGTCTATCATTGAGCGTATACGTAAGTCCATAGCCAATCATGTCAGTTGTCAGTTCAAACTACAAGCTTCCGTTTGTCATGTAGTACGCGTCACCGTCTTGCCACACCTCCCCCGCTCTCTGATTGGGGCCCTAAATCTGGGACTCTCGCTTGGACGAGTTTCCAGGCCGCCTTCCAGTTCGAAACGAACGGAAGCGGCCTGGGAATTCCCAGGCTAGTCGTCTGGACCTTCCCTGGACACTGCATCGCCCTTGCTCTCCCCCAGACCCCCTTTCTTCACCTGGGACAATCCCTTTGGTCCTCTACACTCCCCCTGTTTCTCTTAGCCCTTGTGCCCAGTGGTGTTTATTCTCGTGCCCACATCCCCCGATGTGTCTTCTGAGTGCTTTGCGAATGTTATTGTGGTGTTAAAATATGTATTATTATGTACCTAAAGTACTGTATGTATTATTATGTACCTTGTAATAATAAAAGATTTAAAAAAAGATACAAAGGTTTAATACCATACTGTGAAACATTTCAGACAAAAACATTTGATGGACCCTCCACCATAAAAGTTACACAATGCCCCTTTAAGTTGAAGTTACTATCACAAATGAACTTTTCACTTTGTAAAAATAAAAACAAAATTTATTTATTTGGCATAAAATATTGTGTTACATGTAAAAATACAGCCATATAATGCTCTCCTGGTTCCATTTTGCCTCATTAGTCTGTTCAAAAAGAACACACAGACAACCAGGTCAGACAACCAATATCAGTATTGAATACTGATATTGAGCAGGCCACCAATATTATTGAATCATGTAGATAATGGCCGATACAGATTATATCTCGACAGTAGAGATTTAACTGTCACAAGGGAGACAATTATAGGTTACATTACAGGTCAGATCTTTGGAGAGGCGACCATATTCACATAGAGAATTATTCTATTTTTGATCAACACCTGTAATGAGTAAATGTTAGATGGATGTGTTTAATGTCATACCATGGAACATTTCCAGCAAAGCAATAACATCTCCATGGAGGCTAACAGGTGATAGACCCTCCAACAGAAAAGTTGCGCATTGCACTTTTAACACCGACGCTGATTTATGATTTTCAATGCTCTATATAGCCTATAGTAGATTCTCTATATTACTCTACTACTCTCTGTTTTATAGAACTAGAAGAGTGTGTCTGGCGAATGCATTATATTATTGAACTGTTTCCAAATAGTTTGCATAACTCAAATGAACACAATTTTCCAACAAGTGTGAAGGGAAATGGCTCTGTTTCATTGACTTTGTGTTTTCTTTGAGGCACTGCTGTAAATGTCAGCAGCAGCTTTGTGTGAGCTCCCTTTGTATGACTCAGCACAAGCACTCTCCACTCAGACAAACTCACCCACAAAGAGGAAGAGATGGGATGACAGCATCTACTACATGTATTTCAGATTGGACACACCAGTAGTTTAAAGATCCCATGACATGGTACTTCTTGATGCTTTTATATGGCTCCTTAATGGTTCCCTAATACTGTAAATGAATCCTTCTTCAAAATCAACACTCAGTGCATGAGAAACAGAGATAAGATGAGAAAGAGTAATTTTTCTCTCTCTGAACAGTCCATAATGGGCGTTGTTGCTTGAATGCAAATGAGGAGAAAAGAGATGGCCTATAGTAGAGGGTGGGGGCGTGGCCAAATTCTCCGCTCTCAGCTGTGCGCTCTCTGATCCATTTCCGTGTTTTTGCACAGGGGGAGAGATGAGAAGCGTTCCATTGAAAAATAAACACATTTCCACATAAAATAAAATTAAACCACTGCTGTTCAAAGGTCCAGAGGCTCAGATAAAGGACTTCCGAGCCTAGAAACACTCGGACGTGCCTCCAGGCAAATAAAAAAACGCATTTCGCATTGCCTAGCGCATTCGCAGTCCAAACTCTCTGGGCGTGATTTACAGAGACGCTGAGTACAGACAGACGGGGGTGGAACTGCATTTGCATTTCTTTTTTCGATCTGACGTCAATAAGGTGCCTTGTTCAAACTCGCCCGTTTGAGCTCTGATTTTTTTCTAACGCAGAAAAGGATCGCAAATGCTCAGTTTAGACATTTCGCAACTTTTAACCATGGGGGGGGGCCTAAACAGGGTAGGGGAGCTCACATTAACGTTCAAAAACCTCAGAAAGTGAAAATTTCATGCCATGGGACCTTTAAACATTGGTAGATTAACGACTGAAATCATCCACATGATTCTAGCGAAGGTGTGTGGAGTTTAAAAACACAATGGAGCACTTCCTGTATTACCACATGACATGATAAGGTAACACAGCATTGTGATGAGTAAACATGATAACAGATCAAAAAATAGCGTGCAGCCCCTTTAAGTATAATGAAGTGATTCTGATGAAACATATTCTATTTATTTAATATGATTTAAGACTACACATTTTTTTTCCCACCCTGCCTTTAGTCATCTGTGTTGTTGACCTGGTATTTCTGGGTATATTTAGCACATTTTCGAAGTCCGGAGGCCACACAAACACATATCCTGAGTCAGTCTTGTCCTCTCAGACTTCATTACACAGGGAGCAAATACACAGCCACACTGAACGCGTCACTCTGCAGCAGCCTGTGTCAATGTGAAGAGACAGGGCTTATCAAACTAGGGTGCAGGTCCCATTGGTCGCACATGGGAGAGTCTAATGTGTTTTATTATAGCCACTAAGAGGCCCAAGTGCTGTTCACAACATTCACAAGGGCCTTTATTACACCATTTTCTTTTCTGTTATAATGTTGTTTCCTCATCACGAACAGACCTGGAGTTGTCTTTTGTTTCATTCACACGTTTAACACACAAACCTGCATATTTAGGCTGAGTTCTTCTCTCAAACTGAAAAAAAAAACTCCACCTTGTGATGTCATGTGGTAATACAGGAAGTGCTCAACTGTGATTTTTAGATAACCGATGACCAAAAATAGTACTTTTTATACCATACATTTTGAAATCTTTACTTTAAGGTGCATTGTATAGCGCTTTTCTCCATTGAGATGTTATTGCTTCGTCAGACATGTTTCACAATATGGCATTAAACCTTTCTATCTTCATGGAGGCCAAACCACACCAAGCTACAGGTCAGATCTGTGGAGAGGCGACCCTGCTCACAGTCAGAATGCCTGTTTTTCTAGGTATTTTTGAGCTACAAAACCATCGATAATTGAATAAATGTAAGGTAGAGCTTTTTAATGTCATACTGTGCAACATTCCAGGCAGAGCAACAACATATCCATAGAAACAATGAGGTGACGGATCCCCAAGCAAAAATGTTACATAGTGCAATTTGAACATAAATGTTCCAAACCTTATTAAAGCTATTAAAACTCAGTCAAACCTACGTCAGATGCACCATTTTGAAAGAGTCACTTCGTTGTCCTGTATCTGTGGCCCTCCTCTCTGTATAAGTTTCAGTGAAAAAAGTTTGGACACCCCTGTTTTACCCCATGGAGACAGGATATTTAGCTCTCTGCAGGGTTAAAACTTAATTACAGACCTGTTTTGCTAATTTAACTCCAATAATGACACATTATATTCTCTTTCTCTCCACAGCATCTCCAGTGCACTATCCAAGCCCTTCAAGATGAGCTCCGGATCCAGCGCGATCTCAACCAGCTTTTCCAGGGGGACTATTCAGAGCCTGGTCGCCTTGGTAACCCTCTGCCGCAGGAAATGACAGAGGAGAACTTCCTGCGTCTGCACAGCGAGTACGAGCGGCAGGCCAAAGAGCTGTACCTGCTCCGCAAAACTCTGGAGGAGATGGAGCTGAGGATAGACACACAAAAGCACACGCTAACAGCCAGGTAATGCCCACGACTAAGTGACGCCAACTTTAAAGGTCCCATGACATGGTACTTCTTGATGCTTTTATATGGCTCCTTAATGGTTCCCTAATACTGTAAATGAATCCTTCTTCAAAATCAACACTCAGTGCATGAGAAACAGAGATAAGATGAGAAAGAGTAATTTTTCTCTCTCTGAACACTCCATTATGGGCGTTGTTGCTTGAATGCAAATGAGGAGGACAGAGATAGCCTATAGTAGAGGGTGGGGGTGTGGCCAAACTTTCCGCTCTCAGCTCTCAGCTGATCCATTTCCGCGTTTTTGCGCGGAGAAGAGATGAGAAGCGTTCCATTGAAAAATAAACACATTTCCACATAAAATAAAATTAAACCACTGCTTTTCAAAGGTCCAGAGGCTCAGATAAAGGACTTCCGAGCCTAGAAACACTCGGACGTGCCTCCAGGCAAATAAAAAAACGCATTTCGCATTGCCTAGCGCATTCGCAGTCCAAACTCTCTGGGCGTGATTTACAGAGACGCTGAGTAGACACAGACGGGGGGGTGGAGCTGCATTTTTCAAGCTGACGTCAATAAGGTGCCTTGTTGAGAATCGCCCGTTTGAGCCGTGTTTTTTTCTAACGTAGAAAAGGATCGCAAATGCTCAGTTTAGACATTTCACAACTTTTAGCCATGGGGGGGGGCTAAACAGGGTAGGGGAGCTCACATTAACGTTCAAAAACCTCAAAGTGAAAATTTCATGCCATGGGACCTTTAAAGGTGCACTATGTACCCTTTCTGTAGGAGGGTCTTTTCCTGCTTGTCTCCATGGAGATGTCATTACTTTGTTTGGAATGTTACACAGTATGGCATTAAAGTCCATGGAAAGAATTAAGAGACACCACCTGGCCAATTTACAGAACTGAGAAATACAGCATGGTTTGCAAGATTTTTCAACAGTAAAGACACTTGTAGCTAAATAAATGGAATAGAAATGTTTAATGCCATACTACAGAACATTCAAATCTATGCAATAGGAAAATTTACATAGTACCCCTAGTTCAAAGTTTAAAGTCAGCTTTATTGTCAATTCTGCCGTATGTGTTCAACATACAGTGAATCGATATCTCGTTTCTCTCTGGCCAAGCAGTGGAAAAAGACAGTGTACAAAATACAATATAAAGACAATATAAAAACTTCTAAGACAAAAATCTAAAATCTAAAAGCAGTGCAAAAGAATAAAAATACCTATTTACAGATGTCCAAAATGTGTAGTGTGCATCAAAAATGTGCAGTGAGATGTGCAGTAATATGCAATAGAATGTGCATTGAAAATAACGATAAAAATAAATGTGCAACAGTAGTAATTCCAGTGCAACAACAGTAGTACAGTAAACAACAGTACAACAGTAGTAAATTCCAGTAGTAAATGTGCAACAGTGCAACAGTAGCCCGGAGCTACCTACCCATATTTGGGGTTAATTGTCTCAATAACAAATAAAAGTGGTACTTAAAAACGTATTCAATGCACATTGAGGGATTTTTTTTGGATGAAAACCATTATTAAAGGTCCCATGACATGGTACTTCTTGATGCTTTTATATGGCTCCTTAATGGTTCCCTAATACTGTAAATGAATCCTTCTTCAAAATCAACAGTCAGTGCATGAGAAAGAGAGATAAGATGAGAAAGAGTCATAAATGTCACTCTGGAACACTCCATTATGGGCGTTGTTGCTTTAATGCAAATGAGGAGAACAGAGATGGCCTATAGTAGGGGGTGGGGGCGTGGCCAAGCTCTCCGCTCCGCTCTGTGACCCACTTCTGTGTTTTTGCACGGGGGGAGAGATGAGAAGCCTTCCATTGAAAAATAAACACATTTCCACAGAAAATAAAATTAAACCACTGCTGTTTCAGATATCCACAGGCTCAGATAAAGGACTTCCAAGCCTAGAAACACTCGCAAGTTCCTCCAGGCAAATAAAAAAACGTATTTCGCATTGTGTAGCTCCTCCGCAGTCCAAACTCTCTGGGCGTGATTTACAGAGACGCTGAGTACAGACAGACGGGGGTGGAACTGCATTTGCATTTCTTTTTTTGATCTGACGTCAATAAGGTGCCTTGTTCAAAATCGCCCGTTTGAGCCGCAAATGCTCAGTTTAGACATTTCGCAACTTTTAACCATGGGGGGGGGGGCTAAACAGGGTAGGGGAGCTCACATTAAAGGGACAGTGTGTAGGATTCGTGGCGCATAGGTGGTTAGTAGCTATTCCACTTCCTCTTTTGGCTATGGCAGACCTCGAGGGTCACCCGGGCGCGACGTAGCGCCGACATTTCGCGTGCCCGCGCACGAACCGCGCACCGCTGTATACATAAAACGCGGTCCCCCGTTCACTTTTTTTTTTTCTTTTCGCATGAAAACACACAATCCCGATCATGATTCATGACACTCTACACATCAAATGAAACCTTACAGTCTCCTCTTTTTGACTATGCAATTCATTTCCCTGCAAAACAATCACTCCCCGAGCACATGGGGCTTTTATACGGAAAAGCACAAAACTTAGCTTACTTAGCTTACCTTTGAAGGCTCTGCACAGGTCAAAATCTGTATTTCACCATAAACTTGGTCTCAATCTGTCCATAAGGATCCAGCGAATAAAATCCAGTAAAACAATTTAGTCCAAAATACGTGTTAGATCCATTACGATGTGTGATACAGCAGCATGCTTCTTTACACGAGGCTCCCCCCTTCCCCCCTCCCCTTCCCCTTCTCTCCTTCGCTCCTCCGCTCCCACATGAGCAGGCGCTAGCAGGAGCCGAGGCGAAGGATGAGCCCAAATGTCCTTCTGCGGCTCTCGTATTCAAAATGGCTGCCTCTGCATGGGGAAGATCCCCCTTTTATGTGACTATATCAAAGTCCAAAAGAATATTTTGATTTCATGATGGAAGTGAAAAGGCTTGGAAAACAATGTATTTTTGAATGGGTATCTTCAATTTCAGTAATTAACAGGTAAAAATCTTACACACTGTCCCTTTAACGTTCAAAAACCTCATAAAGTGAAAATTTCATGCCATGGGACCTTTAAAGATCCCATGACATTGTACTTCTAGATTCTTTTATATGGCGCCTTAGTGGTTCCCTAATACTGTATATGAATCCTCCAAAATCAAGCGTCCGTGCATGGTATCGCCTCTTGCAGGCAGTTCTGTTCAGACTGTGGCTCTCTACACTTTATTCTGGGCGTGTTGCTTGAATGCAAATGAGGAGGACGGAGATGGGCCAGTGCAGGCGGGTGGGGGTGTGGCCAAACACGCTCAATGTTTCCTGGTTTAGCGCTGTGCCTTCTTCCGTGTGTGTACGGGGAGGAAGAGTGGAGAAGGGGAGAAGCGATTTGCAAGTCCAGCTCTGTATTGTCCTATGAAAAAAAACACTCGTATGTGTCATTTTCACATTTCCACAGACAATAAAATTAAACCACTGCTGTTTTAGAGGCTCGCATGAAGGAGCTAAAACATACTCTTTTCTTCATCATCACGTCCAGGGACACAGCAGATGCCGCGCTTCACTCGTTTCGGAGCTCTCACGTCTCGCCAGGCAAAAACAAACCGCAGCTAGCAGCTCGTAGCTCGTTTGCGCAAGGGCCGGTCCAAATTCTCTGGCCGTGATTTCCAGAGACAGGGGGTGGACATCCAGACAGAGGGGGTGGAAACCTGTCAGAGTATGACGTCATAAAAGTACCTTGTTCAAACTCGCCTGTTTGGGCTGTCTTTTTTTCAAACGGGGAAAAGGATTGCAATTGCTCAGTTTACACATTTCGCAACTTTTAGCCATGGGGGGCTAAACAGGGTAGGGGAGCTCACATTAATGTTCAAAAATTACCTGACCAGCCAAATGATATCTCTCTGTATTTCCTATACACCGCGATACTATTTGGACACCCTCCATCCACCCTCGCTCCTCCGGTTAACAACGGACTCCGCGATTCTGATTCGTTCAAAGATGGTGACGTCAGTGCACCCGCCTTTGCCCGCAAAGTCACTCTTAGGCAGCGGAAGTTCCGCCTCAGTTTTGAATCAAGATGGCGCAATCTCTGATTGGTTCACTTAGCTGTCTGTCTACGCGCAACCGCAGCGCATTTTGGACCAAGCGTTACCAGACTCACTCGCTGGTACTACAGCTATGAGTCATGGATTCTTCCAGGCAAGTTCAAAAACCTCAGAAAGTGAAAATTTCATGCCATGGGACCTTTAAGCAATATCCATGAACAAACCATTTTATCCAGTCACAGAAGTTGTTGGGTGAGAACCATTTGGAAACAACTTCTCAACAACTCACTCACAGTTCAAATTGAGTACAACCCCATTTTCAGGATAATGCACCCCTTATTGTCTGAATAAGTTTGACACATTCCTTTTGCATTTTTTTTTTTTTTTTTTCAGGGATGAGTCGATAAAGAAGCTGTTGGAGATGCTGCAGAGTAAAGGGCTGTCGGCGCGTCAGACGGAGGAGGACCATGAGAGGACCAGACGCCTGGCAGACGCAGAGATGACCATCCACCAACTGGAGGGGCTCCTGGAGCAAAGGGACAAGGAGATGCTGCAGCTCAGAGAGGTATAATAACACAGAGAAACAGATGAATGCATACTAGGGATGCAAATTATCGATTAATTCATTAATTGATAGTTGATTGACCTTATCGATCGATTAACATTAACTGATAAGCGGCGTTTTTCACCTGAATTTGAGTGTTTCAATAGGGTCTTTAAGAATATAAGCTATAGTAACATAACACTGAGTCATAAATATATCATAGTATTATTATATTGTATATTCCTCAATTAATTATTCCTTAGTAAAAAGCAGACAAATGTATTGATGCTGAATAACAAAATACACTAATCCCGGATTTTTTGTTTTGTTTTTTGTTTTGTTTTGTGTGTAACATTTTTTTTTAATAGTGTAACATTGTGTTCTGTCCTGATTGCCTAAGAGACTAGACCAGGACTAAACGTGGACTGGACCAGGTCTAGACCAGAACTAAACCTGGTCTGGACCTGGACTGGACCTGGACTGGACCTGGACTGGACCTAGACTGGACCTGGACTGAACCAGGACTGAACCAGGATTGGGCCGCTGCGTGCCGCTGCTGGTTTCGTGCGGCTGGTTTGTGGGCCAGCCGCGCGAAGCTCGGGGCCCGGGCCGCGGCCGGCCGCGCGGGACCAGCAGCAGCACGTTACGGCGCATTCCTGGGCGCCGCGGTTCGATCTCGCCTCGCGCGTACACCCGGGGCTGCTGAGCAGTGCCGTTGGCGCCTGCGGCCGGCTGTGAGTCAAGCTTGGCGCAGTGCGGTGCGCGGTTGCCTGGTTTCGTGACCACGCGGGTGTGCGTGTCCGCGATTAGCGATTAATTACAATTTTGTTCAACCAACGTCTTAATCGACAATTAATCGCTAATCGATTAATTGTTGACATCCCTAATGCCTACATAGATAGATTTGATACCACTATAATAAAAAAGCTTTAATAGTTGATTTTAAAATATCAAGTATATTGTACTAATTCTGATATGAATTAAATATTTTTCAGTATCAGTACATCTATATCTATACACGACATCTGTCTATACACTGTTTTGACAACCCTAACTGGCAATCGTAAAAAAATCCTTTTAATTTTAGTTTAGTCTCTATTTAAAAGGACACTGTACAGAGACAGAGACGCTCATAAAAACAGGTGTTCCACCCCAGATTATAGTTAAACAGCTAGCTCAGTTGGTAGAGCATATGTCACGTGATCCAGGGGTTAGCGGTTCGAATCCCGCTCTTGACGGGTTGACCGCATATGATCCCAGCTCCCACAGATGAGCGCTGCCGTTGTGTCCTTGGGCAAGACACTTAACCCCACCTCGCCCCCAGTGTCTGTGGACACTGGTAGCCCCCATGGCAGAAGATACATCAAGGCCTGTTGTGACGTGAGCCATCCTTCTGTGGACCCACCACCCGCGGAAAGATTCATGGGGGCATACAACCACACACCTCAACAAAGCATTATATATTACATAATCATCATCAATAAGTTTGCTTATAAAAAAAATACAATAAACCAGTGTTACACATTTCACAGTGTGTTGTATTGCACATAGATCCCGATAGATCTGTGCATTTGTTCTATTCGACCAATAAACTTTTGTCCAGTTGACAAATTGAATCTCTCCTTTTGCCATTTAATTGAACACATTATTTGTCTGACCTTTTTTTTTTCATATTTGACAGTTTCAACTATCTAAGCCAGGGCCCAGTGCACAAAGTCTGTAATGAGCATTTTTTATTTGTATTGGTGTGGGCCCACATGATTTGGTCCTACACCGATGCTCAGTGATCAAGTGATACGTCTCTGCATACGTCTAAAAAAACTGCTGAGTATTGTAACATTATCAGTTTATTTCAACAATATCATTTTAGGATACATTTTTAATGCTGCAAGTAAAACATTTTAGGTCATAAGACATTTTCCTTGAGGCTCTTCTGGTGATCCTCGTCAGATCTGTGGTTGTGGGTCTCAGGACTGAAACAGATGTGGCCCTACACAAATCATATCTTCTCTTTACCATCGTCAGGAACTCATTCCGAGCTTAATCGAGAACACCCTCTAGTGGAGAATTGGTGTAAGTGTAAGTAAATGTAGTCTGACATACAGAGACTGACAATATATCTCACCAGGTCTGGACTGGGACAAAAAAATGGCCCTGGCATTTTTGGCTTAGACCGGCCCCTCATAATTAGTCCTGGTTTAGTCCTGATTTAGACCTGATTAGTCCTGGTTTAGTCCTGGTTCAATCCTGATTTAGTCCTGGTTTAGTCCTGGTTCAGACCTGATTTAGTCCTGATTTAGATGTAATTAGTCCTGGTTTAGTCCTGGTTCAGTCCTGATTTAGTCCTGGTTTAGTCCCGGTTCAAACCTGATTTAGTCCTGGTTTAGTCCTGGTTTAGTCCTGGTTCAGTCCTGATTTAGTCCTGATTTAGATGTAATTAGTCCTGGTTTAGTCCTGGTTCAATCCTGATTTAGTCCTGGTTTAGTCCCGGTTCAAACCTGATTTAGTCCTGGTTTAGTCCTGGTTTAGTCCTGGTTCAGTCCTGATTTAGTCCTGGTTTAGTCCTGGTTCAGACCTGATTTAGTCCTGATTTAGATGTAATTAGTCCTGGTTTAGTCCTGGTTCAATCCTGATTTAGTCCTGGTTTAGTCCCGGTTCAAACCTGATTTAGTCCTGGTTTAGTCCTGGTTCAGTCCTGATTTAGTCCTGGTTTAGTCCTGGTTCAGACCTGATTTAGTCCTGATTTAGATGTAATTAGTCCTGGTTTAGTCCTGGTTCAATCCTGATTTAGTCCTGGTTTAGTCCTGGTTCAGTCCTGATTTAGTCCTGGTTCAGACCTGATTTAGTCCTGATTTAGATGCAGTTAGTCCTGGTTTAGTCCTGGTTCAGTCCTGATTTAGTCCTGGTTTAGTCCTGGTTTAGACCTGATTTAGTCCTGATTTAGATGTAATTAGTCCTGGTTTAGTCCTGGTTCAGTCCTGATTTAGTCCTGGTTCAATCCTGATTTAGTCCTGGTTTAGTCCTGGTTCAGACCTGTTTTAGTCCTGGTTTAGTCCTGGTTCAGTCCTAAATTGTGGGCCGGTCTCTAAGTAAAAAAAAAAAAAAAAGAAGAAGGGCATCGGCCCCTCGGACTGTCGGCCCACTGGGAAAATGCCCGGTATTCCCGATTACCAGTCCAGGCCAGTATCTCACACTAGTAGATTCAGACACAAAATAACACTGAAATTGAGCAATGTGTGAATGAAAATGAGTGCCAATGCCTGTTTAAGTCACACGAACATTAAATAATTATAAAAACTATAAAAGTACTAATTATAAAAACAAAAAACACAGTAACAATAAGGGAAACTGGATGCATTATGCTCATTATAAATGGCTAGAGTGTGCGCGAGACCTAAATAACTGACATAATTATCCTCTAATTTTTTGGATTTCTGTTGCTTCTTGTTGCGTCAGTTCATTTCCCTGTAACCATTTTTATGAAGCTTTTATGAAGTGTTATTAACGCTAATTTACGGTAGCAGTAAAGTGGAGAATTGGAATTTGAAACACCATTTTTTCAAGGATTACAATTAAAATAGAAACCTGCTTGACACTAATTGTTTGACAATGCTAAAAATACAATAGTAGAGCTCTATAGTATAATAATGATCAGAAAATTGGTAATATGGACCCTTTAATATACTTTATTGTTTATTAAATAGTATTTGCAGATTATGATTATTATGGTAGTGTATCCAATAGGACTAGTGACCAAGGTAGATTTTTGCTATACCCAGTAATTACATAGATCCTATTCACCTATTCAAACTCTGATATTAAAGGTGCATTGTATAACTTTTCTGGTGGAGGGTCCGTCAAATGCTTCTTCTCCATGGAGATGTTATTACTTTGTCTGAAATGTTTCACAGTATGCCATTAAAGCAGAATTAACGTTTTTCACAATCTGAGCCTTATTTCGGTAATAAAACAAGTTGTTTTACTCACCCATAGCACTTTGGTGTCATATGGAGCACTTCAGGAGATGTTTTAGATTAGCGATTAGCGATTAGCGTTCTCGGGGCATAGAGCATGTAATATATGCCCCGAGCGGTCTCCAAATAACACAAACTTTAGCACTTTTCACATCATAGAAGCTCAATGTCTTAGTCTACGCCTTCGTTTGAGTCAAAAGTGGCCTGTAATCCGAGATTTATCCATAGTTTCGAGTAGATGAGGAGGCCAGTGCGCATGTGCGGAGTCACAGTTTATTTCGCTCTCAGCTCTCGGGACCCAAACATGAAACGCAAAGCTGTAAATTATGGATAAATCTCGGATTACAGGCCACTTTTGACTCAAACGAAAGCGTAGACTAAGACATTGAGCTTCTATGATTTGAAAAGTGCTAAAGTTTGTGCTATTTGGAGACCGCTCGGGGCATATATTATATGCCCTGAGAACTCGCGTTACGGATATCGATAATCTAAAACATCTCTGGAAGTGCTCCATATGACACCAAAGTGCTATGGATGAGTAAAACAACTTGTTTTATTACCGAAATAAGGCTCAGATTGTAAAAAAAAACGTTAATTCTCCTTTAAACCTTTCTATCATCATGGAGACCAAACTAGGCCAAGTTACAGGTCAGATCTGTGGAGAAGCAACCCCGCTCACAGTCAGAATGTTTTTCTAGGTATTTTTGAGCTATAAAACCACCTGTAATTGAATAAATGGAAGGTAGGGCTGTTTAATATCATACTGTGGAACATTCCAATCCAAGCAGAGCATTATAATTTGTTTTAATTTTTTTTTTTTTAACAGATTGTTGTGAAAATTGTACTGTATCCAATAGTAACCAAGCGAAACAGTGAGATGTGCCCCTCTGCCTCTGGCTCCATTCACTTGTATTTATCGCATGGTGCATTAGCTGCTTTTGTTGCTACTGTACTCACCATAGAGGAGCAGTGGGGCGTACACTGACCTCCACTCTCCTCCTTTCATTTCCTCTTTTTTTGTCTGCTCTCCTTTTTTCCTCCTCCCTGTATCTCTCTGCCCTCTCTTCTTCATTTGAATTGCGATGCATCCACCAGCAACAAGATCAGTTAGAAATTTCACTGTAGCTTTAGTTTAAATTTAAAATGGTATTGCCATTACTTTCTGACATAATTACATCATTTTATTGGAGAAATATTTTTAAAGGCTTTTGAAGGATTCATTCAAAGTTATGAATATTGCTTTTGTTTTGTGGACCTCTTTTCAATGTTTTGCAACTGAAGACATCGTGTTTGGAGCTTAATTTAAACTTTTTTTCTTTTAGATTTTTTGTCAAGATTTATGTGTTTAACTCAATATTGTTCATGATTTTTTTAACTTTTATATGACTTCAAGCCATTTTTTTTCATTTATTACATAATTGTTATATTTTAATTTTTCCTTTTTGCAAGAATTTAAAATTTTCACAATGTGGGATGGAAGAATCGACCCCCGCAGACTCAAATCCAATGCTAGAAAACCGCTCTTCCACCCCTCCGCTGCTATCCCCATCTCTCCCTCTTTCCCTATCTCTCCCTCCATCCCTATCCCCCCTTTCCACGTGTCTCCCCCTTACCACCCCTCACCCCTCTCCCTCTCTCCCGCTGCTCGTCACCCCCCTCTCCGCTCCTCCCCTTCTTTCCCCGTGCACTCTCCTCCCTCCATCCGCCACAGCTGTCCCCCTCACTACCCCTCTTTCGTCGCATCATCCGCCCATCCATCTCTCCATCACTCGCCCTCTTTCCCAGCGCCCACCCCGAGACCTACGCCAGCCGTCCAGCCGACTCTCCACCCATTCCCCCCTCCTGTTGCGGTGGCGGTTGCTTCTTCGGCAGGTTCGACAGGTGTGGCAGGTGTGACAGGTGCCCCCCGGCCCTCGTCCTCGCCCGCTGTAGCTCATCGCGGGGTTCAGTCTCTCTCTCCTGTCTCGTTTGCTGATCATTCCTTATGTAATCCTCAGGAGCTGCACAGGAGATATGAGGCAGCTCCAGAATCCACCAAGACCAAAGCTCTACAGACCGTCATAGAGATGAAGGTAAAATACTGTTTTAATACTGTTTTCATTTACGTAAAGATGCACTATGGAACTTTTCTGTTTTCTGCTTGTCTTTAGATGTTACTGTTTTGCTTCAAAGGTTTGATAGTGTGGAATTAAAGAGCTTGTGACAGGTTTTGATTCTCTAATTGTGAGATTTTTTTGGTGGGTTTAAAGGAAAAATAACGTTTTTTACAATTTGAGCCTTATTTCGGTAATAAAACAAGTTGTTTTACTCACCCATAGCACTTTGGTGTCATATGGAGTACTTCCAGAGATGTTTTAGATTTGCGGTTAGCCTAGCCATAGCTCGGGGCATATAATATATTCCCCAAGCATGTAATATGCCCCGTGCGGGCTCCAAATAACACAAACTTTAGCACTTTTCAAATCATACAAGCCCGATGTCTTAGTCTACGATTCCGTTTGAAGCAAAAGTGGCCTGTAATCCGAGATTTATCCATAGTTTACAGCTTTGCGTTTCATGTTTGGGTCCCGGGAGCTGAGAGCACAGTCCGCACATGCGCACTGGCCTCCTCATCTACTCGAAACTATGGCTAAATCTCGGATTACAGGCCACTTTTGACCACACGAAATCATAGGCTAAGACATCGGGCTTCTATGATTTGAAAAGTGCTAAAGTTTGTGTTATTTGGAGCCCGCACAGGGCATATTACATGCTTGGGGAATATATTATATGCCCCGAGCTATGGCTAGAAGTCGCGCTAGGCCAGTGCTTCTCAAATAGTGGGGCGGGCCCCCCTGGGGGGGCGCGGTGTGATGCCAGGGGGGGCGCGTGTGACCCTGGGAAACATGCTTTTTTGCCATACTGTACTAGAACGAAAGTGTAATTGCACATCAACAACAGTAGTTGGCAGTAGCGCTCTCGTTGTCGCTCTGGGGCAGGGTTCGGCGACCTTAAATACGCGATATACGCACAGAACAGACTTGCCATCAGCAGAACATCCTCTGTCACAGAAAAAACACGTTATATTCCACTGAGCTTTGAGTTTATGCAAATGGACCATGTGGTTTTTAAGTTTCGTTTCTGTAAAACGTAAACAAATGTGCACAAAGCTGCATTAAAAGCACATTAATATTTGAGTCCTCAGTGCAAAAAAAGAGTGCAGTGTTTGTTGGAAGTTTCTTTCTTTTTTTGTTTTTAATGTTAATAAAAGGATACATTGTTATGCAGAGGTGTACTAATAATTTTCTAGACAAATAATACTATTAATAGTCATGCGCAGGGAGGGGGGCGTGAAATTTTTTTCTTCTTCCTAGGGGGGGCGTCATAGAAAATAATTGAGAAGCACTGCGCTAGGCTAACCGCAAATCTAAAACATCTCTGAAAGTGCTCCATATGACACCAAAGTGATATGGGTGAGTAAAACAACTTGTTTTATTACCGAAATAAGGCTCAGATTGTAAAAAAAACGTTACTTTTCCTTTAATACCTGTTGTAAGTATAAATTATAATTTTACCTCAATCAAGAAACTATTTGAGAAGTACAGGAAATAGAGATTCCTAAAACACATTAATTAAAATTACACAAGGGAGAATTCTATCCCAAAGTTTAACATAATTTACACGTAAGGAATCCATTTTCCCTGATGCCTTCAGCATTAATTCAACAACATAAATGTGTTTTCTTGTGGTTTTATTTGTCAAATCATAATCTCTGTGTATATTAGAGGGATTTTGGCCTCCTCTAGGAGCATGGCTGCTAGGTAAGAGTTATGGAATTCCCTAGTGATTGCCATCTGGGAAGTAAAGAGCCTTGCTTTTTGAGAATTTTGAATAAATATGTGAATATGTGCATATTTAATAAAATCCATATGAACACACAACAAGTATTACTGGTTCCTCAGGCGGCTCTACTAAATGTTTAAATGTTATTAAAACTTTATTCACACTCCACCAGTCCAGATATGATACAAAATACATAGCAAATTAACTGTATCTGGTTAAGATAAGATCTGGTTAAGGTTTGAGCTTGCTAAATAATATTTTTTTATACATATTTTTACCATGGCCGTGTCTGTTTCCAGGATGCAAAGATCAGCTCTATGGAGCGAGGGATGAGGGAGTTGGAGGAGGAGGTGAACATGCTGAAGTCAAACGGAGCTCTGAGCAGTGAAGAGAGAGAAGAAGAGATCAAACAGATGGAGGTGTACAGGTCCCACACCAAGTTCATGAAGAACAAGGTCAGACTCACAAAACACTTCCTGTTTATTTAAAAAACTGTGGAAAACTACACGATCTGCATTTCTATTCTGAAGAACACTATTTAATGCTAGAATATTATTTTCTTTCTTGCTTGTTGGGTAAGCAGCCTTTGGGGGCCCCATACAATGCCTCTGAGCCCCCCAGGAGGCCTCAGACCCCACTTTGGGAATCACTGGGTTAAGGCATTAATAATCAATCAATCAATCAAACAATATTTATAAAGCGCTTTTCATACAAAAATGTAACACAAAGCGCCTTACAGTGGTTAAGGATTAGAAGATTGACTTTTATTGATCTCACACAGGAGAAGTTGTTTCTGCATTTGACCCGGGACCATCCCCATGATTTTGTTATTTAGGCTTGGTCAGGCCCTAAGCTGGAGGATTTTACTTATCCAAATCCAAATCCACTTTATTTATATAGCGCATTTTACAAACGTAGCCGTTTCCAAAGTGCTGCACAGAGATAAAACATAAAGAATACATAGTATGTATGTATAAGTAAAATCAAATTAAAACAGCACCATAAAATGACAAAGTAAGCTTAAAAATAAATGAAATAAAATAAATAAATAAATAAAATCAATAAGAGACACAGAGGACCACACAAACTCACGCAGTGTTAAAAGCCAGAGAGTAAAAGTGGGTTTTAAGACGAGACTTAAAACACTCAATAGTCGGGGCAGTTCGGACATGAAGGGGCAGATTGTTCCACAGCTTTGGGCCGGCTACAGAGAAAGCCTGATCCCCCCTGGTTTTAAGTCTGGACTTAGGCACCACGAGCTGGAGTTGGCCCTCAGACCTCAGCTTGCGCGTGGGGGTGTAGATTTGGATGAGGTCTGAGACATACTGTGGGGCCAGTCCATTTAAAGCTTTAAAAGCAAACAATAAAATCTTAAAATCAACTCTAAAACGAACTGGGAGCCAGTGCAATGACGCTAAAATCGGAGTAATGTGCTCACATTTTTTGCTTCCAGTTAAAAGTTGCGCAGCAGAGTTTTGTACTAACTGTAAGCGAGAAAGTGCATGATGAAAAAGTGCATTACAGTAATCTAAACGCGAGGAAATAAAAGCATGAATTACTTGTTCAAAAGATTTAAAAGATAAAAAAGATTTAATTTTCGATAAAAGCCGCAAATGATAAAAAACGGATTTAACGACCGCATTTACGTGTTTGTGAAATTTAAAATCACTGTCAATAGTGACGCCAAGGTTGGTGGCAGACTGTTTCACATACTGTTTAAGTGGGCCCAGGTCAGTGAAAGGGTCGGTGTTGCCAAAGACAATGACCTCAGTCTTTTTCTCATTTAAACTTAAAAAGTTGTGGGCCAGCCAATCCTTGACATCACTAAGACAGTGAAGGAGAGGTGTCAGGGGGGCAGAAGCAAGTTTCTTCAGTGGCAGGTAAATTTGGCAATCATCTGCGTAAAAGTGATATTGAATGCCATGTTTTTTAAAGATTTCACTCAGTGGGAGGAGGTACAAAGCGAAGAGAACAGGAGCCAGTATTGAACCCTGGGGGACACCGCAGGGTGTCCTGCGCATGTTTGGGTTGGTGGGGGAAACCGGAGTGCCCGGTAATAAGATAGTACAGTGTTTTGGTAACTTTACAGAATATGCATTCAAATGTAAATCACTTATGCATTTATAAATATGCTGTTGTTAAACGTTTTTCTAAGACATACAACATAATTCCTCTATAATACATACAGTATTTCTGTGACGTGTATATATTTAGTAGTCTAGTAAAAGCAAAATATAATAATGTTCTTATCAAAACTGTTCAGAGATTGTTTATGCATACAAATATTGGACACATTTACTGGTTGCCATGGTTACATATGGTACAGCATAGAGCAGTGGGCGGGGCAGTTGATGTTGTGGTCCCGCCCCCTCCTCAGGTTGAGCAGCTGAAGGCGGAGCTGAGTCAGAGCCATTCAGAGAAGGAGGAGCTAAACCAACGAGTGTGTGAGCTACAACGGGAGGTGCCCTCAGTAAGAGTCTGCTCCGTGTGCCCTCTGCCTACTCTCTCTCTCTCCTTTTTCTCTCTCTCTTTCTCCTCCCTTTCTCTCCTCTTTCTCCAGTGCCCTCTCTGCTGTTCAGAGCTGAGGCTCTAGATTCCAGTTGTGGCACGTTACAGTTGGACCTTTTCAGACAGTATCAACCAACTACCTACTACTACTGCTACTATTAACAATAAGTGTTATGATCCCCTCACAGATAAATGATCAATAAAAGATGCAATATGTAACTTTTCTGGTATGCGTATGCCACCTAATTGTCTCCATGGAGATTTTAATGCTTTGCCTTGAACCAGTTCCCAATATAGTATTAAACTTGTGTATCTCTTTTGGAAATAATACCACCAGGCTAACTCACGGATCAGACCTGTGGAGATATTAACAGTGAAAAGTTGTTCACCTTTATGAAAATAATACTAGATGGATACACTTAATGTCATACTGTGGAACATTCCTGGCAAAGCTAGAACATCTCCTTAGAGACGTGGTGGACCTTCCACCTGAAAAGTTACATAATGCACGTTTAAAATGTTATTCTGCAGTTAGTCCGTCGCTGACCAGGAGCCTTGGTCTGGTTTGTGCTCTGGTCAGCCAGTGCTTATGGTGGACTGGGTCATACTTACATACATACATACAATTCCTCTTGGGATCTGGGGGTAGATGTCCTACACTGGCCTGAAGACATAAGAGAGGTGATACTGTGTGGGGTGAAATCCGTCATCTCTTAGTTGTTTGTAGCTGTCTGAACTTTTGCCAATAAAATAACATACTGGACTCCAGCTGCAGAGTGCTGATTTTAACCTACTTCTTTCTCCTCGCATGAGTTTGGCCTGAGGTCTGGGCTTGTGTTTTGAGGAGGGTTTGGTCGTGTGGGACAGTGCTGCTCTGCTCTAGTGGGAACTATAGTAGTTTAACCTGTGCATTCAATATTAATCCTTGCTGTTTATATTAAAGGGACACCAAGCCACCTGCTTGTCTCCATGGCAATGTAATTTAATTTAATAAATTTGTTTTAACATTTGTTTTATTGCTAAAACTACCTTAACAACATGCATTCTTACTGTGGGCAGGGTCGCCTCTCCACAGACCTGACCTGTAACTTGGTCTAGTGGTGTCACCTGATATATAATTGATATATAATTTAATGCCATACTGTGAAATATTTCAACAACATCTACATAACACAGTCAGGTGTCAGATTGCACCTTTAAATACAAACTAAAGGACATCTAGTCTTTTATAAATTCCACAACTCTTTTGATATGGTCGGGGCTGATTAACCTCGCTGGTGGCTGTGCCTGTGAGTTCTTCCTCTTTCTTAACCGTGGTCTTGCCCCATTCTCCTCAAAGTGTTTGGTTATATCAAGCAGGGTGTTTTTGCCAGTTCTGAAAAAAAGACACAAACAAAATGAGTCACCTGACTCTGGATGTATTATGTTCCAAAATAATGCATTATACACTACAATGCAGCAACTACTCAAGGTGCTCTGTAGCATTGCTTGAATTAACAGTGATGCTAATGACTTAGCAGTAACTACAGCAATCTGCAGTCATTACTTAGTCACTAGCACTTAACGCCAGCTATTCAAGCATTAAATCGCCCAAAGATGTTGTAATGGGCGGTTTTTGACTAGTAATATGATGCTAATGTTGACAATTACACAAGCCCCCTGCTTTCAGACGTAAATACCGTACGTCTGTTAGCCTTGAGATGTCCAATTATTCTCATATCCTGCCACTCTTTTTCGGCAGATAAAGAATCCAAACGCATTCTGTACATACGCTCCGGCGACAGTTTGTGGCTACACAAACGCGTCCCGAGCGCAGAGTTCTGCTTCCTTCTTACGTAGCATTTACAGTCAAAGTTCGGATTTTCTCCATTTCACTGTCTTTATCCGCTTCAAACGTTACTGTAGATATAGCAGCTGATATCTTACTATCCATCTCCTCCGCTGCGGCCCCGACTTCTTCCTCATCTTCATCTTCGGCTACGGCTAGCTGTAGATTTGGTATATTCTCCAATGTAATGCATTCGCCTTCATCGTCACTGCAGTCATTTTCAGAATCAGAGGAGAGATCGCCGTCCGGTTTGTCGCAGAAGTACTGCCATACTTCTGCACTGAAACAGCCACGATTCAGCTCATCCGCAATACATTTAGCTTGGTCCATCTTGATACAGTAGTGAAATAACATGCAGCTACGCAGCTTACATATGTACGAGTTTGCGTCTAGCTCACAGCTGATAGGCGGAAGAAGGAAAACAAAAGAGCGCTACTTGCGCACGTGATTGGCCAGTAGTAATTATGGTAATTTACACACACCCACATTCTTCCCGATAAACAAGGCACTTTCAAAACCAAAATCTATGTTAACGTCCCTAACGCTGTTATCTGAAACATGGAGAGGCTTCTTCATGATCTCAACTAGCACATTCTACAAAAAAACGAAAATCAAATTTTGAAAAAAAAAAAACCCACAAAAACTGCATTTTCAGAGAATCTGTAATGCCGACATGAGGGCTCAGAGTCAGTGCTGCGTCACATATACCTTTTTAATAGCATGTGATTTGCTGTCATATTTCTCTTATTTATTGTTCTTTGTAATAGTGCTTTCTTATTGTGTGTTGTTCAGGTGGAGCAGGCCAAGCAGGACCTGAATCGAAAGGACAGTGAGCTCTTGGCCTTAAGGACCAAACTGGAGACTCTGAACAATCAGTTTTCTGACAGTAAACAACATGTGGATGTGCTCAAAGAGTCTCTCACTGCCAAAGAACAGAGGGCTGCCATCCTACAGACTGAGGTATCATTTCTGATCTAGAATTACCAATTACAGTGGTACCTCACCTTACGAAATTAATTTGTTCCAGAAGTGGTTTCGTAACGTGAAAAATTCGTAACTTGAGTAGCTATTTCAATGAAAAAAGCCTGATTCGTTCCAAGGCCCCGATCCAAGTTTTTTTGTTATAGTGTAACTTTTTTTATAGTGTAACATTGTGTTCTGTGTGTTTCTCACATTTGTCTCTCGTTTAAACACTCAAACTTTCATAGATTTTCAACAAAATGTATTAACAGTGAAGTGTGGGGGGAAGGGGGAGGGGGGAGAAGACTGCACGGACACGTGTGATAGCGCACATGACCCGGCGCGGAGCTGACAGCAGGTCTAGACCAAGGTCTAAACCTGGACTGGACCAGGACTAAACCTGGACTACACCAGGACTAGACCAGGTGGATTAAAGCAGCGAGGAGGGGACTGCACGCAGTCTGAGCGCATGAACGCATGAACGAGACCCATGCAAGAGGTGCAGTGGTCTCCTCCTGGTTTAGTCCAGGTTTAGTCCTGGTTTAGTCCAGACCACCGCGGCTCCTCTAGACCTCCTCTAGACCTGGTCAGGTCTAGAGGAGGTCTAGACCACCACGGCTCTTGCATGGGTGTCGTTCATGCGTTCATGCGCTCAGACTGCGTGCAGTCCCCTCCTCGCTGCTTTAATCCACCTGGTCTAGTCCTGGTTTAGTCCTGGTTTAGTCCTGGTCCAGTCCAGGTTTAGACCTTGGTCTAGACCTGCTGTCAGCTCCACGCCGGGTCATGTGCGCTATCACACGTGTCAGAGCGCAGTCTTCTCCCCCCTCCCCCTTCCCCCCACACTTCACTATTAATAATTTTGTTGAAAATCTATGAAAGTTTGAGTGTTTAAACGAGAGACAAATGTGAGAAAAGTTTAAATCCAGTCTGAGAAAAGCGTATAATGTGTGTGGCTGAGCGCGCATTATTTGAATTTTTGAGATTTCGCGTTTCGTAACTTGAATTTTCTTTCGTATCTAGAGACAAAAATTTAACGTGAAGGCGTTTCGTAACTTGAAATTTTCGTTTGTTGGGTCATTCGTAAGGTGAGGTACCACTGTATTAAATAAAAGGTAAAAAGTAGCTGTTCACTTGAAAACTTCCTCTTCATGACATCACAAGGTGGAACAGAACATTTTGAGCTTTGGAGATGTAGACAGACTAATAATGCTGGATTACTGTGTGAATGAAAGAAAACACAACTCCAGGTATATTTTGATGGCCTTTAACAAGTAGACCTGTGAGCGAGGTTGCCTCTCCAGAGATCTGACCTGTAACTTGAGTCTGGTTTGATCTCCATCAAGACAGAAAGGTTTAATGCCATACTGTGAAACATTCCAGACAAACCAATAACCTCTCCGCCAGAAATGTTACTCAATGCACCTTTAGCTTTTCAGAAATAATAAACTGTTCACTGCTGAGCTGACTGTCTCCCCCTGTTGGCAGGTGGATGCGCTGCGTCTGCGTTTGGAGGAGAAAGAGTCTCTTCTGTCCAAAAAGACACAGCAGATTTCGGAGCTGACTGATGAGAAGAGCACTCAGGCTGGAGAGATCAGCGACCTGAAGGACATGCTGGATGTCAAGGAGCGCAAGGTTTCTGTACTGCAGAAGAAGGTAAAGTACACATACACGCACACACACATGTTTAAAGGAAAAGTAACGGTTTTTTTACAATTTGAGCCTTATTTTGGTAATAAAACAAGTTGTTTTACTCACCCATTGCACTTTGGTGTCATATGGAGCACTTCCAGAGATGTTTTAGATTTGCGGTTAGCCTAGCGCGACTTCTAGCCATAGCTCGGGGCATATAATATATTCCCCGAGCATGTAATATGCCCCGTGCGGGCTCCAAATAACACAAACTTTAGCACTTTTCAAATCATAGAAGCTCGATGTCTTAGCCTACGATTTCGTGTGGTCAAAAGTGGCCTGTAATCCGGGATTTAGCCATAGTTTCGAGTAGATGAGGAGGCCAGTGCGCATGTGCGGACTGTGCTCTCAGCTCCCGGGACCCAAACATGAAACCCAAAGCTGTAAACTATGGATAAATCTCGGATTACAGGCCACTTTTGCTTCAAACGAAATCGTAGACTAAGACATCGAGCTTCTATGATTTGAAAAGTGCTAAAGTTTGTGTTATTTGGAGCCCGCACGGGGCATATTACATGCTTGGGGAATATATTATATGCCCCGAGCTATGGCTAGAAGTTGCGCTAGGCTAACCGCAAATCTAAAACATCTCTGGAAGTGCTCCATATGACACCAAAGTGCTATGGGTGAGTAAAACAACTTGTTTTATTACCGAAATAAGGCTCAGATTGTAAAAAACGTTACTTTTCCTTTCATCTATGGCAGTGATTCTCAAACGGTGGTGTGCGTGCTACAGCTGGGACAGAGAGTTATTCTGCTTTCAAGAGTCACTATTACACTCTTCTTATTCAGTCTTAAAGGTGCACTTTGTAGCTTTTGGGTTGGGGGTCAGTCTCCCGCTTGTTTCTATGAATAGGTAATTGCTCTGCCGGAATGTTCCACAGTATGACATTAAACAGCTCTACCTTACATTTCTTCAAGTACAGGTGGATTTATAGCTAGATATATACTTAGGAAAATAGGCATTCTGACTATGAGAAGGGTTGCCTTCCCACAGATCTGACCTGTAACTTTGTCTAGTTTGGTCTCCAGGAAAATAGAAAAGTTTAATGCCATACTGTGAAACATTCCAGACAAAGCAATAACATCTCCATGGAGAAAAGCATTTAACTTCAACCAGAAAGATTACACAGTGCATCTTTAAATTGGTCCAATGAGCCTGCTGTGCATCTAATGGTAAAGCAGGGATATTATAACAAGATTTTAACGTTTGCAAACTTGGAAGAGGGGCAGTTGAGTGGGCTCCCAAACTCCATTTTGGACCTTCAAAACTCAGTTGTCAGTTGCCCTGGGGCAGACTGACTGAAGCAATACTGCCAGTCTGTGCCACCGACCCCTCCGGCCACCACCAGTCTCACAGTCCACTTTCATACTAGGCAAAATGGGTGTGGAATGTTAGCTAATCATTTGTACTTTTGCATGAATTGCTGATTCTGCCATGCATACGTTGGCCACTAGATGGCGCTGTAGGACTGTGCTTGTTGTGTGTCGCTTGTAGATAGGATGAGACAGACTTTGTATTATGTAAAGTTGCATTTAAGTGGTACCTGCTTTGCTTTGTGGAAAAAAATCAAATTGCATCCTTGTGTCAATCATGCTAAAGGTTTTAATACATTTGATCACAAAATATTATGATTCAACCTTTGAAATCCTCCTTATGAACGATCATAAAGGGAAAGACTGTTCTCCTCCGCTGAGTTCATATATTCCAGTTTCCATTTATCTCCCTGGATTCTGAGGCATAAATGTTACACACATGTTCACACACAGTTTTTTTTCAGTTTCTGTTATAACTGTTACTCTTCAAAGGACCTGGTAAAAGTTTGCTCTATTAAAGGTCCCATGGCATGAAATTTTCACTTTCTGAGGTTTTTGAACGTTAATGTGAGCTCCCCTACCCTGTTTAGCCCCCCCATCCATGGGTAAAAGTTGTGAAATGTCTAAACTGAGCATTTGCGATCCTTTTCTGCATTAGAAAAAATCAGAGCTCAAACGGGCGATTTTGAACAAGGCACCTTATTGACGTCAGATCGAAAAAAGAAATGCAAATGCAGTTCCACCCCCGTCTGTCTGTGCTCAGCGTCTCTGTAAATCACGCCCAGAGAGTTTGGACTGCGGAGGAGCTACGCAATGCAAAATACATTTTTTTATTTGCCTGGAGGAACGTGCGAGTGTTTCTAGGCTCGGAAGTCCTTTATCTGAGCCTGTGGATATCTGAAACAGCAGTGGTTTAATTTTATTTTCTGTGGAAATGTGTTTATTTTTCAATGGAAGGCTTCTCATCTCTCCCCCCGTGCAAAAACACGGAAGTGGGTCACAGAGCTGAGAGCGGAGAGCTTGGCCACGCCCCCACCCCCTACTATAGGCCATCTCTGTCCTCCTCATTTGCGTTCAAGCAACAACGCCCATAATGGAGTGTTCCAGTATTAGGGAACCATTAAGGAGCCATATAAAAGCATCAAGAAGTACCATGTCATGGGATCTTTAAAAAAAAAAAACATATATAACTATGGATATCAAAATATGACTAAAGTTTAAAGAAACCTGGTCAGTTCTTCTTTGTCTCTCCCCAAATTCACAGGTGTCATTTTGAAAGAGGTTAAAAGTGGCAAGCGTACAGGACGAGTGTGTAACTGAATCTGACACTGAGTGTGCAGACAGGAGGACAAAGAAGAGGAGGAAAAGAAAGAAAGAAAGAGAGAGAGGAGGAAGAGGAGAGAGGGAGAGAAAGAGAGAAAGAAAGAGAGAGAGGAGGAAGGAGAGAAAGGAGGGCGAAGAAGGGAGGAGGGAGTGAAGGAGAGAAAGCAGAGGAGAGGATCCATGTCTCATTTCTCTTTCCTCGCTTGATTCCTCTCCTCGATTCTGCAGGAAATGGGCGATCAGAGGAGACACAGGGAGGAGAGAGGATTTAAACTCCTCACTGAGGCCAATAAAGTTGTATTCTTTTCTCCGACGTCTGCTCCTGAAGCCTCTCTCTCTCTGTTTACTCCTTCCTTCTGTGGTTTTCTCTGGGACACCACTTAAAAGAAGACATTTGATTGACAGCTGAATATGAAGATCGAAGAGAGGGAGGCAAGAAAAGCGAAATGAGACGCGGCCAGAGAGAGCGTAAGAGGAGAAGAGGAAGTGAGGAGAGAAAGGGAGGAGGGAGTATATTCAGGGTATACTAATGACCATGGCCTGTTCAATAAGTGATGACCTCTGCAGCCTTCAGATAGAATAGACTCTGTTCTGACAGGAAGGCCCCCTCTTTAAACCACTGTCTGCAATTCAAATATAAGCATTTTAACATACATATTATTCCAATTTGACCAACACACGCTTTTAATTATAATGTTTAAAGATCCCATGACATGGTACTTCTTGATGCTTTTCTATGGCTCCTTAATGGTTCCCTAATACTGTAAATTAATCTTTCTTCAAAATCAACACTCAGTGCATGAGACACAGAGATAAGATGAGAAAGAGTCATAAATGTCACTCTGGAACACTCCATTATGGGCGTTGTTGCTTGAATGCAAATGAGGAGGACAGAGATGGCCTATAGTAGGGGGTGGGGGCGTGGCCAAGCTCTCCGCTCCGCTCTGTGACCCACTTCCGTGTTTTTGCACGGGGGGAGAGATGAGAAGCCTTCCATTGAAAAATAAACACATTTCCACAGAAAATAAAATTAATCCACTGCTGTTTCAGATATCCACAGGCTCAGATAAAGGACTTCCGAGCCTAGAAACACTCGCAAGTTCCTCCAGGCAAATAAAAAAAGGTATTTCGCATTGCGTAGCTCCTCCGCAGTCCAAACTCTCTGGGCGTGATTTACAGAGACGCTGAGTACAGACAGACGGGGGTGGAACTGCATCTGCATTTCTTTTTTCGAGCTGACATCAATAAGTTTCCTTGTTCAAAATCGCCCATTTGAGCTCTGATTTTTTCTAACGCAGAAAAGGATCGCAAATGCTCAGTTTAGACATTTCGCAACTTTTAACCATGGGGGGGGGGGCTAAACAGGGTAGGGGAGCTCACATTAACGTTCAAAAACCTCAGAAAGTGAAAATTTCATGCCATGGGACCTTTAAACTTGTTTCTCTAATTTTTTACTACAGGTACAGCGAGGTGGTGATGTACTATTTTCTCATCTAAGTTATAATGTTGTTTCCTCATCATATGTACCTGGAGTTGTGTTTTGTTTCATTCACATTTTTAACACACAAACCCTGCAGATTTCGGCAGTTCCTCTCAAACGGGAAACACCTTGTGATGTCATGTGGTAATACAGGAAGTGCTCCACTGTGTTTTTAAACTCTATGCCCCTTCACTAGAATTTGGATAATATCAGCCCTGGATTTTCCAATCTATACTGAACAAAAGGTAGAAGGTTGTTAACTGTAACAGTTAGCACTTCATGACCGCACAAAGTGAAACAGAGCATTTTGAGTTTTGGAGATGCAGACACATTAAGAATAAAGTGTTATTCAAATGTGTGAATGAAACAAAAAACAACTCCATGTTTGAAGCAACAACATTATAACATGCCATAAAGCTCACAAGAGTCAATTTTCCATAATATAGGACCTTTAAATCTAAAAAGCACAAGTTACAACACATACACATTTTGGAATTAGAATAGTTTTAATTTGTTAAAGGTCCCATGGCATGAAATTTTCACTTTCTGAGGTTTTTGAACGTTAATGTGAGCTCCCCTACCCTGTTTAGGGCCCCTCCCATGGCTAAAAGTTGCGAAATGTCTAAACTGAGCATTTGCGATCCTTTTCTGCGTTAGAAAAAAACACAGCTCAAACGGGCGATTCTGAACAAGGCGACTTATTGACGTCAGCTCGAAAAATGCAGCTCCACCCCCCGTCTGTGTCTACTCAGCGTCTCTGTATATCACGCCCATAGAGTTTGGACTGCGGAGGAGCTACGCAATGCGAAATGCGTTTTTTTATTTGCCTGGAGGCACGTGCGAGTGTTTCTAGGCTTGGAAGTCCTTTACCCGACCCTCTGGACCTCTGAAACAGCAGTGGTTTAATTTTATTTTCTGTGGAAATGTGTTTATTCTTCAATGGAAGGCTTCTCATCTCCTCCTCCGCGCAAAAACGCGGAAGTGGGAGCCAGCCACAGCGCACAGCTGAAGAGGAGAGAGTGGAGAGTTTGGCCACGCCCCCACCCGCTACTATAGGCCATCTCTGTCCTCCTCATTTGCATTCAAGCAACAACGCCCATAATGGACTGTTCCAGAGACATATTTATGACTCTTTCTCATCTTATCTCTGTTTCTCATGCACTGAGTCTTGATTTTGGAGAAGGATTCATTTACAGTATTAGGGAACCATTAACTCATTGACTGCCGGTGACGAGTTTTCTCGTCATGTTGAATCCGAACGTTGAGTGCCGTGACGAATAAACTCGTCAAGGACGTTTTTCAGCGGGGGTTGCTAGGATACGACCTGGAGCAGCTTTGGAGGTGTAATTCACACTTCCCAACATGTAGGTGGCGATCTTGTATCATTATCTGCCGATAGGAGAGGCGGGAGAGGAGAGGAGTGTAGTGTGTGTGTGTACTGTGGAGTGCGAGTGGAGGCGAATGGAGTAAGATGGTGAGGCGAGTGAACCCGGAAAAGCAGATAACTGTTGATCAGCGCCTACGGAGCGGTTTGATCGCTTTTGGGACCCAAGATCCCGGATCAGAGGATCACAGAGACACGCAGCGATGTTGGGGCAGAGATCTGCTCTGGCTGAGGCAGGGGGCGTGTCCTGATCGCGCTGCGCGGAGCAGGGGGACTCCCTGCTCCGCGCAGCAGAGCAGGGAGAACTCTGCGCAGCAGAGCAGAGAGACAGTGCCAAAGAAGTTTACTGACTTGGATTCTGCTCTCCAAAGAGGCACGAGATGAGAAGAATTGAGTTTATATGTGTGTGTGTGTGTGTGCGTGCGTGCGTGTGTACGCGCGCGCGCGTGCGGCGCGCGCGTGTGTGTATGTGCGTGTGTAGCTGTGTGTGTGTAAAGGTTTATGCATGGGCTTGTGTGTATGTACATATACGTATATATGTGTGTGTGTGTGTGTGTGTGTGTATGTAGGTGCGTGTGTGTGTGTGTATATGTGTGTGTACTCTGAGCCTCAATATTGTTGTGAAGTGACAAAGTTCTATTTTATATGAAAAGAGATTATATCCTGTAAACATCTCTTGGCACAATTGAGTTGAAGGATTCACAGAGCCTTATATTCTTATATTTGTAAATAAAAAATGTACTTTGTCATCAAAAATCTCTTTCTCTGTTATTTTAGATGTTTGAGGTGTCACTAAATCGATAAATATTGATGTCAAAGTCACTGATCTGCTCGAAATCCTTCTCTGAACTAAACGCTCGTTTTCTCCATTTCTTGCTCAAAAACCAGTGTTTTTGCTGAAACTTCCCTATGTTCTACTATCAGTTATTTGAGAACCGAAAAGGTTAGAAACATAATTTTTTTCCAGGTGAAAGAAGAGAGTCGACACTTTATTTTGATGTGTCCCATGTTTATATAGTCAAAGAACTCAGTATTCTGTGGGTCTTGGAAAATCAGTGAAATTCTACTGAAACCTGTGGCACTCTGGGGTTAGAATTCTGAAAACAGGCCGGCAGTGAATGAGTTAAGGAGCCATATAAAAGCATCAAGAAGTACCATGTCATGGGACCTTTAAGTTTTCAGTTGTCTTTTTTTTTTTACTTAAAGGGACAGTGTGTAGGATTCGTGGCGCATAGGTGGTTACTAGCTATTCCACTTCCTCTTTTGGCTATGGCAGACCTCGAGGGTCACCCGGACGCGACGTAGCGCCGAGATCGCGCGTGCCCGCGCACGAACCGCACACCGCTGTATACATAAAGCGCGGTCCCCCGTTCACTTTTTTTTTTTTCTTTTCGCATGAAAACACACAATCCCGATCATGATTCATGACAATCTACACATCAAATGAAACCTTACAGTCTCCTCTTTTTGACTATGCAATTCATTTCCCTGCAAAACAATCACTCCCCGAGCACATGGGGCTTTTATACGGAAAAGCACAAAACTTAGCTTACTTAGCTTACCTTTGAAGGCTCTGCACAGGTCAAACTCTGTATTTCATCATAAACTTGGTCTCAATCTGTCCATAAGGATCCAGCGAATAAAATCCAGTAAAACAATTTAGTCCAAAATACGTGTTGTATCCATTACGATGTGTGATCCGGCAGCATGCTTCTTTACACAGGCTCCCCCCTTCCCCTTCTCTCCTTCTCTCCTTCACTCCCAAACGCAGCGCGGCTAAGCAGCTGTTAGCAGGAGCCGAGGCGAAGGATGAGCCCAAATGTCCTTCTGTGGCTCTCGTATTCAAAATGGCTGCCTCTATATGGGGAAGATCCCCCTTTTATGTGACTATATCTAAGTCCAAAAGAATACTTTGATTTCATGATGGAAGTGAAAAGGCTAGGAAAACAATGTATTTTTGAATGGGTATCTTCAATTTCAGTAATTAACAGGTAAAAATCTTACACACTGTCCCTTTAAGAGAAGTTAAGTTACTTAAGAAATATCAAAGGGGCAATCAAAATAATCAACAAACAAATTGTTAACTACTGAAATAATAATTGCTGTCTCACCAGTCATCTCCGCCAAATTAAGACCACAGATTAACACTACTGATGAAAACTGTGTTAATCACTCAACGTTGAAAATCAATCCAATCCAATCAAACCCAACTTAATTAACAGGTGATTTAAAAACAGCATAGCCAACCAAAGCACTTTACACGAATACAGAATAATTTAAAACAAGAGACAAAAACAAGCTACAAAACTACTTACCGGTAATATTACTGACCCTTGTCCAGATATATTGCATTATTATTTAACTGAAATTTGAAATCACCCATATGAATGATTGTCTAAATTCCATATATGTACAATATATATTTTTTTGTGTTTAAGTTGAGTGTTAAATTTTACTATTATGGCAACGTAAAGAAAAATAAATAAATAAATTCCTTATATCACCATGGGTTCTAATGCATAAAACCCTGATAATTCAAAAACATGGTCACATTTACGACTTTTTTTTTTAGTTTCTGTTATAACTTTTACTGTTCAAAGGAAGTTTTAAAATGTGCTTTTGGAAGTGACAATTAATTTAGAAAATGGCCTCAATCTATTAAAATAATGAACTATTAATATGACTTGAAAACTGAAAGAAACTTGGTCAGTTCTTTGTTTCTCTGTCATTTTGAAAGAGGTAAAATGTGCACTTCAGACAGTGGGGAAATGTTCAATCAAATCCAACTTTATTTATGGAGGATTTAAAGCCCCAGTGTGTAGGATTCGTGGCGCATATGTGGATGGTGCTATTGCACTTCCTGTTTTAGCTACGGCAGACCTCGAGGGTCACCCGGGCGCGCCGTAGTGCGGACAGCTCGCGTACCGGCGCAAGAACCGCGCGCCACTACTGTATACATAAAACGCGGTCCCGTTCACTTTTTTTTTTTTCTTTTCGCGTATCATGACAATCTACACATCAAATGAAACCTTACAGTCTCCTCTTTTTGACTATGCAATTCATTTCCCTGCAAAACAATCACTCCCCGAGCACATGGGGCTTTTATACGGAAAAGCACAAAACGGAAAAGCACAAAGCTTACCTTTGAAGGCTCTGCCCAGGTCAAACTCAGCATTTCACCATAAGCTTGGTCTGAAATCTGTCCGTAAGGATCCAGCGAATAAAATCCAGTAAAACAATTTAGTCCAAAACACGTGTTAGATCCATTACGACGTCTGATCCGGCAGCATGCTTGTGTTGTTTACCCAAAACCACGAGCCTTGCTGAAGGCGAAGGCGGAGCCCAAATGTCCTTCTGCGGCTCTCGTATTCAAAATGGCTGCCTCTGCATGGGGACGATCCCCCTTTTATGTGACTATATCTAAGTCCAAAAGAATACTTTGATTTCATGATGGAAGTGAAAAGGCTTGGAAAACAATGTATTTTTGAATGGGTATCTTCAATTTCGGTAATTAACAGGTAAAAATCTTACACACTGTCCCTTTAAAAACAACACAGTCAACCAAAGAATACGGAACTATTAAAAACGAGAGAAAACGGCAAGAAAAACTACAATAACAAAAACGGATGTATGTTAACACTTTTGTTTCATTCACACGTGCTTGAGTCATCCTTTATTAGTCTCATCTCCAAAGCTCAAAATGCTCTGTTCCACCTTGCAGAAAATTACTTAAAGTTTTGAGAGGGAGAAAGAGGAGGAGAAAGAAGTGAAAGGAGGAAAAAAAAAGGAAGAGAGAGGGGAAGGAGAGGAGGGAGAGAAAGGGGAGATGGAAAGGGAAGCGAGAGAGGGAAAAAGGAGGACAGAGAGGAGAGAGAGAGAAAGAGGAGGAGAGAGAGGAGGGCAGAGATGGAGGAAGGAGCAGACGGGAGAGAGAAAGAGGAGGAGAGAGAGGAAGAAGGAGAGAGAGAAAGGAGGAGAGAGAAAGGAGGAGAGGGAGGCAAGAGAAAGAGGAGGAAGGAGAGAGAGAAAGAGGAGGAGAGGGAGGAACAAGGAGAGAGAGAAAGGAGGAGAGAGAAAGGAGAGGGAGGCAAAAGAAAGAGGAGGAAGGAGAGAGAGAAAGAGGAGGAGAGAGGAGGAGAGAGAAAGAAGGAGAGAGAGAAAGAAGGAGAGAGAAAGGAGGAGAGGGAGGCAAGAGAAAGAGGAGGAAGGAGAGAGAGAGAGGAGGAGAGAGGAGGAGAGAGAAAGAAGGAGAGAGAGAAAGAGGAGGAGAGAGAAAGGAGGAGAGGGAGGCAAGAGAAAGAGGAGGAGAGAGAGGAGGAAGGAGAGAGAGAAAGAAGGAGAGAGAAAGAAGGAGAGGGAGGCAAGAGAAAGAGGAGGAAGGAGAGAGAGAAAGAGGAGGAGAGAGAGGAAGGAGAGAGAGAAAGAAGGAGAGAGAAAGAAGGAGAGAGAAAGGAGGAGAGGGGGGCAAGAGAAAGAGGAGGACAGAGGAGGAGAGAGAGAAAGAGGAGGAGAGAGAAGAATAACATTGGACCACTGCAAAGCTACACATTTAAACTTTCACATTTTTATTTATTTCTTAAAAAAAAAAACAATTTAAAAAAAGGAATTAAAATTTTAATTTACACTTTTTTTTTTTACTGTTACCCATAAATCCATGCATGTGTTCTCAGTTACTCTGATTTATCAAGATTTCAAGATTCAAGATTCTTTATTGTCATTATGCAAGCATAACGAAATTTTGATGGACTCCCGGCTACAGAAGTATAAAAATACCACAAGCATAAAGATAAAAGTATCATAAACAGATTTAAAAAAGCATCATAAATACAGTTCCAGTAGTGTAAAGTGTCCGCAGTGTAAAGTGAATGTTGTAGTATTTGACCAAAAATATGAACACTGAAGCAACATTACTATTGAACAGATATGACCAGAGGAAAAAAAAAAAGATTTCTTTCCACATTTCATAGTTTTGTTTCTTCGGCAGTTTAGGGGGAAAATAGGGCACGACTGAGTGAACGCGCGAGGATCTGTCAGCGAGAGGAAGTACGTGAGATTAAAGCAGCTCTAGTTTACATGGAGCTGTAAACTATCCCTCCATGTAAAGTTTACATGGAGTTTACATGGAGAGATAGAGGGAGAAGAGAGAACAACACTAATACATGTATCAGACCCTCCAGGAATTCGCGATGTTGCGATTTGCAACTTCAACGCAACTTCTGCCAATCCCCGTGAATTCAGGGCGGTGTTGCAATTTTGACCAATCACCGCAACTTTCCCGCAATTTTTACCAATTTTGACCAATCATCGGCGACGTATTGAACTCACGTCGACCAACTTCCTTCTGCCTTACTTTCGTGTGACGAAACGAAACTGCGGCCGTGTCCCCAGTTCGGAGCGTGGTTTGAAGGGGGCTCAGACTGCAGTCAAGGTGGTGCACACTTGCTCAGCCCTGAGTGCAGTCCGCGGACCGCATGGCCGTCTGCGAAATGCGACAGGTCTCGCAACTACGGGAAGCCGCCGACTCCATTTTCTCCCATAGAAGAAGTAGCGCGCGGTGCATGCTGGGATATATGAGTGTGTGAAGCGTGCTTTTTCACGCGCTTGGTCCACGCCCCGATTTCCATGGAAACGACTACGGTCTTCGGACCGCGTGTTAACTGTGTATGGGACAAAAAAGAAATTACGCACATGCCCTTCAAATCACTCTCCGAACTGTGCACTCTGGGAATTGGGACACGGCTTCTAATGGTAAAGAAACATGTCTGCAGCGCCATTTGCCCACAAAAATAACAGCAAAAGACCGAGCGAAACAGTTCCCCTCCTAGTAGTAATTTATTTTCGATGTTGGTAAAGTTGTTTTAGGACCATATCTGTGATCTCTGTGTCTTTGTATTATTCTTTGTCAGTAATAACTCAGTATTCAAAATATTACTCAATTTTAATTACAAAAAGGGAAAATCACAACTATTTATCGCAACTTTCACTTCCTCCCGCAACAAAATCGCAATAAAAACCTTAAAAGCACCGCAACTTTCATCACAACTTTTTGGAAAAGCTCACGCAAATTCAAGCATTTTAGCCCGCAACAATCACAGAAAATGCCCACGAAATCCTGGGGGGTCTGATATATACAGTAGTCTATGGTGGTAGCTGGTATACATTCAGGCAGAATCGGTCTGGTACAGTAGATCTTGATACTTCCTCCTCTGCACGACTCTTGACAGCCAATCACTGAGCTTTCTCGCGTCTTGTGTATGTGCCCCTCTGCCAAACCGTGGATTCATGTTTTGGGGAGGAGAGAGAGACAGAAGTAGAGAGGAGAGAGAAAGATGGAGATAGTGAGAGAAAAGGAAAAAGATGTGGAGAAAGGGAGACATGCACGGCTCTTGACACCACTGACAGCCGATCAGAAAGCTCTCTGTTTGCTGTGTTGTGTGCAGTATGTGTGTGTTGTGTTTTGAATGTTTTTATATTGTATTGGTTTTATTGGTTAGCACTTTGGTCGCCTGGAGCGTTGCAAAGAGGTCTATAAATAAAGTTTGATGGATTGATTGGTTGAAATCTTTTAGAATATTGGTGCATGTTTCATTGTTTTCAGATCGAGAACCTGTTGGACCAGCTGAAGGACAAAGACAAACAGCTGAGTGGACTGAAGGACAGACTCAAGTCTCTGCAGACGGACACCACCAACACGGACACGGCTCTGGGGACTCTGGAGGAGGCTTTGGCCGAGAAGGTGATCGCGCTACAATATTTCCGTTGACGTAACGATTAACAGTTAAACAAAATATGACTTCAGCCTGGAGAGACTCAGACAGACACAATTATCAGTAAGCTTTATTGACTTTATTGGCTGATTAGATTACCTTTAGGAGACGTCTTCCCCCCCAGTTCTGGACCTGGATGAGAGGATGAAGAGAGAGAAGGGGACGATGAGAGGATGAGAAGAGGGAAGGGGACGATGAGAGGATGAGGAGAGAGAAGGGGACGATGAGAGGATGAGAAGAGAGAAGGGGACGAGAGGATGAGAAGAGAGAAGGGGACGAGAGGATGAGAAGAGAGAAGGGGACGAGAGGATGAGAAGAGAGAAGGGGACGATGAGAGGATGAGAAGAGGGAAGGGGACAATGAGAGGATGAGGAGAGAGAAGGGGACAAAGAGAGGATGAGAAGAGGGAAGGGGACGATGAGAGGATGAGGAGAGAGAAGGGGACGATGAGAGGATGAGAAGAGAGAAGGGGACGATGAGAGGATGAGAAGAGAGAAGGGGACGATGAGAGGATGAGAAGAGGGAAGGGGACGATGAGAGGATGAGGAGAGGGAAGGGGACGATGAGAGGATGAGGAGAGAGAAGGGGACGATGAGAGGATGAGGAGAGAGAAGGGGACGATGAGAGGATGAGGAGAGAGAAGGGGACGATGAGAGGATGAGGAGAGAGAAGGGGACGATGAGAGGATGAGAAGAGAGGAAGGGACGATGAGAGGATGAGGAGAGGGAAGGGGACGATGAGAGGATGAGGAGAGAGAAGGGGACGATGAGAGGATGAGGAGAGAGAAGGGGACGATGAGAGGATGAGAAGAGAGAAAGGGACGATGAGAGGATGAGAAGAGGGAAGGGGACGATGAGAGGATGAGGAGAGAGAAGGGGACGATGAGAGGATGAGAAGAGAGAAAGGGACGATGAGAGGATGAGGAGAGGGAAGGGGACGATGAGAGGTGGAGGAGAGAGAGGGGGACGATGAGAGGAGGAGGAGAGAGAAGGGGACGATGAGGGGATGAGGAGAGGGACGGGGACGCGGAGAGGATGAGGAGAGGGAGGGGGACGATGCGAGGATGAGGAGAGGGAAGGGGACGATGAGAGGATGAGAAGAGAGAAGGGGACGATGAGAGGATGAGGAGAGGGAAGGGGACGATGAGAGGATGAGAAGAGGGAAGGGGATGATGAGAGGATGAGGAGAGAGAAGGGGACGATGAGAGGATGAGGAGAGAGAAGGGGACGAGGAGAGGAGGAGAAGAGAGAAGGGCAGGATGAGAGGATGAGGAGAGGGAAGGGGAGGATGAGAGGATGAGGAGAAGGGGAAAATGAGAGGATGAGGAGAGAGAAGGGGACAATGAGAGGATGAGGAGAGAGAAGGGGATGATGAGAGGATGAGGACAGAGAAGGGGACGATGAGAGGATGAGGAGAGAGAAGGGGATGATGAGAGGATGAGGAGAGAGAAGGGGACGATGAGAGGATGAGGAGAGAGAAGGGGACGATGAGAGGATGAGGAGAGGGAAGGGGACGATGAGAGGATGAGAAGAGAGAAGGGGACGATGAGAGGATGAGGAGAAGGGGACAATGAGAGGATGAGGAGAGTGAAGGGGACGATGAGATGATGAGGAGAGTGAAGGGGACGATGAGATGATGAGGAGAGTGAAGGGGACCATGAGCGGATGACGAGAGTGAAGAGGACAATGAGAGGATGAGGTGAGTGAAGGGGACGATGAGATGATGAGGAGAACAAAGGGGACGATGAGATGATAAGGAGAGTGAAGGGGACCATGAGAGGATGAGGAGAGGGAAGGGGACGATGAGAGGATGAGAAGAGGGAAGGGGACGATGAGAGGATGAGAAGGGAAGGGGATGATGAGAGGATGAGGAGAGGGAAGGGGATGATGAGAGGATGAGGAGAGGGAACGGGACGATGAGAGGATGAGGAGAGAGAAGGGGACGATGAGAGGATGAGAAGAGAGAAGGGGACGATGAGAGGATGAGGAGAGAGAAGGGGACGATGAGAGGATGAGAAGAGAGAAAGGGACGATGAGAGGATGAGAAGAGGGAAGGGGACGATGAGAGGATGAGGAGAGAGAAGGGGACGATGAGAGGATGAGAAGAGAGAAAGGGACGATGAGAGGATGAGGAGAGGGAAGGGGACGATGAGAGGATGAGGAGAGAGAAGGGGACGATGAGAGGATGAGGAGAGAGAAGGGGACGATGAGAGGATGAGGAGAGGGAAGGGGACGATGAGAGGATGAGGAGAGGGAAGGGGATGATGAGAAGAGAGAAGGGGACGATGAGAGGATGAGGAGAGAGAAGGGGACAATGAGGAGAGGGAAGGGGACGATGAGAGGATGAGAAGAGAGAAGGGGACGAGAGGATGAGAAGAGGGAAGGGGATGATGAGAGGATGAGGAGAGAGAAGAGGAAGATGAGAGGATGAGGAGAGAGAAGGGGATGATGAGAAGAGAGAAGGGGATGATGAGAGGATGAGGAGAGGGAAGGGGACGATGAGAGGATGAGGAGAGAGAAGGGGACAATGAGAGGATGAGGAGAGAGAAGGGGACAATGAGAGGATGAGGAGAGAGAAGGGGATGATGAGAGGATGAGGAGAGAGAAGGGGACGATGAGAGGATGAGGAGAGAGAAGGGGACGATGAGAGGATGAGGAGAGAGAAGGGGACGATGAGAGGATGAGGAGAGAGAAGGGGACGATGAGAGGATGAGGAGAGGGAAGGGGACGATGAGAGGATGAGAAGAGAGAAGGGGACGATGAGAGGATGAGAAGAGAGAAGGGGACAATGAGAGGATGAGGAGAGAGAAGGGGATGATGAGAGGATGAGGAGAGAGAAGGGGACGATGAGAGGATGAGGAGAGAGAAGGGGACGATGAGAGGATGAGGAGAGGGAAGGGGACGATGAGAGGATGAGGAGAGGGAAGGGGACGATGAGAGGATGAGGAGAGGGAAGGGGACGATGAGAGGATGAGAAGAGAGAAGGGGACGATGAGAGGATGACGAGAGGGAAGGGGACAATGAGAGGATGAGGAGAGTGAAGGGGATGATGAGAGGATGAGGAGAGAAGGGGATGATGAGAGGATGAGGAGGGAGAAGGGGATGATGAGAGGATGAGGAGAGAGAAGAGGACAATGAGAGGATGAGGAGAGTGAAGGGGACGATGAGAGGATGAGGAGAGGGAAGGGGACGATGAGAGGATGAGGAGAGAGAAGGGGACGATGAGAGGATGAGGAGAGAGAAGGGGACGATGAGAGGATGAGAAGAGGGAAGGGGACGATGAGAGGATGAGGAGAGAGAAGAGGACGATGAGAGGATGAGGAGAGAGAAGGGGACGATGAGAGGATGAGAAGAGAGAAGGGGACGATGAGAGGATGAGGAGAGAGAAGGGGACGATGAGAGGATGAGGAGAGAGAGGATGAGAGGATGAGAAGAGAGAAGGGGACGATGAGAGGATGAGGAGAGAGAAGGGGACGATGAGAGGATGAGGAGAGGGAAGGGGACGATGAGAGGATGAGAAGAGAGAAGGGGACGATGAGAGGATGAGGAGAGGGAAGGGGACGATGAGAGGATGAGGAGAGAGAAGGGGACGATGAAAGGATGAGAAGAGAGAAGGGGACGATGAGAAGAGAGAAGGGGACGATGAGTGGATGAGGAGAGAGAAGGGGATGATGAGAGGATGAGGAGAGGGAAGGGGACGATGAGAGGATGAGGAGAGAGAAGGGGACGATGAGAGGATGAGAAGAGAGAAGGGGACGATGAGAGGATGAGAAGAGAGAAGGGGATAATGAGAGGATGAGAAGAGGGAAGGGGACGATGAGAGGATGAGGAGAGAGAAGGGGACGATGAGAGGATGAGGAGAGAGAAGGGGACGATGAGAGGATGAGGAGAGGGAAGGGGACGATGAGAGGATGAGAAGAGAGAAGGGGACGATGAGAGGATGAGGAGAGGGAAGGGGACGATGAGAGGATGAGGAGAGAGAAGGGGACGATGAGAGGATGAGAAGAGGGAAGGGGATGATGAGAGGATGAGAAGAGTGAAGGGGGCGAGGAGAGGAAGAGGAGAGGGAAGGGGACGATGAGGGGATGAGGAGAGTGAAGAGGACGATGAGAGGATGAGGAGAGGGAAGGGGACGAAGAGAGGATGAGGAGAGTGAGGGGGACGACGAGGGGAGGAGGAGAGAGAAGGGGACGATGAGAGGATGAGAAGAGGGAAGGGGACGATGAGAGGATGAGGAGAGAGAAGGGGACGATGAGAGGATGAGAAGAGAGAAGGGGACGATGAGAGGATGAGGAGAGGGAAGGGGACGATGAGAGGATGAGGAGAGAGAAGGGGACGATGAGAGGATGAGGAGAGAGAAGGGGACGATGAGAGGATGAGGAGAGGGAAGGGGACGATGAGAGGATGAGGAGAGAGAAGGGGACGATGGAGAGGATGAGGAGAGAGAAGGGGACGATGAGAGGATGAGAGAGAGAGAAGGGGACGATGAGAGGATGAGGAGAGGGAAGGGGACGATGAGAGGATGAGGAGAGAGAAGGGGACGATGAGAGGATGAGAAGAGAGAAGGGGACGATGAGAGGATGAGAAGAGAGAAGGGGACGATGAGAGGATGAGGAGAGGGAAGGGGACGATGAGAGGATGAGAGAGAGAAGGGGACGATGAGAGGATGAGGAGAGAGAAGGGGACGATGAGAGGATGAGAAGAGAGAAGGGGACGATGAGAGGATGAGGAGAGGGAAGGGGACGATGAGAGGATGAGAAGAGAGAAGGGGACGATGAGAGGATGAGGAGAGGGAAGGGGACGATGAGAGGATGAGAGAGAGGGAAGGGGACGATGAGAGGATGAGAAGAGAGAAGGGGACGATGAGAGGATGAGAGAGAGAAGGGGACGATGAGAGGATGAGAAGAGAGAAGGGGAGGATGAGAGGATGAGGAGAGGGAAGGGGACGATGAGAGGATGAGAAGAGAGAAGGGGACGATGAGAGGATGAGGAGAGAGAAGGGGACGATGAGAGGATGAGAAGAGAGAAGGGGACGATGAGAGGATGAGGAGAGGGAAGGGGACGATGAGAGGATGAGAAGAGAGAAGGGGACGATGAGAGGATGAGGGAGAGGGAAGGGGACGATGAGAGGATGAGAAGAGAGAAGGGGACGATGAGAGGATGAGGAGAGAAGGGGACGATGAGAGGATGAGAAGAGAGAAGGGGACGATGAGAGGGTGAGAAGAGAGAAGGGGACGATGAGAGGATGAGAAGAGAGAAGGGGACGATGAGAGGATGAGAAGAGAGAAGGGGACGATGAGAGGATGAGGAGAGAGAAGGGGACGATGAGAGGATGAGAAGAGAGAAGGGGACGATGAGAGGATGAGGAGAGAGAAGGGGACGATGAGAGGATGAGGAGAGAGAAGGGGACGATGAGAGGATGAGGAGAGAGAAGGGGACGATGAGAGGATGAGGAGAGAGAAGGGGAAGATGAGAGGATGAGGAGAGGGAACGGGACGATGAGAGGATGAGGAGAGGGAAGGGGACGATGAGAGGATGAGAAGAGAGAAGGGGACGAGAGGATGAGAAGAGGGAAGGGGATGATGAGAGGATGAGGAGAGAGAAGGGGACAATGAGAAGAGAGAAGGGGATTAAGAGAGGATGAGGAGAGAGAAGAGGACGATGAGAGGATGAGGAGAGAGAAGGGGATGATGAGAAGAGAGAAGGGGATGATGAGAGGATGAGGAGAGGGAAGGGGACGATGAGGATGAGGAGAGAGAAGGGGACGATGAGAGGATGAGGAGAGAGAGAAGGGGACGATGAGAGGATGAGGAGAGGGAAGGAGACATGAGGAGAGAGAAGGGGACGATGAGAGGATGAGGAGAGGGAAGGGGACGATGAGAGGATGAGGAGAGAGAAGGGGACGATGAGAGGATGAGGAGAGAGAAGGGGACGATGAGAGGATGAGGAGAGAGGGAAGGGGACAATGAGAGGATGAGAAGAGAAGGGGACGATGAGAGGATGAGAAGAGGGAAGGGGACGATGAGAGGATGAGAAGAGAGAAGGGGACGATGAGAGGACGAGGAGAAGGGGACGATGAGAGGATGAGAAGAGGGAAGGGGACGATGAGAGGATGAGGAGAGAGAAGGGGACGATGAGAGGATGAGGAGAGGGAAGGGGACGATGAGAGGATGAGAAGAGAGAAGGGGACGATGAGAGGATGAGGAGAGGGAAGGGGACGATGAGAGGATGAGAAGAGAGAAGGGGACGATGAGATGAGGGAAGGGGACGATGAGAGGATGAGAAGAGAGAAGGGGACGATGAGAGGATGAGGAGAGGGAAGGGGACAATGAGAGGATGAGAAGAGAGAAGGGGACGATGAGAGGATGAGGAGAGGGAAGGGGACGATGAGAGGATGAGAAGAGAGAAGGGGACGATGAGAGGATGAGGAGAGGGAAGGGGACGATGAGAGGATGAGGAGAGAGAAGGGGACGATGAGAGGATGAGGAGAGAGAAGGGGACGATGAGAGGATGAGAAGAGGGAAGGGGACGATGAGAGGATGAGGAGAGGGAAGGGGACAATGAGAGGATGAGGAGAGAGAAGGGGACAATGAGAGGATGAGAAGAGAGAAGGGGACGATGAGAGGATGAGGAGAGAGAAGGGGACGATGAGAGGATGAGAAGAGGGAAGGGGACGATGAGAGGATGAGGAGAGGGAAGGGGACGATGAGAGGATGAGGAGAGAGAAGGGGACGATGAGAGGATGAGGAGAGAGAAGGGGACAATGAGAGGATGAGAAGAGGGAAGGGGACGATGAGAGGATGAGGAGAGAGAAGGGGACGATGAGAGGATGAGAAGAGAGAAGGGGACGATGAGAGGATGAGAAGAGGGAAGGGGACGATGAGAGGATGAGGAGAGAGAAGGGGACGATGAGAGGATGAGGAGAGAAGGGGACGATGAGAGGATGAGAAGAGAGAAGGGGACGATGAGAGGATGAGAAGAGAGAAGGGGACGATGAGAGGATGAGGAGAGAGAAGGGGACAATGAGAGGATGAGGAGAGGGAAGGGGACGATGAGAGGAGGAGAAGAGAGAAGGGGACGATGAGAGGATGAGGAGAGGGAAGGGGACGATGAGAGGATGAGGAGAGGGAAGGGGATGATGAGAGGAGGAGGAGAGAGAAGGGGACGATGAGAGGATGAGGAGAGGGAAGGGGACGATGAGAAGAGAGAAGGGGATGAGGAGAGGGAAGGAGATGATGAGAGGATGAGAAGAGGGAAGGGGACGATGAGAAGAGAGAAGGGGATGATGAGAGGATGAGAAGAGGGAAGGGGACGATGAGAAGAGAGAAGGGGATGATGAGAGGATGAGAAGAGGGAAGGGGACGATGAGAAGAGAGAAGGGGACAATGAGAGGAGGAGAAGAGAGAAGGGGACGATGAGAAGAGAGAAGGGGACAATGAGAGGATGAGAAGAGAGAAGGGGACGATGAGAGGATGAGGAGAGAGAAGGGGACGATGAGAGGATGAGAAGAGAGAAGGGGACGATGAGAGGATGAGAAGAGAGAAGGGGACGATGAGAGGATGAGAAGAGGGAAGGGGACGATGAGAGGATGAGGAGAGAGAAGGGGACGATGAGAGGATGAGGAGAGAGAAGGGGACGATGAGAGGATGAGGAGGGTCAATTTGTAATTTTAGCAGCAATACTACTTTTGCGGACAAAAGCTCATTCTTAAAAAGGTTTTGAGTAATTATTTGCATCAATATACTGTAGTTTTTCTTCTATTTTGACAATATTAATATAAAACTTTATTTAAAGGTGCACTATGCAACTTTTCTGGTACAAGTCCAGTGCCTGCTTGTGTCCATGGAGATATGCTACGGAGATTGCTTTCGCTGGAATGCACCACAGTATGGCATTAAACTTATTATTTAATTATTGTGTTTTACAGTAAAACAATACCTCGAAAAATGCATTCTCCTCTAAGCAGGCCCACCTCTTCACAAATCAGACCTGTAAATTGGCTTGGTACTTGTCTCCATGGAAACAGATAAGTTTAATATCATACTGTGTAAAATTCCAGGCAAAGCAACAAGATCTCCATGGTAGCGGACCCTCCACACAGAATGTTACACAGTGCACTTTTAACTTCAATTTGATTAATTTCCTTTGCTGCTCTGGCCTCAAGTCAGACGCCATTCAAGATTAAAACAATAAAATGACTCTGAGCAACACTTCAGCCCACCCACATTTTAATAAAACTGAGAAACTGGGCCCTGGACCAATAATCACAGAGTTGTGTTTTAATATGAAATCATTTGTGTCCTTATGTCCATGAGAGAGACGACGGGCTGGACCACGCACACATGTTGTCCCAGATTTGACTAGCACTTCTCCTGGAAAAGTTCAGATTTATAGTTGGGCTGCGTCCTTTTCTGGTTAAGGGTATGTTTGAATGGGATCCAGAATACACAGTTTGGTCTCTGGTGAATCTCTCCAAATTCAGATGTGCGTGACTGACAGGTGGATTAGCCAATGAGGGATATGCAGTCAATCAGTATCAAAACAAATATGACTGAAGAAAGGAAACGGAATCACAGGGGAATGAAAAACAAAGTGAATTTCTGCCGAATCATCTAAACTCTGGGTGATATGGCCACACACTGAACGAAGCCAGAGTAGGGACATCTTTTGAAAGAAATTGTAAACTGCATTGAATTACATTTGCATAGACATCTAATTGTAATTGCACAATAATCTGCTTTGCAAGTAAGAAAGTGAGGAGTATTCATTGAGATTTTGTAAATCTCAAAGATTTTGTAAATCTCAATGATTAAAAACCCAGCTTAAAGCCCCAGTGTGTAGGATTCGTGGCGCATAGGTGGATGGTGCTATTGCACTTTCTGTTTTAGCTACGGCAGACCTTGAGGGTCACCCGGGCGCTACTGTATAAATAAAACGCGGTCCCGTTTTTTTTTTTTTTTCTTTTCTCATGAAAACACACATTCCCGATCATGTACCATGACACTCTACACATCAAATGAAACCTTACAGTCTCCTCTTTTTGACTATGCAATTCATTTCCCTGCACAACAATCACTCCCCGAGCACATGGGGCTTTTATACGGAAAAGCACAAAACGAGGTTAGCTTGCCTTAGAATGCTTTGCACAGGTCAAACTCTGTATTTCACCATAAACTTGCTCTCAATTTGTCCGTAAGGATCCAGCGAATAAAATCCAGTAAAACAATTTAGTCCAAAACACGTGTTAGATCCATTACGACGTCTGATCCGGCAGCATGCTTGTGTTGTTTACCCAAAACCACGAGCCTTGCCGAACGCGAAGGCGGAGCCCAAATGTCCTTCTGCGGCTCTCGTATTCAAAATGGCTGCCTCTGCATGGGGAAGATCCCCCTTTTATGTGACTATATCTAAGTCCAAAAGAATACTTTGATTTCATGATGGAAGTGAAAAGGCTTGGAAAACAATGTATTTTTGAATGGGTATCTTCAATTTCAGTAATTAACGGGTAAAAATCTTACACACTGTCCCTTTAATCAATTTAATTTGTTTAATTGCTCTAATCTGAAATGTGAGAAATATGATTTTATTTGTAAATGATGGTTACCAGGGAGCTCCTTTGTTTCACATGCATCACTGAAATAACCAAATCTGACTGGACGACATGTTTGTTCAAACACGAGGCTCGTTGGTGGGTGTAGGGACCAGACTGATTTCTCTCTGTATAAAAAATACATTCTGGATTTGCCAGGCAACAAATATGTTACTGCTTTGCAAAGAATGTTCCGCAGTATGGCATTAAACGTATGTCTTTCCATGGAAATAAGCAGGTGACGCCACTAGGCCAAGTTACAGGTTATATCTGTGGAGAGCCAAGCCCAGTCACAGTGGTAACACATGGTATTTTTGTAGCAATAAAACACTTAAATAATGTATGCAGATGGGTAAGGTAATGCCATACTGTGGAACATTCTAGGCAAAGCAATGACATCTTCTTAGGAATAAGCAGGTGACAGACCCTCCACCAGAGAAGTGCCCCTTTATATGACTTATGAACATTTTGAAGTGATTTTTAAAGCATTTATATAGTTAAAGGGTTTGCTAGTGAACCTTTGTACATCTTTGTGTGCGATAGGAGAGAGCTGAGTTTTAGTGCTTGTGAAAATTAGCTTGTGTGCCAAAACATCTCACATGCTTAAAATCACATTTGGCTGTCAGGTGCTGTCAAAGCTGCCAATATAGAACATTAATATGGTTCTTATTAGTAAAAAACACACTATTGAGAAAAGACACTGTAAAAGAGGTGATTTTGTTCTCTAGTTTATCCCTGTTTAATTCATTTGTTAGGAATTTGTTAGGAAAATTACCCCAAAACGTAAAGGTTAAGATTTAATAGGATATATTTTTGCACCTACTTTGAAGCAGCTAAAGTAAACTGCTCTCAAATGTGGATCAGTAAAGAAGCAAATGTTTCACAATCACAGTTAAGATATCTTTATTAGTCTCTTTTCTTTGTTTGATAATACAAATAAATAATCTAGCCTGTAACACAGCAGTGGGTACAGATTTAAAAGAAAAGAGGAATTAAAAAGTGTTTACATATAAAAGGCTATATGTACTGCATTTTCTATTCTTAATATGGTGTCTGCAGGATAGTGTTGGCATAACTGTCATTAAAACAAGAAAATATTGCATGCAATAAAGTAATTTATTAAAGGTCCCATGGCATGAAATTTTCACTTTCTGAGGTTTTTGAACGTTAATGTGAGCTCCCCTACCCTGTTTAGCCCCCCCATGGTTAAAAGTTGCGAAATGTCTAAACTGAGCATTTGCGATCCTTTTCTGCGTTAGAAAAAACCAGAGCTCAAACGGGCGATTTTGAACAAGGAAACTTATTGACGTCAGATCGAAAAAAGAAATGCAAATGCAGTTCCACCCCCGTCTGTCTGTACTCAGCGTCTCTGTAAATCACGCCCAGAGAGTTTGGACTGTGGAGGAGCTACGCAATGCGAAATGCGTTTTTTTATTTGCCTGGAGGCACGTCCGAGTGTTTCTAGGCTCGGAAGTCCTTTATCTGAGCCTCTGGACCTTTGAACAGCAGTGGTTTAATTTTATTTTCTGTGGAAATGTGTTTATTTTTCAATGGAAGGCTTCTCATCTCTCCCCCCGTGCAAAAACACGAAAGTGGGTCACAGAGCAGAGTGGAGAGCTTGGCCACGCCCCCACCCCCTACTATAGGCCATCTCTGTCCTCCTCATTTGCATTAAAGCAACAACGCCCATAATGGAGTGTTCCAGAGTGACATTTATGACTCTTTCTCATCTTATCTCTGTTTCTCATGCACTGAGTGTTGATTTTGAAGAAGGATTCATTTACAGTATTAGGGAACCATTAAAGGAAAATTAACGTTTTTTTTTACAATCTGAGCCTTCTTTCGGCAATAAAGCAAGTAGTTTTACTCACCCATAGCAGTTTGGTGTCAATTGGAGCAGTATCGCAGAACTTTTATGTTGAGCCGTTCTGTTCTACTAATGATCCCGTATCCGTTAGCGTGAGTGCTCGGGGCACTGATTTGCGGTCTCCAAATAACACAAACTTTAGCACTTTTCAAATCACAGAAGATCGCTGTGTCAGGGTAGACTTTTAGTAGATTCCAAAACGGCCTGAAACCCGATATCGCAACAGAAAAGTAAAGTTCAGAGCGGTGTTAGCTTCTTTCGGACTAGCGGTGTTTACAAAACAGCTGAGTTCACGCATGCGCACTGTCCTCTCTGATGACGTCATCAAATGAAACTATAGCTGGATATCGGGTTTCAGGCCATTTTGGAATCCACTAAAAGTCTACGCTGACACAGCGATCTTCTGTGATTTGAAAAGTGCTAAAGTTTGTGTTATTTGGAGACCGCAAAGTAATGCCCCGAGCATATGATACGAGCACCATGTTAACGGATACGGGATAATTAGTAGAACAGAACGGCTCCAACATAACTTCTGCGATACCACTCCAATTGACACCAAACTGCTATGGGTGAGTAAAACTACTTGTTTTATTGCCGAAAGAAGGCTCAGATTGTAAAAAAAAAAAAAGTTACTTTTCCTTTAAGGAGCCATATGAAGAAGTACCATGTCATGGGATCTTTAACAATTTACAGGCTTTGTGCATTTTTCTCAGGCCTATTTTCTTTCATAAATTTCTAAATATAACCCTCATGTTTTGTTTTTCTCCAGGATAAAATCATCGAGCGTCTGAAGGAGCAGCGGGAGAAGGAGGAGAGAGAAAAGGGAGATGAGATGGAGACGAGTAAAAAAGAGCTGAAGGATCTGAGAGAGAGGGTGTCCCAGCTCCAGGCGGACCTGGCTGATCGAGAGGTACGCACGCACACACACACACACACACACACACACACACACGCACACACACACACACACACACACACACACACACACACACACACTTTTTCATTTGTCTTATGGGGACAATACACACATATAACACCTTTTCTAGACTTATTTAAACAAAATGTTGTATTTATTCATTTGCGGGTGTTTTTATTACTTTAACTTTACAAAATATTTCATTTTAAATATTTAACTTTAAATATTTTGTAAAGTTAAATAACTCGACAAAGAAGGATGTGAGAATTTTAATATAAAATATGGGCAGCGGTAGCTCAGTTGATAGAGTGAGAAGGTTAGCAGTTTGAATCCTGCTGTTGACATTTAAAAAAAAAAAACATTAGTTGAGCCATACTGTGGGACATTTCAGGCAAAGTAATAACAACTCCATAGAGACAAAGTGCTGAACCCTCCATCAGAAAAGTTACATGTTTACTTTGGTTTGCATCCCATAAAGACTTAGTAAACACACACAAACACACGCACACACACACACGCACACAATTCAAATCAAAATATTATATCTTTTGAATGGGGAAAGGTCTTCTATGGCTCCATGAATAGGGATAATGCTTATACATTACTTTGAGTACAATTGACCGCTATTTGACACAAAGTTCATGCCATTTATGGGAAAACGACATAAACTTGCATTCATTGTCTGGAGACTTGAACCTAGGACAGGCATTACTTGGCTTGAGTCCCCCACATCACTAAACCATGCACACACACACTCTCTGTCTGTCCGTGGGCTTTATTATTTAAACAGACTCTGTCCCTGTGCTGAAGGACAACAGGAGAAGCTGCTTTCCCCTGACGACATTATGCACCATCACAAACCAGAGCCAAAACTGTGGAATTCATTTTGTCTGCCCTTTAAGAGACGCACACACAACCAGACAGAGGGCGCCACAGAGCTTCAGGGCAAAAATGAATATATTGTTCATAAAAGTAGGCAAAATATTCCGTTTAAAAGGCCTGTATTGCGCTATTTTCTGATTTTTGTTATAATGTTATTTCCTCATCACAAACACACCTGGAGTTGTGTTTTGTTTCATTCACACACGTTTCACAACTATGCAGATTTAGGCTGAGTTCTTCTCTCAAAAGGTCACTGTTAACTTGAAAACAACCGTTTTGTGACATCACAAGGTGTAACAGAGCATTTTGAGCTTTGGAGATGTAGACCGACTAATAATAAAACACAATTCCAGGTATGTTTATGGTGAGGTAACAACATTATAACATGACTTAAAGCTTTCAATAGCCAATTTCACTTAAGCCCTTTAAGAACAAATGCAATAAGGGAACCCATCCATCCATTTTCTTCCGCTTATCCAGGGCTGGGTCGCGGGGGCAACAGTCTAAGCATGGACGCCCAGACCTCCTCACCAGCTCCTCTGGGGGGACCCCAAGGCGTTCCCAGGCCAGCCGGGAGACATAGTCCCTCCAGCGTGTCCTGGGTCTTCCCCGGGCCTCCTCCCGGTGGGACATACCCGGAACACCTCCCGAGGGAGGCGTCCAGGAGGCATCCGGAACAGATGCCCGAGCCACCTCAGCTGGCTCCTCTCGATGTGGAGCAGCAGCGGCTCTACTCTGAGCTCCTCGCGTGTGACTGAGCTCCTCACCCTATCTATAAGCGTGCGCCCAGCCACTCTGCGGAGGAAACTCATTTCGGCCGCTTGTATCCGCGATCTCGTCCTTTTGGTCATTACCCAAAGCTCATGACCATAGGTGAGGGTAGGAACGTAGATTGACCGGTAAATTGAGAGCTTCACCTTTCGGCTCAGCTCCCTCTTCACCACAACGGTCCAGTACAGCGACCGCATCATTGCCGACGCTGCACCGATCCACCTGTCAATCTCACGCTCCATCCTCCCCTCACTCGGGAACAAGACCCCGAGATACTTGAACTCCTCCATTTGCTGCAAGGACTCTCCACCCACCTGGAGAGGGCAAGCCACCTTTTTCCGGTCGTGAACCATGACCTCTGATTTGGAAGAGCTGATCCTCATCCCAGCTGCTTCACACTCGGCTGCAAACCGCCCCAGTGCACATTGGAGGTCCCGGTTTGATGAAGCCATCAGGACAACATCATCCGCAAACAGCAGAGATGAGATCCTGTAGTTCCCAACCCAGATCCCCTCCGGCCCCTGACTGCGCCTAGAAATTCTGTCCATAAATATAATGAACAGAATTGGTGACAAAGGGCAGCCCTGGTGGAGTCCAACATGCATCGGAAACAGGTCCGACTTACTACCGGCAATGCGAACACAGCTCCTGAGCTCCTGCTCCGGTCATCGAGACCGAACAGCCCTTAGCAAAGGGCCCCGAACCCCGTACTCCCAGAGCACTCTCCACAGGACCCCACGAGGGACACGGTCGAATGCCTTCTCCAGATCCACAAAGCACATGTGGACTGGTTGGGCAAACTCCCATGCACCCTTGAGCACCCGATGGAGAGTATAGAGCTGGTCCAGTGTTCCCTGGCCGGGACGAAAACCACACTGCTCCTCCTGAATCCGAGGTTCGACTATCCGACCCGAAGGCGCAGGGATGCGACCCTCTCGTTCACCGAACTCCAACACATGGCGGCTGAGCTGTGGGGCAATGAGCAGGCCCACACCGGTGTGGGCCTGCCAGAGAAATGGAGGGTCCAGCCCCCCTCAAGGAGTTGGCTTCCAAAGCCCAAGCTGTGCGTGGAGGTGAGGCCGACTATATCTAGTCGGTAACGCTCAACCTCCCGCATGAGCTCAGCCCCCCCCCATGCCTAGTCTCCATGTCGGGAGATCCGGCCGCCGAGACCCCTGCCTTCGACTGCCGCCCAGATTTCTTTGCACCTGGCCCTTATGGATCCTCCTGCAGGTGGTGGGTCCACAGAAAGACAGCCCCACGCTGCTCCTTCGGGGGATAGGCCCGGCCACCAGACGCTCGCTGGCGAGCACCCACCCCAGGTCTGGCTCCAGGGTGGCCTTGTTTTATGTCTCATCATAAGGGCTTCTGAACCGCTCTTAGTCTGACCCGTCCCCCAGTACCTGTTTGCCTTGGGTGACCCTACCAGTGGCGTAAAGCCCCCGACAATATAGCGCCCGGGATCATTCGGGCACTCAAATCCCTCCACCATGTTAAGGTGGCAGCTCAAGGGGGAACGCTGAAAGTGGTATTTTGTGGTTAAAGGTTGACTGTGTAATTTTTGTGGTGAATGTTATGCCACCTGCTTGTTATTCATGGAGATGGTACTGCTTTGCCTGGAATGTTTCACAGTAAATGTATGCATCGCCACAGAGAAAAGCAGGTGGCAGTTCAAGGCCAAGTTACAGGTCAGATCAGTGGAGAAGTGACCCCGCACACAATTAAAATGTTTTTCAATTTATTTTTGGGTCATAAAAACATCCATAATTAAAGTTTCCGGGGGGGTCAGTCACCTGCTTGTCTTCATCATGGAGATGTTCTTGCTTTGCCTTGAATATTCCACGTTTTGGCCTTAAACTTCATTTAAATTGCTGGTGTTTTTGTAGCTTAAAAATACCTTGAAAAACATGCATTCTACGGCTTTAATTTTGGGCTCAATATTGGATACCACAACAGTACTATACACTGTGTGCAGAATTATTAGGCAAATAAGTATTTTGACCACATCATCCTTTTTATGCATGTTGTCCTACTCCAAGCTGTATAGGCTTGAAAGCCTACTACCAATGAAGTATATCAGCTTATGTGCATCTGTGTAATGAGAAGGGGTGTGGTCTAATGACATCAACACCCTATATCAGGTGTGCATAATTATTAGGCAACTTCCTTTCCTTTGGCAAAATGGGTCAGAAGAGAGATTTGACGGACTCTGAAAAGTCTAAAATTGTGAGATGTCTTGCAGAGGGATGCAGCAGCCTTGAAATTGCCAAGCTTTTGAAGCGGGATCACAGAACAATCAAGCGTTTCATGGCAAATAGCCAACAGGGTCACAAGAAGCGCGTTGGAAAAAGAAGGCGCAAAGTAACTTCCCAAGAATTGAAGAAAATCAAACGTGAAGCTGCCAGGATGCCATTTGCCACCAGTTCTGCTATATTTCAGAGCTCCAACGTTACTGGAGTGTCAAAAACATAAGGTGTGCAATACTCAGGGACATGGCCAAGGTAAGGAAGGCTGAAAAACGACCACTACTGAACAAGAGAGACAAGATAAAACTTCAAGACTGGGCCAAGAAACATCTCAAGACTGATTTTTCTAAGGTTTTATGGTCAGATGAAATGAGAGTGAGTCTTGATGGGCCAGATGGATGGGCCCGTGTCTGGATCAGTAAAGAGCAGAAAGCTCCACTCCGACTCAGACGCCAGCAAGGTGGAGGTGGGGTACTGGTATGGACTGATATCAGCAAAGATGAGCTTGTGGGACCTTTTCGGGTTGAGGATGGAGTCAAACTCAACTCCCAGTCCTACTGCCAGTTCCTGGAAGACACCTTCTTCAAGCAGTGGTGCAAGAAGAAGTCGGCATGTTTCAAGAAAAACATGATTTTCTTGCAGGACAATGCTCCATCACATGCCTCCACATACTCCACATCGTGGCTGGCCAGTAAAGGTCTAAAAGATGAAAAAATAATGACATGGCCCCCTTGTTCACCTGATCTGAACCCCATAGAGAACCTGTGGTCCCTCATGAAACGAGAGATCTACAAGGAAGGAAAACAGTACACTCTCTGAACAGTGTCTGGGAGGCTGTGGTTGCTGCTGCACGCAATGTTGATGGTGAACAGATCAAGAAGCTGACGGAATCCATGGATGGAAGGCTTTTGAGTGCCCTTGTAAAGAAAGGTGGCTATATTGGTCACTGATTTGTTTTGGATTTGTGTTTGAATGTCAGAAATGTTATTTGTAAATTTTGTTGTTATAGTGGTTTGTCTGGCAAAAATAAATAAGTGAGATGGGTATATATTTGGTTTTTCTTCATTTGCCTAATAATTCTGCACAGCAATAGTTATCTGCACACACAGATATCCTCCTAAGATAGCCAACACTAAAAAAGTCCCACTCCAACTTCCAAAAGTATTCAGCTTTGATATTTATGAGTCTTTTGGGTTGATTGAGAATATAGTAGATTGAGAATACTGTAGTTTAAAGGTCCTATATGGACTCCAAATGGACTCTTGTGAACTTTAAGCCATGTTATAATGTTGTTACCTCCTCAAAAACATAGCTGGAGTTGTTTTTTATTTCATTCATATGTTTGCGTAACCCTTTATTCTCGGATTTGAAATGCTCTGTTCCACGTTATCATGAAGCAGTAGTTAAAGGTCCCATGGCATGAACTTTTCACTTTCTGAGGTTTTTGAACGCCCCCCCTCCCCCCCATGGCTAAAAGTTGCGAAATGTCTAAACTGAGCATTTGCGATCCTTTTCTGCGTTAGAAAAAAACACAGCTCAAACGGGCGATTCTCAACAAGGCACCTTATTGACGTCAGCTCGAAAAATGCAGCTCCACCCCCCCGTCTGTGTCTACTCAGCGTCTCTGTAAATCACGCCCAGAGAGTTTGGACCGCGAATGCGCTAGGCAATGCGAAATGCGTTTTTTTATTTGCCTGGAGGCACGTCCGAGTGTTTCTAGGCTCAGAAGTCCTTTATCTGAGCCTCTGGACCTTTGAACAGCAGTGGTTTAATTTTATTTTCTGTGGAAATGTGTTTATTTTTCAATGGAACGCTTCTCGTCTCTTCGCCGCGCAAAAACGCGGAAATGGATCAGAGCGGACAGCTGAGAGCGGAGAGTTTGGCCACGCCCCCACCTGCTACTATAGGCCATCTCTTTTCTCCTCATTTGCATTCAAGCAACAAGTCCCATTATGGAGTGTTCAGAGAGAGAAAAATTACTCTTTCTCATCTTATCTCTGTTTCTCATGCACTGAGTGTTGATTTTGAAGAAGGATTCATTTACAGTATTAGGGAACCATTAAGGAGCCATATAAAAGGATCAAGAAGTCCCATGTCATGGGACCTTTAATAAGTTAGTAGCTAAAATTGGCAATTCCAGGGCTGAAATCCAAATCCAAATGATTCCAGTGAAGGTTTAAAAATACAATAGAGCACCCCCTGTAGTACCTTATGGCATCCCAAGGTAAAACAGTGTTTTCTACTTGAGGAAAGAACCTAAATGTGTTAGATGTTAAACATGAGTGAATGAAACGAAATACAACTCCAGGTATGTTTGTGATGAGGAAACTACATAACATAAATAAAAAATAGAATAATATAGGCCCTTTAAACTACATGGAAAACTTTATGCAGTACAAGCATTCCTTCTGTAGTGTGGGTTTGATGACAACAGCGATATTGTGCGTTCTTGTGTCTAAATATAACCCGGTGAGCGCAGTGAGGGCCCAGTCAAACAGAATGGTCTGCAGTCTGGAGCTGGGATTGTCACTGAAGGGTAAAATTACATGTTTCTGTGTCAGAGTCTCCTGGTTTATGTGTCTCTGCTCCAACCATAAGAGGTAAAGACCAAAAAGCACCAAAACCAAGCTTCATGGATGAGAGGTTGGAGAGGGGAGGGTCACAGAAGAGGTCAGACGAACATGGGAGTGGGTCGGTCACTGTCTAGAGGTTTAAATATCTGAAACATGGGCTGCAACTTGAAACATACACAGCGCATCAAAACTGGGACCAAAGTTGGAACATGACCAGGACTAGGCCCTGGACTAAACCCTGGACTAGACCCAGGACTAAACCAGGACTAGACCCAGTACTAGGCCAGGACTAAACCCTGGAATAAAACTTTCATATTGCAACAAACCAAATAGCAATAAAATTCTTCTAATAAAGGTCTTCATCTGAGAGAAATTTTCATTGTTTTAGCATAAATGTTATAAAAGACAGTTTTAATTTCAATTATTTTATTATACACAATGATTATTAAAGGAAAAGTAACGTTTTTTACAATCTGAGCCTTATTTCGGTAATAAAACAAGTTGTTTTACTCACCCATAGTAATTTGGTGTCATATGGAGCACTTCCAGAGATGTTTTAGATTTGCGATCTCCATAATGTGAGTTCTCGGGGCACTTGTTTGCGGTCTCCAAATAACACAAACTTTAGCACTTTTCAAATCATAGAAGCCCGATGTCTTAGCGTACGATTTCGTGTGGTCAAAAGTGGCCTGTAATCTGAGATTTAGCCATAGTTTCGAGTAGATGAGGAGGCCAGTGCACATGTGCGGACTGTGCTCTCAGCTCCCGGGACCCAAACATGAAACGCAAAGCTGTAAACTATGGATAAATCTTGGATTACAGGCCACTTTTGCTTCAAACGAAATCGTAGACTAAGACATCGGGCTTCTATGATTTGAAAAGTGCTAAAGTTTGTGTTATTTGGAGCCCGCACGGGGCATATTACATGCTCGGGGAATATATTATATGCCCCGAGCTATGGCTAGAAGTCACGCTAGGCTAACCGCAAATCTAAAACATCTCTGGAAGTGCTCCATATGACACCAAAGTGCTATGGGTGAGTAAAACAACTTGTTTTATTACCGAAATAAGGCTCAAATTGTAAAAAAAACGTACTTTTCCTTTAAGTAAAATCTGTTTTGCGCCAGAACAAATACATTGTAAAAGCAGCTCTTGAGGTCAAAATGATACCGCTGTGAATCTAATTATATGTGTTTTTATTGTCTGCGAAGTAGGAAGCAATGTTAGCACACGGTCAGCATGCAAGTTGTTGTTAGCATTACCATGATGGCTAGTCTCTGCTCTGGCCCTTGAAAGTTGAGAAATGCTCATATAATGGTGAATAATTACTATGCTCAGAATTAAGACAAGTGAGGAATAACTTTGGATCACTGCAAACAGTTTTTAAAGGTCCCATGGCATGAAATTTTCACTTTCTGAGGTTTTTGAACGTTAATGTGAGCTCCCCTACCCTGTTTAGCCCCCCCTCCATGGTTAAAAGTTGCGAAATGTCTAAACTGAGCATTTGCGATCCTTTTCTGCGTTAGAAAAAATCAGAGCTCAAACGGGCGATTTTGAACAAGGCACCTTATTGACGTCAGATCGAAAAAAGAAATGCAAATGCAGTTCCACCCCCGTCTGTCTGTACTCAGCGTCTCTGTAAATCACGCCCAGAGAGTTTGGACTGCGGAGGAGCTACGCCATGCGAAATGCGTTTTTTTATTTGCCTGGAGGCACGTCCGAGTGTTTCTAGGCTCGGAAGTCCATTATCTGAGCCTCTGGACCTTTGAACAGCAGTGGTTTAATTTTATTTTCTGTGGAAATTTGTTTATTTTTCAGTGGAATGCTTCTCATCTCTCCCCCCGTGCAAAAACACGGAAATGGATCAGAGAGCGCACAGCTGAGAGCGGAGAGTTTGGCCACGCCCCCACCCTCTACTATAGGCCATCTCTTTTCTCCTCATTTGCATTCAAGCAACAACGCCCATTATGGACTGTTCAGAGAGAGAAAAATTACTCTTTCTCATCTTATCTCTCTTTCTCATGCACTGAGTGTTGATTTTGAAGAAGGATTCATTTACAGTATTAGGGAACCATTAAGGAGCCATATAAAAGCATCAAGAAGTACCATGTCATGGGACCTTTAAAATGAACTAGTTCTGTTTTCCATGTTTTTAAGACAGTAAAAATAAGATACAGCCCCTTTAATATCTCTCTCTGCTCTCTCCAGGCGTCTCTGCTGGACCTAAAGGAGAAGGCGTCCTCCATGGCCTCCTCTGCAGTGAAGAGAGACAACCGACTGAAGACTCTGGAGATCAGTCTGGAGCAGAAGAAAGAGGAGTGTGTCAAACTAGAGAGCCAGCTCAAGAAGGTTAAACTACAACATTACACTTTTTACAATACGTTTTACATATGTGCAATACAAGTACTACTATTTGTTGGGATTGGCATTTTCTGATTTTTTTGTTTTGTTTTACATTATTTTAAAACCAATATAAATGCAGCCATATTTATGAGTGGCAGGTCATATGCTATGCACCTATATATACACCCACAAACCACAGGGTAACTACCGGTAGTACAATCATCACCCATATTGTACCAACCATGCCGTTGTTGTGTTTCTAGGCCAGACAAATCTATAATCATCTTTACTAGGACAATCAAATCTTTACTGATTCACAATGTCTGTACTATTTATTTGATTAACTCTGATGTTAAAGGAAAAGTAACGTTTTTTACAATCTGAGCCTTATTTCGGTAATAAAACAAGTTGTTTTACTCACCCATAGCACTTTGGTGTCATATGGAGCACTTCCAGAGATGTTTTAGATTTGCGATCTCCATCATGTGAGTTCTCGGGGCACTTGTTTGCGGTCTCCAAATAACACAAACTTTAGCACTTTTCAAATCATTGAAGCCCGATGTCTTAGCCTACGATTTCATGTGGTCAAAAGTGGCCTGTAATCCGAGATTTAGCCATAGTTTCGAGTAGATGAGGAGGCCAGTGCGCATGTGCGGACTGTGCTCTCAGCTCCCGGGACCCAAACTTGAAATGCAAAGCTGTAAACTATGGATAAATCTCGGATTACAGGCCACTTTTGCTTCAAACGAAATTGTAGACCAAGACATCGGGCTTCTATGATTTGAAAAGTGCTAAAGTTTGTGTTATTTGGAGCCCGCACGGGGCATATTACATGCTTGGGGAATATATTATATGCCCCGAGCTATGGCTAGAAGTCGCGCTAGGCTAACCGCAAATCTAAAACATCTCTGGAAGTGCTCCATATGACACCAAAGTGCTATGGGTGAGTAAAACAACTTGTTTTATTACCGAAATAAGGCTCAAATTGTAAAAAAAAAAAAACATTACTTTTCCTTTAAAACCTAAAATATATCTGAATAATTTTTATAATTAAAGAAACCATATGTAATATCTTAATTGCATCTGTGTGCAGACAGATGAGGTGTTCAAATATAGCTTTTACTAGTACAATTGTATTGCTGGTTTATTTTCAATTACAAAAACATTGGGCATGATGGCCACTTGTTTATGTTATAATTTGATGTTTTGGTTCTCAAGACAATTATCCAATCAGAAAGCAGAATAAACCTGAGGCGACTCATTTGTGTTGCCAGTTTCAAGGCTCTGGAGACACAGGTTCAGTTGTGGTTGTAATAACTCCCTCTCTTTCTCTCCTCTGCAGTTTTCTAACCCTGTATGTACGTGTATCTAGCCCCATGTGTCTGTCTGTTTTTCACATGTTCACACTAATATAACCTAACACAGTCTTTAAAAGAGTGTGTGAAGGCTTCATGACAACTTCACACCACTCTCCAGTTCAATGTAAATAGTACAGATCAACTGATATTTTTTTTGTTTTTTAAAGGTCCCATGGCATGAAATTTTCACTTTCTGAGGTTTTTGGACGTTAATGTGAGCTCCCCTACCCTGTTTAGCCCCCCCCCCCATGGTTAAAAGTTGCGAAATGTCTAAACTGAGCATTTGCGATCTTTTCTGCGTTAGAAAAAAATCAGAACTCAAATGGGCGATTTTGAACAAGGAAACTTATTGACGTCAGATCGAAAAAAGAAATGGAAATGCAGCTCCACCCCCGTCTGTCTGTACTCAGCGTCTCTGTAAATCACGCCCAGAGAGTTTGGACTGCGGAGGAGCTACGCAATGCGAAATACGTTTTTTTTATTTGCCTGGAGGAACTTGCGAGTGTTTCTAGGCTCGGAAGTCCTTTATCTGAGCCTGTGGATATCTGAAACAGCAGTGGTTTAATTTTATTTTCTGTGGAAATGTGTTTATTTTTCAATGGAATGCTTCTCATCTCTCCCCCCGTGCAAAAACGCGGAAGTGGGTCACAGAGCGGAACGGAGAGCTTGGCCACGCCCCCACCCCCTACTATAGGCAATCTCTGTCCTCCTCATTTGCATTCAAGCAACAACGCCCATAATGGAGTGTTCCAGAGTGACATTTATGACTCTTTCTCATCTTATCTCTGTTTCTCATGCACTGAGTGTTGATTTTGAAGAAGGATTCATTTACAGTATTAGGGAACCATTAAGGAGCCATATAAAAGCATCAAGAAGTACCATGTCATGGGACCTTTAATAGCTGATCCTGACTGTTTAGAATCCAGAGCAACCATACAAAAAAAATACATCTACTAATCACACCAATTCGTCATGCACTGATACTGGTATCAAATATAGCACTGATGCAGGAAGATTATCTGCACTTGTATTGGTTCCATGATATCGGTTCCGCCAATATCTTCATTGGACCTTTTATTAAATGTAGAAAGACTAGTTACTTGCTTTGAATATTTCTTATTGTTTGAACATTTATTCATGCAAAGACATTCATAGCTACTTACTGGATAAATGCCATGATTGTTAGTAAGTTAATTGTATTTTGATGGAAATAAAATGGCTTTTTTACTAATATCAGTTAATATTGATAATTGGCAGATACCAAAAGCGTCAGGTATCAATATCAGTATCAGAACTCCCAAGCTGAACTGATGCGTCCCTAAAACTAATACTCGTAATATAACTAGACACTCCACAGATCTGATCTGATGAATGGACTGGCAGTACTACTTACTTGTTTCCATGGAGATAGTTACATTTAATGTTATTTAAACATTCTTGGTAAAGCAGTAACAGCTCCAGGGAGACAAGCAGATTGCGGGCCCTCTTAAAGAAAATGTACATAGTGTACCTTTTAAAATACAGAATAATTCCTGATCTAAGATTTAAATGAAGTTTAAAGGGTTAAATGAATTGTTATCTGTATTTCCTTCAGGCCCAGAGTGCAGCAGCAGAGTCCCAGGTGAGCTCTGAGCTGAGTGAGAGGATCTTGAATCTGGAGCAGGAGGTTTCTCAGCACAGGGAGGACGCAGCCAAAGCTCAGATGGAGGTGGAGAGGCTGCTGGAGATCCTCAGGGAGATGGAGAACGAGAAGAACGACAAAGAGAAGAAGATCCACGAGCTGGAGAGGTGAGAACACACATACAGGAAATAAGAGGATACTCAAGAAATTATGTTAAAAATGCAAGACATGTTAACGTATTAGAAGCCCATAGATAAGTGCAAATGAAGCTTATAATCAGAGATAGTTAGAATGGAGTTTCACCAGACTAAAATAAAAGAAAAATCCAAAACATAAAGTATATACAAACGTATTTAATACATTTAAAAAGACACAAAAAACTCAACATTCAGCATTGTTATAGAACTTAACTTGCGCATTTAAGCGGTCAGCAATCTTTTGCCACCCCATGTCTCTTGCCTTGATTTTTCCAAGTGTATTTCACTTCTTTGTAATTGTGGTTTTATATTCTTCATACAGTTCCAAAAGTAATTTTTGTTCTGAGGCTTTCTGCATGAGTCTTTGACATGATCGCATTTTCGATAGTCGCTTGTTCTGGGCTTCTTATGTCCCCCGTGCACCGCCTAATGCAAGATTGGATAAACCTGGTTTAAGTTTAAAGGGATATGCCAACCCCAGGTCAAACTTGGGCATCTCCCCACAGTCCAGAGATTAAAATAAGTGGTGGAAAGCGTTTTTCTGGTGACGCAGCCATTGTCCAGGTCTGTCAGCACTGACCGCCGCGGTATCTGCAGCTCCTCCGCGTTAGACTGGAGTCTAACGTCGCCAGAGAAAGATTTTGGCCAAAAGGAATTAATTTGCTCGATGCTTTTCCCAATTACTTTCTGTGTAGTGCACATTCATATCGAGTGCAAATAAATGTGCAAATCAACACGGAGAGCTTGACTTGGTCATTTTGGGTGGGACCTATTTTTCAGTGCGGAAAAACACAGCCGAAGCAAACACCACGCTGCGTAACAGTGGAACTCCCAACGTGGTGCGTAACAGGAATTCCCCTGTGTGCTTCGGCTCTGTTTTTCCGCACTGTAAAATAGTTCCCACCCAAAATGACCAAGTCAAGCTCTCCGTGTTCATTTGCACATTTATTTGCACTCGATATGAATGCGCACTACACAGAAAGTAATTGGGAAACGCATCGAGCAAATTAATTCCTTTTGGCCGAAATCTTTCTCTGGCGACGTTAGACTCCAGTCTAACGCGGAGTAGCTGCAGATACCGCGGCGGTCAGTGCTGACAGACTCGGACAATGGCTGCGTCACCAGAAAAACGCTTTCCACCACTTATTTTAGTCTCTGGACTGTGGGGAGATGCCCAAGTTTGACCTGGGGGTGGCATATCTCTTTAAAGCTGACACTACTTCAAACGAGGCTTAATCACTTAATGCCACTATGTTTAGAGACATTGATGGAATACCGCCCAGGTCAGCTAAGAGAAAGTATCTCCCCCTGCTGGAGATTTAACTAATTAACTAAAAAGTGTGAATATTCTCTATATTTTACCTCCCGCTGCTTATAAATCTTATGTTAATCTTTCTCAAACAGTAAAAATTACATAGACCTGCACATGTTATTGTTTCTTCCAAAAGTAAATTCGCTCTAATAATCTAGCATTCTGTCTTTTTCTACCTCTTTTTCATCCCTTTTTCTTAAACCATTAACCATCTTTTCTTAAATTTCTCTTTTTTTGAAATATATTGTTGAATTCCCCACACATTTTGATATGTTTGAGCGCGTTTTATCGATTTCCATTTATGTTTTTAATTTCGTGCAAAAGAAATCCTCAACTCCAGAGGAATCAGACCCTGCCCCCTTCCTCTCAGCAGCCAATGGGGGGGCTGGTCTGGGACTACCTGGGCACGTGAGTGGCTAGTGGACCTGTCACTTGTTTGAATACCAAAAAACTATTTAAAAACTCACTTTGCTTGACAGACGAAGAGATATGAGAGCGCTCCCCTGTGGAAAATGTGAAAAGTTGTTGGATTTAAAATTTAAAAAAATAGTTTTGTAATTTAAATTATAATCATGCAAACTGTAATGATATTTTCTGATAAAGAAATATCTTTTCCACATGGGACAGATCTATGAATGTTCACTAATACACCAGGGCTGCATAAGAATCTGTTATGTTAAAATCAACTGTCAAAAATATATAATTATATTGTATTTTTTTACAATAGCTATACATATAAGCATGCTAATTTTGTTAGCTATTTGGCAGAATTTTAACTGTTGCTCCTTTTATATGTTAAAATGAGAACTTCGCACTTCAATCTCTTCAGACGGGTGCGTTGGAGGCGAGGGAGCAAACCCAGAACACACAAGGAGAAAAGAATCCCGCACTCCGTCTTACTTGCAAAATGAGAAGTTTATTAAGACATGCAACGTTTCGGCCCTAGGCCTTCATCAGGCAAAATCATTGCCTCATTTGCCTGATGAAGGCCTAGGGCTGAAACGTTGCATGTCTTAATAAACTTCTCATTTTGCAAGTAAGACGGAGTGCGGGATTGTTTTCTCCTTTTATATGTTACAAATAGATTCAGTTTTGAGAGTTGCCACCTGCCTGTCTTCATGGACCTAAATAACCAAAAACATACCTGGAGTTCTGTTTTGTTTCATTCAGACATGTTTAAAGGAAAAGTAACGTTATTTTACTATCTGAGCCTTCTTTCGGTAATAAAACAAGTCGTTTGACTCACCCATAGCACGTTGGTGTCATTTGGAGCTGTTTGGTAAAAGTTATGTTGTAGCGTATCCGTTAGCGTGAGTGCTCGGGGCATTACTTTGCGGTCTCCAAATAACACAAACTTTAGCACTTTTCAAATCATACAAGCCCGATGTCTTAATCTACGATTTCGTGTGGTCAAAAGTGGCCTGTAATCCGAGATTTAGCCATAGTTTTCAGCTTTGCGTTTCATGTTTGGGTCCCGGGAGCTGAGAGCACAGTCCGCACATGCGCACTGGCCTCCTCATCTACTCGAAACTATGGCTAAATCTCGGATTACAGGCCACTTTTGACCACATGAAATCGTAGACTAAGACATCGGGCTTCTATGATTTGAAAAGTGCTAATGTTTGTGTTATTTGGAGACCGCAAAGTAATGCCCTGAGTACTCACGCTAACGGATACGCTACAACATAACTTTTACCAAACAGCTCCAAATGACACCAAAGTGCTATGGGTGAGTCAAACGACTTGTTTTATTACCGAAAGAAGGCTCAGATTGTAAAATAACGTTACTTTTCTTTTAACACACAATTGTTGCATATTTAGTTCTTCTCTCATACAGAAAACACTGTTCCACCTTGTGATGTCATGATGTAGTAAAGCAAGAGCTCCACTGCGTGTGTAAACTTCACACACCTAAATAAAAATTAAAAGGTAGTTGTTAACTAGAAAACTACCTCTACATGACATCAGAAGGTGGAACAGAGCATTTAGAGCTTTGGAGATGTAGACAGACTAATGATAAAGGATTACTCAAATGTGTGTGAATGAAACAAAACACAACTCATGGTCTGGTTTTGAAGAGGTAACGGCGTTATAACATGGCTTAAAGCTCACAAGAGTCAATTTTGCATAATATAGGATCTTTAAAGATCCCATGACATGGTACTTCTTGATGCTTTTATATGGCTCCTTAATGGTTCCCTAATACTGTAAATGAATCCTTCTTCAAAATCAACACTCAGAGATAAGATGAGAAAGAGTAATATTTCTCTCTCTGAACAGTCCATAATGGGCGTTGTTGCTTGAATGCAAATGAGGAGAAAAGAGATGGCCTATAGTAGAGGGTGGGTGCGTGGCCAAACTCTCAGCTCTGATCCATTTCCGCGTTTTTGCACGGAGAGATGAGAAGCGTTCCATTGAAAAATAAACACATTTCCACAGAAAATAAAATGAAACCACTGCTGTTCAAAGGTCCAGAGGCTCAGATAAAGGACTTCCGAGCCTAGAAACACTCGAACGTGCCTCCAGGCAAATAAAAAAACGCATTTCGCATTGCCTAGCGCATTCGCAGTCCAAACTCTCTGGGCGTGATTTACAGAGACGCTGAGTACAGACAGACGGGGGTGGAACTGCATTTGCATTTCTTTTTTCGAGCTGACGTCAATAAGTTTCCTTGTTCAAAATCGCCTGTTTAGCTCTGATTTTTTCTAATGCAGAAAAGGATCGCAAATGCTCAGTTTAGACATTTCGCAACTTTTAACCATGGGGGGGGGGCTAAACAGGGTAGGGGAGCTCACATTAACGTTCAAAAACCTCAGAAAGTGAAAATTTCATGCCATGGGACCTTTAAAGATAACAAAAACATACTTATCTCAACATTATCCCAAATACTTTTGCTGTATTTAATGTTTTTGTGCAGCCCTAATGCCAAACACAGTGGAAGGGTTGCAGCATTGGTTTGCAGTAACAGGAACTAGCAGTAGTTTCACTTGTGTGTGGATATTTGCACCACTTTTTGCCCTTTTTGTGACAGGCAAACATGCTTTTAAAGTGTACAGAACTAGGGCATGCTCCCGCTCCACTCTCAGCACTGTCTTTGAGCTCCTGTTTCTATCAATGATGCAACTCTTTCATTCATTTAACTGTTTTCACCGCTCACTTTTTACTTCCAGCCTGATGGGGGATGATGCCTGATACTGACTCTAACACGTTTGTTCATAGGAGTCTGTTTTTATTTCACCACATTAACTGTACTTACAACTATAATATTTTTCTAACCTCTGTCTCTTTGTTTGTCTGAAATTGTTATACTATTAGCGTGTCTTATCTGCTTGTATCTGCCTGCTGTCTGTTGGTTTGTAATGATGTGTTTTGACATCTGGCAACATTTTGAAATAGTTTTGACACATCACATCTTCTAATGGACATTATATCGTAATATCCTAATTATTAACACACTTATAATGTTTCCATGCTGGGAGATTGGAATTCATTTTCAGGAGAACTCCTAAGCTTAAAGGTGCACTATGTAAGTTTTTGGTTTGGGATCCATCACGTCACCTTTACATTAATTCAATTACAGGTGGTTTTACAGCTCAAAAATACCAGAAACATTTTGAATGTGAGCGGACTTGCCTCTTCTCAGATCTGACCTGTAACTTGGTCTGGTTTGGTCTCCATGAAGACAGAAATGTTTAATACCATACTGTGAAATATTCCAGACAAAGCAATAACATCCCTATGGAGGAAAGTATTTGACAAACCCTCCACCAGAAAAGTTACACAATGCACCTTTAACCTTAACCCTAACCCTGATCTAATATCGATTGTCTTCCTGGAGATCAGATTTTTAGTCCCCATACAAAAATGACTCCTGTTTCCCCTTTGTAACTCACTGTTCTATTTCTCTGACTGCCAAAGCGAAGGGAATAATTTACTGCTTTCAGCACCACCTTCCACGATTCATAGAACCGTAGTTCTTAAAGGGATAGTGCTTTTTTTAAAAATGTGAATCTGTATGGGTTCCCCTCTAATAGTGTTGTGCATTAAAGGTCCCATGACATGGTACTTCTAGATGCTTTTATATGGCTCCTTAAAGGGATATGCCACCCCCAGGTCAAATTTGGGCATCTCCCCACAGTCCAGAGACTAAAATAAGTGGTGGAAAGCGTTTTCCTGCTCACCCAGCTATTGTCCGAGTCTGTCGCCATTGACCGCCGCGGTATCTGGTGCTCCTCCGCCTTAGACTGGAGTCTAACGTCGCCAGAGAAAGATTTCGGCCAAAAGGAATTAATTTGCTCGATGCGTTTCCCAATTACTTTGTGTGTAGTGCGCATTCATATCGAGTGCAAATAAATGTGCAAATCAACACGGAGAGCTTGACTTGGTCATTTTGGGTGGGAACTATTTTCCAGTGCGTAAGAATACAGCCGTATCACGCAGCACGCTGCCAGGGGAATCCCAGTTACGCACCGGGAAGGGAGTTCCCCTGTTGCACAACGTGGTGCGTGATACGGCTGTATTCTTACGCACTGGAAAATAGTTCCCACCCAAAATGACCAAGTCAAAAAATAGTTCCCACCCAAAATGACCAAGTCAAGCTCTCCGTGTTGATTTGCACATTTATTTGCACTCGATATGAATGCACACTACACACAAAGTAATTGGGAAACGCATCGAGCAAATTAATTCCTTTTGGCCGAAATCTTTCTCTGGCGACGTTAGACTCCAGTCTAAGGCGGAGTAGCTGCAGATACCGCGGCGGTCAGTGGCGACAGACTCGGACAATGGCTGGGTGAGCAGGAAAACGCTTTCCACCACTTATTTTAGTCTCTGGACTGTGGGGAGATGCCCAAATTTGACCTGGGGGTGGCATATCCCTTTAACCCTAACCCTGATCTAATATCGATTGTCTTCCTGGAGATCACATTTTTAGTCCCCATACAAAAATTACTCCTGTTTCCCCTTTGTAACTCACTGTTCTATTTCTCTGACTGCCAAAGCGAAGGGAATCATTTACTGCTTTCAGCACCACCTTCCACGATTCATAGAACCGTAGTTCTTAAAGGGATAGTGCTTTTTTTTATGTGAATCTGTATGGGTTCCCCTCTAATAGTGTTGTGCATTAAAGGTCCCATGACATGGTACTTCTTGATGCTTTTATATGGCTCCTTAATGGTTCCCTAATACTGTAAATGAATCCTTCTTCAAAATCAACACTCAGTGCATGAGAAACAGAGATAAGATGAGAAAGAGTAATTTTTCTCTCTCTGAACACTCCATTATGGGTGTTGTTGCTTGAATGCAAATGAGGAGGACAGAGATGGCCTATAGTAGAGGGTGGGGGCGTGGCCAAACTCTCAGCTCTCAGCTGATCCATTTCCGCGTTTTTGCGTGGAGAAGAGATGAGAAGCGTTCCATTGAAAAATAAACACATTTCCACAGAAAATAAAATTAAACCACTGCTGTTCAAAGGTCCAGAGGCTCAGATAAAGGACTTCCGAGCCTAGAAACACTCGGACGTGCCTCCAGGCAAATAAAAAAACGCATTTCGCATTGCCTAGCGCATTCGCGGTCCAAACTCTCTGGGCGTGATTTACAGAGACGCTGAGTAGACACAGACGGGGGGTGGAGCTGCATTTTTCGAGCTGACGTCAATAAGGTGCCTTGTTGAGAATCGCCCGTTTGAGCTGTGTTTTTTTTCTAACGCAGAAAAGGATCGCAAATGCTCAGTTTAGACATTTCGCAACTTTTAGGAGGGGAGGGGAGGGGCCTAAACAGGGTAGGGGAGCTCACATTAACGTTCAAAAACCTCAGAAAGTGAAAATTTCATGCCATGGGACCTTTAACACTGGCTTACCGCTCACCGCGTTGTCTGAGCCGGGTTCTATGCCGGTTCTGGAGCTCGGAAATGTAGTTCCGGTAAGTTCACGGGAACATTTAATAAAGCTTGCTTTTCTTCTCAAAACAACATTTATCCAAAAAGTGATATATTTGCGTCACAAACAGTTGACGGCTAAAAATTCAGCGGCGTATAATTTCGCATAATTCGCATAATTTTCTCTCAATTCGTATCACTGCGCCCAGGTTAGCTGTATTAGCCTGTAAACATGCGCTTACAGCGGATGTCGCCGTACCGCATCCGCCGTAAACATCTGCTTAAAGTTAACAGGCTAATACAGCTAATATGCGCGCAGTGATATGAATCAAGAGAAAATATGCAAATGCGAATTACGCTGCGAATTTTTAGCGGACAACTGTTTGTGACGCAAATATATCACTTTTTGGACAGATGTTGTTTTGAGAAGAAAAACAAGCTTTATTAACTGTCCTGGCTAACTTACCGGAACTACGTTCATGAGCTACGGAACCGGAGGAGAAGCGGGCTCAGATCATGCTGTCATGGGTAAATCAGTGTTAATCTCAGGACACTGTTGAAGGGGAAGACGTACAGATTAACATAAAAAAAAACCGCACTATACCTTTAACTTTGATTTTATTAGATATGGATTTTGACGCACAGATCATTACGCCCTATGCCTTTTGTATGTCTTGCTGCCTCTTTTTTTTAGTGCTGCTAAACTAAAAGGATAAACATTTTTGCCATGATATGACTGATAACGGGATAATGCGCCTAGTTTTTGTGACCACACCACCTTGTCAATGCCTGATCTTGTCTGATTTCTGACGCTAAGCAGGGCTGGGTCTGGTTAGAACTTGAGTGGGGGACTGCAGGGAATACCAGGCACCACACTGAGGCGCTAGTGACTCTATTGCAAACTGCTGTTGAGTTCTTAGGCAAGCCACTTCACCTACATTTCTTCGTATGACAGTGGTGTGTGAGTGGTGAGCTGGTGGTCAGTTCGTCAGTCTACTTAAAAGTCTGCTTAAAAGTCTGCTTAAATGTGCACTGTGTAACTTTTTGGTTGGGGGTCCATCACCTGCTTGTTTCTATGGATATGTCATTTCTCTGCCGGGAATGTTCTTTTTACATTAAAAAGCTCTACCTTACATATATTCAATTACAGGTGTTTTTATAGCTCAAAAATACATAGAAAAACAGGCATTCTGACTGAGAGCAGGGTCGCCTTTCCATAGACCTAACATGTAACTTGGTCCAGTGTAGTCTTCATGAGGATAGAAAGGTTTAATGTAGGGGTGTGAATCTTTCACTCACAAAACGGTTCGATTCGAATCTCGATTCACAGGCTACGATTCGATTCAGGGACGATTCATAAAATTAGTAAACGATCCGGTACGATTTGATCCGATCCGGTTCGGTTAATTTCGATTCAATACAAATTGACAACTTTACTCCGAAGTGCTTTAAAGTTATTGAGAAGAAAAAGAGAGAAACAGAAATTAAATTTCAAAATAGTATCCTTTTGTTTATTTAGTGTCCAACAGACAATACACCAGGCCTACTGAAAAACTGGCAATCCGGTTTGCAAAACTCTGCTCATACTTAAAATACAACATATTCCTTCCCTCAAGTAACACAAAACAATAAGGTTAGATATCAAAAAAAAAAAAAAGACCTTATAAAACAAGCAAGTTGCCTATTAAAGTAAAAAATCAGAATGAATCAGAATGAGTTAGTAATTAGTGCTTCAGTCACTCATGAGTTTCAGTAACTGTAAAAGTGTAACATATCACTGACAAGAAGATAGATATTACTAGCCAGTTATAGAAAACACTAGCATGTTAAATCCACTGAATAACTAATACTTTCTCTACATCTTATAACATTTCCTTAGACTCCTTTGAGACAAAAATCATCTGTGTGTGAAGTACATTTCTATACACACAAATCATAAGTATCTAAATACAGAAATGCACCAATTCTGATCAGTTTTACCCCAAATCAAATATACATTGCCAATACATGAATGTTGTCTAAATAAATCACCCAATCCAATAACCGTGACAATAAAAACACTAGTATCATACAATTGTTATGGTCTATAGCTGCCATGGAAACAAGCTGACAGTGAAACATCAGACCGATATCACCGCGACACAACACTGGCACAAAAGTTAACTACACATACGAACCATGTCCATAAATAGCGGTAGCGCACCAAATTAATTTAACCATAGCTCAATAAAAGGAAACTTAGCTTAGCTTACCGATAGAGTAGATCTCCTGACGAGACGAGGCGGCGGGAAACCCGCCCTCCGCACAATGCGAATTGGGACACGGCTATACAGTGCAAACATTTTGTGCTCGCTTCCGCATACAGCCCGCGCCGCTCGCATCATTGGCAGTTAACCAGCCAATAAGCTTCAACCCCAGGTAAGTGAACCACCCACCGTTCGCGAAAGAACGCAAACACACACACTTCTGCGCCATGACAGAGACCGCTCAGGAGCCGAGAACCGATTCTTGGCTGTAAATCCAGTGTATCGGACCTTTCGTAGTGAATTTGGACCGATCCGGGCTCCGCTGATCGGTACACTCAGATCGCAGAGGTCACAGACCGATAACCGATCCAAATCGGTTAATCTTTACACCCCTAGTTTAATGCCATACTGTGAAACATTCTAGACAAAGCAATAAGATCTTTATGGAGAAAAGCGTCTGATGAACCCTCCACCAGAAAGGTTGCACAATACATCATTAAACTGTAATCTGTCTTTAATCTACCTGTTTACACTGCAGTAGCCTCCATTGGCCTCTGTGTGTGTGTTCAGTACTGGCTTTGTGTTAAATATTCTGAGTGTAGTCTTAATGGTGGTTAATGATTTTGTGAGCCACAGTTGCCCTCACAGTGTCTGTCCTACAGGAACTGAGCACTGTGAATAATTTAACAACAGCTCTGACTTCAGAAAACTGGGTTAAATTCAACGTTATGTCGTCTCATCTACCAGAATAACACTATATGCAGTAAGGGATGCACTTTACACAGCTTATAACCATAATATAAAAGGAAAAAGTGATATTGTCAAAGAATTATTAATGTAAATATCATAACAAATATCTCTCTATTCTTAATTATATTTTCATTTAATATATAACCCTAACCCTATTTACAGAAAATTTCCATGGGAGAATAGCTGTAGATACATCAAAAATAATAATGCTCAAATGTGTAAAACTTGCAAATATATGAGAAATATTATTGGCCCACACCATACAAAAATACCTAGAATGTTTCAAAGTGTGGCATTAAACAAGAAAAATGCAGAAAGCGGAACATTCCACCAGAAAAGTTACATAATACACCTTTAACGTGCATCAAAATGTAAAAAAAATAGTTAATTTAACTTTGGTTTAGACCTGATTTTGACCTTTTTAGGCCTTTATTATACCTTACCTTGTTTTGACTTGGTTTGGACCTTGTTTAGACATGGTTTAGACCTGGTTTAGACCTGGTTTAGACCTCATTTAAACTTTGTTTAAACATGGTTTAGACCTGGTTTAGACCTTGTTTGGACCTGGTTTAGACCTGGTTTAGACCTTGTTTGGACCTGGTTTAGAAATGGTTTAGGCCTGATTAAGACTTGGTTTATACCTTGTTTAGACCTGTTTTAGACCTCATTTAAACTTTGTTTAAACATGGTTTAGACCTGGTTTAGACCTTGTTTGGACCTGGTTTAGACCTGGTTTAGACCTTGTTTGGACCTGGTTTAGAAATGGTTTAGGCCTGATTAAGACTTGGTTTATACCTTGTTTAGACCTGTTTTAGACCTCATTTAAACTTTGTTTAAACATGGTTTAGACATGGTTTAGACTTGTTTAGACCTTGTTTAGGTTTGGTTTAGAATTGGTTTAGACCTGGTTTAGACTTGGTTTAAAATGGTTTAGACCTGATTTAGATCTTGTTTAGACCTGGTTTAGATCTGCTTTAGACCTACTTTAGTCCTGGTTTAGTCCACTTAAATCTTTATTTTGCCTTGGTTGAACATAATTCAGTGGTTATTCAAACATTTCTTATATCCTCTTTAAAGGAGAATTAACGTTTTTTACAATCCGAGCCTTATTTCGGTAATAAAACAAGTTGTTTTACTCACCCATAGCACTTTGGTGTCATTTGGAGCACTTCCGGAGATGTTTTAGATGTTTTAGTAATGTGAGTTCTCGGGGCAAATGTTTGCGGTCTCCAAATAACACAAACTTTAGCACTTTTCAAATCATAGAAGCTCAATGTCTTAGTCTACGCTTTCGTTTGAGTCAAAAGTGGCCTGTAATCCGAGATTTATCCATAGTTTCGAGTAGATGAGGACGCCAGTGCGCATGTGCGGAGTCACAGCTTATTTCACTCTCAGCTCTTGGGACCCAAACATGAAACGCAAAGCTGTAAATTATGGATAAATCTCGGATTACAGGCCACTTTTGACTCAAACGAAAGTGTAGACTAAGACATTGAGCTTCTATGATTTGAAAAGTGCTAAAGTTTGTGTTATTTGGAGACCGCTCGGGGCATATATTACATGCTCGGGGCATATATTATATGCCCCGAGAACTCGCGTTACGGATATCGCTAATCTAAAACATCTCTGGAAGTGCTCCATATGACACCAAAGTGCTATGGGTGAGTAAAACAACTTGTTTTATTACCGAAATAAGGCTCAGATTGTAAAAAACGTTAATTCTCCTTTAACCCTGCACCTGGTTCACTGTAGAGTTGTGAGTCTTAGCCTGGAGCTAAAGCAGGTTTTGTTGCCTGTGGCTGACTGGTACCCCCTACATCAAGGCTCCGGGCCTTTCCCAATGAAAATATGAACATAGATTTGCTTTAAAAGCTGTTTTGACTGGGGTTTAGTGCTTGTTCTGGCTCATTCCCTCACCGCCCTGGTGAAAGATGAACTCCTGTAGTTTGGCTAGTTTTAAATCTGATTTAGATTGGTTTAGTCCTGGTTCTTGTTTGACAATTGTTTAGTACTGGTTAAGACCTTGCTTATTCCCAGTACAGGTTAGCCTTCAGACTTACATATGAGTATCTGTTCACTGATGTGAAGGTTGGCGATGTAATTCCAGCTCCCACAGATGAATGCTGTTGTAGTGTCCTTGAGCAAGACCCCCTTCACCTCCAGTGTCTGCATTCACTTTGACTTTAAAGATCCAATGACATGGTACTTCTTGATGCTTTTATATGGCTCCTTAATGGTTCCCTAGTACTGTAAATGAATCCTTCAAAATCAACACTCAGTGCATGAGAAACAGAGATAAGATGAGAAAGACTCATAAATATCTCTCTCAAACACTTTATTCTGGGCGTTGTTGCTTGAATGCAAATGAGGAGAAAAGAGCTGGCCTATAGTAGAGGGTGGGGGCGTGGCCAAACTCTCCGCTTTCGGCTCTGAGCTCTCAGCTGATCCATTTCCGTGTTTTTGCACGGGGGGAGAGATTTGAAGCGTTCCATTGAAAAATAAACACATTTCCACAGAAAATAAAATTAAAGTTGCTGTTCAAAGGTCCAGAGGCTCAGATAAAGGACTTCCGAGCCTAGAAACACTCGGACGTGCCTCCAGGCAAATAAAAAAACGCATTTCGCATTGCCTAGCGCATTCGCAGTCCAAACTCTCTGGGCGTGATTTGCAGAGACGCTGAGTTCAGACAGACGGGGGTGGAACTGCATTTGCATTTCTTTTTTCGATCTGACGTCAATACGTTTCCTTGTTCAAAATCGCCCGTTTGAGCTCCGATTTTTTGTAACGCAGAAAAGGATCGCAAATGCTCAGTTTAGACATTTCGCAACTTTTAACCATGGGGGGGGGGCTAAACAGGGTAGGGGAGCTCACATTAACATTCAAAAACCTCAGAAAGTGAAAATTTCATGCCATGGGACCTTTAAGTATTTCCCAGTACACCATATCAACCAAGACTGAACAGAATAATTTATTTCCTTAAGCCTCCTATACGTGATTTTTGCTCTTTTTAAAATCTGAAAATCATCAGTAGTTTATTTTAAAGGGCCCATATTATGTTGTTTCCTCATCACAAACATACCTGGGGTTGTGTTTTGTTTCATTCACACACGTTTCACACACAAACCCTGCATATTTAGGCTGAGTTCTTCCACCTTGTGATGTCATGCCGTAATACAGGAAGTGCACCACTGTGTTTTAAACTCCATACACTTTCACTAGAATCCTTTGGATCATGTCAGCCTTGGAATTGCCAATCTCTACTGAACATAAGGTAAAAGGCGCTGTTAACATTGTGGAACAGAGCATTTTGGGCTTTGGAGATGGAGACAGACTAAAAATGAAGGATTACTCCAACATGTGTGGATGAGGTGTTATTCGGACATTACAACACAGGGCCCAAGTGGTTCCCACAAGCACAGAGGGCAAGGAGAAAGAAGAACAACATGTGCAGGAAGCCCTCTCTGTTTGTGGATATCCTAAATGGGCTGTCAACAAAACCAAGAGAGACAAGGGCAAGAAACAAGACAACAGAGAATCCGAACCCAGGAGGAAAGGGGTAGCGATTCCGTACCTGGCCGGCGTTTCGGAAAAACTACAGAGGATTTTCAGACAATATGAAATTCCAGTTTATTTCAAACCCACAAACACTTTAAGACAAAAACTCGTCCACCCAAAGGACAAAACACCGAGCCACAAACAAAGCAATGTGGTCTACTCCATTCAGTGTAGTGAAGACTGCAGTGAGCGCTACACTGGGGAAACAAAACAGCCACTTCAGAAGAGGATGTACCAACACAGGCAGGCGGGCCAGAGTGGACCGTCATCTGCCGTTCATCTTCACCTAGAAGCCGCGGGCCATTCATTTGAGGACAGTGAGGTTCAGATCTTGGCCAGGGAAAAGAACTGGTTTGAGAGGGGAGTTAAAGAGGCTATTTTTGTCAAAAAAGAGAATCTGTCGTTAAACAGAAATGGGGGAGTTAGACACAACTTGTCTCCCATCTATAATTCGATTCTCAAACAAAGAAACATTAGGACAGACAAGCCATTGCAGAGGGGTGGAGAGGGTCGTTGTCTTGAATAGGGAATTGGACGCCAGAGAAATTTGAAATACAAAGAGACAGATTAGTTGATAGTTTCAGAGCTATTTCAGTGTAGTGAGCGCCGCCTAGGGCTTATAGATATGCTAATACAAGACGCCAGAGGAATTCGTAAAACAAAAGAGAGTAGCTGGGATAGGTGCAGAGCTTTTGTTCAGGGTAGTTAGCTCCTCCCTTGCAGCTAGATATAAACAGGGTCTAACCAGCATGAGGGCCAGAGCTGACGAAGTCTCTCGGATGAGCGGCGAAACGTCTTCAACCAAACAAACTTTGTCCAGTTGACAAATTGAACTTCTCCTTTTATCATGTGTGGATGAGGTAACAACATTATAACGTGACTTGAAGATCACAAGAGTCAGTTTTGCGTAATATGAGACCTGGTGGTTCCTCATTTCCCTTATGCATTCAGAGCATCCCAGTTATTCACTATGACGAGTTTACTAGCTGTTTTCACAATTCAGAGACCAGTGCGAAGATTTGCCATGACAAAACAGCAAATGGCATGCTAACAATGCACTTCCTGATTCTCATACTTTATAATTAGATGCAGATAGCACACAGTGTTACTAGTTTAGATCGTTCCCTGTATATTCAGCGGGGGTTTTCTGTGGGGTGGGGTGAACTATAATTCATCTGTAATAAAATATGAGATGTGGGTTAAACAAATAGAAAAAATCAGCACATACTGTATGTAATGTACCCAGGCGTTATGGTGTAGAGTTATTTATTTGCCCAAAGCAGGGCAGTCATTGGAGAAGAGCGGGTGACATCACACTGGGGGCAAATGGAGCTGAAAATCTGCCCTGAGCCAAAGTAAAGGATTTGATGGATCGGTGGAAAACGACTTCAGAGGTTATAGAGGAGACATGGAACGGGGGAAGGAGAGACTAAAGTGTGTTAAATAACTTATATTCTAATAAACCAACTTCTCTGAGCTATTATATTGTTGTACTTTTATCAATTTCTGTGCATAATATATATTTTAAAAACATATTTATTCACCCTTTTCTTTCTTTCTCTCGCCTCCTAACCCCCGTCTGTCTCTACCTCTCTCTATTTAACCTCCATCTCTCTCCCCCCCTCTCTGTTATCTGTGTCTCTCTCCCTCTCTCTGTCTCCCTCCCTCCCTCCCTCTCTCCTCTCACTTGTTAAATGACTTACATTTACATTCTAAATCAAAATTTTATTAAAAGTTATTATGTGGTATCTTGTCAAAACTTACCTCATGTGAACGTGGCTGGTATTAAAATGTACGAGGGACTGCAAAAGGAAATACCAACATGTTCAAAATAGTTGTAAAAGCTTAATTATATAATATAGCAATTCGCAGTGTGCACAGTTCGGAGTGTGGTTTTAACGGCGCATACGTCACTTCCGGCGCGACAACTGCTGTCCCATTTCGTTTTTGTCCCATGACCAGTTAAAATGCACCCTGAAAACCGCAGTTGTTACCATGGAAATCGGGGTGTGAACCAACTGTACGTCCATGCACACTTTGCGCACTCATATATCCCAGCATGCACCGCGCGCTTCTTTTTCTACGGGAGAAAATGGAGTCGGAGGCTGCGTCTTTGTCCATTTCGCCGACGCCCATGCGGTCCACGGACTGCACTCGGGACTGTGCAAATATGCACAGTCCGGAGTGCCCTTAAAGGTCCCATGGCATGAAATTTTCACTTTCTGAGGTTTTTGAACGTTAATGTGAGCTCCCCTACCCTGTTTAGCCCCCCCCCACCCCATGGTTAAAAGTTGCGAAATGTCTAAACTGAGCATTTGCGATCCTTTTCTGCGTTAGAAAAAATCAGAGCTCAAACGGGCGATTTTGAACAAGGAAACTTATTGACGTCAGATCGAAAAAAGAAATGCAAATGCAGTTCCACCCCCGTCTGTCTGAACTCAGCGTCTCTGTAAATCACGCCCAGAGAGTTTGGACTGCGAATGCGCTAGGCAATGTGAAATGCGTTTATTTATTTGCCTGGAGGCACGTCCGAGTGTTTCTAGGCTCGGAAGTCCTTTATCTGAGCCTCTGGACCTTTGAACAGCAGTGGTTTAATTTTATTTTCTGTGGAAATGTGTTTATTTTTCAATGGAACGCTTCTTATCTCTTCTCCGCGCAAAAACGCGGAAATGGATCAGAGCGGACAGCTGAGAGCGGAGAGTTTGGCCACGCCCCCACCCTCTACTATAGGCCATCTCTTTTCTCCTCATTTGCATTCAAGCAACAACGCCCAGAATAAAGAGTTTGAGAGAGATATTTATGACTCTTTCTCATCTTATCTCTGTTTCTCATGCACTGAGTGTTGATTTTGAAGAAGGATTCATTTACAGTATTAGGGAACCATGAAGGAGCCATATAAAAGCATCAAGAAGTATCATGTCATGGGACCTTTAACACCACACTATGAACTGTGCACACTGTGAATTTAGACACGGTTTATATTTGCATTTTTTTCTTCACCACGAGAGGGCAGATGTGAAACCAGTTTGTCAGGCAAAATCTGGCACACTATTAGACAGAAGTAACAGAAGAAGTAGACTGCAGCTAGTGGTGATATGTGAGGATGGTTGCTTTAAAGGCAATGTACCTGATTTTATGTAGTTAGATTAGATTAGGTTAGTTTATTTGACATTTGTATTTAAACACATTGGGAAAACATTTGCAACATGCTTAAAGGTGCACGATGTAACTTTTTGGTGGGGGTTCTGTCACCTGCTTGTTTCTATGGAGATGTCACTGCTCTGTCTGTAATGTTCCACAGCATGACATTAAACTGCTCTACCGTACATGTATTAAATTTAATTGCATTTATTACATTTTTGAGCTAGCATTGTGGTTTTATAGCTCCAAAAATAAAAGAAAAAGTCTCCAAAGATGTGATCTGTAACTCCATAAAGATAAAGGTTTAATGCCATACTGTGAAACATTCAAGCCAAAGTAAGAGAAAAGACCTGCCACCAGAAACGTTACACAGTGCACCCTTAAACTGCACCATGAAATCATTTTCCCAATGTGCAATATTGTTGTTTTTTCAATACTCCTATCGTGCAATATTGTTTTTCCAATTTTTCAATACTCTCCCTGTCACTGTTTTTATTATTATTATTATTACTACTATTATTATTATTATTCGATTTATTACTTATTTTATTATTATTATTACCTATCTTTATGCCATTCTTGCTGCATGCACTTGTCTTCTTGTTCAAACTGTCCCTACCTGGAGCTACTGTGACAAGTAAATTTCTCCTGTGTGAGATCAATAAAGTCTTATCTTATCTTAAAAAGCTCAAAGTGCATCAGTTTTATAGTAAACAGTTTTACATACTTATATTCACTTTTCCAAACACATTCCTCTTAGGGGTGGGTATTGGTAAAGAAGTCACGATTCAATTCAAATCACGATTCATATGCCACGATGTGATACTATCACGATGCATCACGATACTTGAATTATTGCGATGCATTGCAATATATTCGACATACTTCAGTGAAAATGTACCAAAAAAAAAGAGGATAACTTAAATATCAGTGGCTGTGTATCTGGATAGTGTCTTCAATTGATACAGAACTCTGAACATCTCAATTCATAACTGAATTTATTGAATAACAAAAACAAATATGGTTTATTTGATTTTGTTATTCAATAAATTCAGTTATGTAAATTCAGTCCTATGCACAAAAAAAGTGCATAGGATTTTTTTCTAAAACAAAAAATGATGTTCAAACATTTGCCATTTTGGAGGTAGCTACCATCATAACAAACCATACCCTTTCACAAAGAAAAAAGTGCATAGGATTTGTAAAAAAAAACAAAAAAAACCCTAATAATTTATTTATTTATATATTAATATTAAATATTAAATTATTAATTAATAAGAATCGATTTTTGCATCAAGAATTGATTTTTAGGGCGGCAGTAACTCAGTTGGTAGAGCGTTTGTCCACTGATCCAAAGGTTGGTGGTTCAAATCCCGCTCTTGACATAAGAAACATCAGTGGTTGAGCGGTCAGATCCACTGACTCACAGGTTTGGTTGGTACGATTCCAGCTCCCACAGATGAATGCTGCCGTTGTGTCCTTGGGCAAGACACTTAACCCACCTCGCCCCCAGTGTCTGCGTACACTGGTGTGTGAATGGGTGATTGGTTCCTTGTTGTAAAGCGCTTTGGGTGCCTTGAAGGTGGAAAAGCGCTATATAAAGATAGAGAAAGAAAGAAAGAAAGAAGATTTACCATTTACCAGTATATTGTGAAAGTTAGTACCGCGATGCATTGTCATGACGATTATTTTGCACACCCCTAATTCCTAGCATGCTAACAGCTAGGGGTGTGCAAAATAATCGTCATGACAATGCATCGTGGTACTAACTTTCACAATATACGGCATCGATTCTTGATGCCAAAAATCGATTCTTATTAATTAATAATTTAATATTTAATAATTTTATATGTAATATAAATAAATCAATTATTATTAGTTCATTTTTTAAAATAAATCCTATGCACTTTTTTCTTTGTGAAAGGGTATTGTTTGTTATGATGGTAGCTACCTCCAAAATGGCAAATGTTTGAACATCATTTTTTGTTTTAGAAAAAAATCCTATGCACTTTTTTTGTTATTGGTTTGGTTTATTTGTTTTTGTTATTCAATAAATTCAGTTATGAATTGAGTTGCTCAGAGTTGTGTATAAATTGAAGACACTACCCAGATACACAGCCACTGATATTTCAGTTATCCTCTTTTTTTGGTACATTTTCACTGAAGTATGTCGAATATATTGCAATGCATCGCAATAATTCAAGTATCGTGATGCATCGTGATAGTATCGCATCGTGGCATATGAATCGTGATTCGAATTGAATCGTGACTTCTTTGCCAATACCCACCCCTACTAACAGCACAGTTCCTTTATAATTATTATTCAAACACATGGGAGGATTGAATTGGGTACAGCCACTTTAAGACCTCCAAGTTTGTGTATGCTGACTGTCTTTGTCCCTAACTCTGTGCATGCTGCTCGCTGGTGCCTGTATTTGACTAAATAATGAAATAATTCCACTTGTTTCCTCTGTATTCTGTTCTAACTGTTTGAAAACTGTTGAAGCTGCCTAACCTGGCGTTGCACTGCTGTCTCCTATCTCACCTCTCCTCTTTCTCTTTTTTTCTATCTTTCTTTAATCTGCACACTACAACGCTGTCTGCCGCTCCATGCAGTCTTGCCTCAAGGTTGGTACTGCATGCAAAGATATATATTTATACATCATTTTACTATCTCTCTCGCTCTCTCTCTCTCTCGCTCTCTCGCTTTTGTTGTTGTCATAGTGCTTGCATTGCCCTTGCGTTTTTAATTATTCTCATCATGTCGAGTCTGTTTGAAGAACTCACCTTGACTTTTGTTCACCTCTCACTCTGTCTCTCTCCATCTCCATCTCTATCCTGCTATCTCACTCTGTTTCTCCCTCGCTCTCTTGCTCTGTCACTCTCTTCCTGTTTCCCTCCCTCATTGTTCCTCTCCCTCTTTCTCCCACTTGCTCTCTTCTTTCTCTCCATTTCCCTCACTCTTTCCCTTTCTCCCTCTCTCTCTCTCTCCCTTCCTCTCTCTGTCTGTCTCTCCCTTTCTCCCTCTCTCACTTTCACCCTCTGTCTCTTCTCTCTTCCTGCCCCCCTCTCTCTCTCTCTCTCCTTTTGTCATCCTGCTCACAGTGTTAAAGGACAAGTAACGTTTTTACAATCTGGACCTTATTTTGGTGATAAAACAATGTCATTTGGAGTATTTTCGGAGATTTCGGAATTTGGCGATATCCGTTTAACGTGAGTGGTCGGGGCACGCTATTGCAGTCACCAAATAACACAAACTTTTATCACTTTTCAAATGACAAAAGCTCAGTGTGTTAGTTTGCACTTTCGTTTGAGTCAAAAGTGGCCTGTAACCAGAGATCCAGTCATGGTTCCGATTGGATGATGTCATCAACGAGGACCGCGCGCAGAGCCACAATTACGATTTTGTCAATACCTTTATAGTACAGACCCTTTCATTAATACCATTTACTGTCACAACATTAAAATCTTGAATTTGGTACTAAGGAATAGACTCGATCCTTTATACTGAATACAAATCACTCTTTATTTAGACCATAGATCATAGTACTTTATTTTACCATGTCTCCTTATATCTGTGTACTCCCTCAGTGGTCCTGTAGGTTCCATCGTGGTCCTTGGGCATATGCTAGTCTATGTGATCTTATACTTGTTCTGATACAGCTCAAGATCATTCTAAAGACTAGGGATGGGCATTCGGTGAAGTTTTCTTCGTCGATCGTCGGGAGAATTAATGAGTAATCGTTAACATATTTTGTATTAAAAAGACAACAACCATTCACTCGTGTGTATCCGCTTTTACTATGTCTGTCGAGGCTGTGGGAACAGGCGCTTCTCCACGGGAAAGTAAATCTGCAAATCAACATGCGTAGAGGTGGATTAAAGCGAGGCGACACGCATCCTGCAGCCTCTGCTATCGCGCTCGGAGTTAGCCGCTTTGGGATCCGAGCTAACCGCTGCTAGCCTGCTGTCTCTGTCCTACCTCCTCCACACAACCCAGCCGTATCTGCAGCAATATTTTATTAAGTCGTGAAAACCTTTGCCCTCCTCGGCACTGATGGGGAGCATGTCTGTTTCGATCATCTTCACTATCAGTTCGGTGACCTTCTCTGCTCGCTGAGCACTGCAGCTCCTCCCGGTCCGTGCTAGCACCGAGTCCAGGCTAGCCTGTGATAGAGATGATGAACCGCCGCCACCTTCTTTTACCAGACTTGGATGCGCGGTGTTCAAATGATAAATCATTTGTGTTGTCGATGAGGTATATTTGTATGCTGCATTGCAGTGCTTGCAGTGCGCTTGGTCATTTTCTAAATGAAAGTGGTCCCACACAACACTTCGCCGCGACCTCTTCATGTTTTGGCGATTGACCTACGGAAGCTCGCATATATCAACTGAGGCGATTGTTTTTTTGGGGGGGTTTTTTTGTCCACGAAAATGAACTTGCTCGGTCTAATTCTTAATGATCAATTATCGGTTTATCGATTAATTATGCCCATTCCTACTAAAGACATTCAGGATATCTTCATTTCTGCCCCGTGAATCCCCTTCTGTAAATGACTATCTAGTTTCAAGTTGAGTATTGATTAGTATCTGATTTTTCTTACTTTTAAGAACCCTATTATAATTTAATGACTGGCTGTAGACTTCTCCATGACTGAAATGACTGAACTATATTAAAATTACACAGCCTCAGGAGTTACCATTAGTGCTGTCAGGCGATTAAAAAAAAAAAAATCTAATTAATTACAGGATTTGTAATTAATTAATGTAATTAATCGCATTTTAAGAGTGTGAGAGAGAGATTGAGAGGGAGAGATAGAGAGAGATTGAGGGAGAGAGACATTGAGAGAGAGAGAGATTGTGAGTGAGTGAGCGAGCAATCGAGCGAGTGAGCAAATGAACGAAACCACTTTGCGATTGAGTTTGTCAGCTTTCAAGTGGTCGCTTTGCTCATTTGTTTCCCAAATTCTGCGAGCGTGGTTTGGTGGTTTGTTGGTTTGGTGGTTTGTTGAAGTGCGCTCACGCTCACACTATCACCGGTAACAATGGAACTTGTCCGGACGTGTTTATCGTTCAAATGATCCGTCAGGCTGGAGCAGCTTCCGTGATGGGAAAATTATTTTTTACAAAAGCTACAAATCACGGCGTTCTTGTTGATAGTCCCGTCTTCGTTCTTTTTATAAACTTGACGTTCAAAGGCCCGAGCACCGATTTGCTCGCCACACACCAAATTTAAAATGCACGCACATTGAATTGCCGCTCATAATTAATTGCGTTAATATTTATAATGTATTAATTTGCAGTGTCATTAATTAATCTATTTAACGCTTTAAAGTGACAGCCCTAGTTACCATATTACCTTACAATATATAGGAGGAAGAGGAGGAAGCTGCCATAGAGTGAGGCCAGAGGAAGACCAAAGAGGAGATCTGTGGATGTAGTGAAAGAGGACATGCTCGTCAATGCCTGTGTTCACATGCATACCAAAAATCTGATCATTATATGATTTCTGGAGTTATTCGATTATTGAAATGTTATCACTGTAATCCCTCAGACCAATAGGTTCTGTTGCAAAAAGAAAATCAAATTCTGTCAAGACTAGGGATGTCAACAATTAATTGACTTACGATTAATTGTCCATCAAGACGTTGGTCGATTAAAATGCATTCATTGTAACTAATCGCTAGAGAAGGGGGTGCTACTCTGGAATGTGAACACGAGATGCAAACCCACTCGCGAGAAGGACCATAGCGTTACATTCGCGGCCGGATCTAGAAGCAGTGCAAAATGTTGCGAACCTAATTTTTGCGGCTTGGTTCGCTCCGCGTCCCGCTGTCTGCGCTCTGCACGTGCTCCTCCGCTCCGGGCCGCGTAGCAGGCTCCACGTGAAAGCGCAGTGGAAGCAGCCCGCTGTCCGGCCCGTGTGCCGGTGTGTGTGTGCGACTGTGCGTGTGTGTGAGTGAAATGTTTTCCCCGATTAATTTTTTTCATATCACGGAGCTTTTACAAAAAAATGTCCTCAATTTATTTTCAATAAAGAATGTATTTTGTTATTCAGCATCAATACATTTGTCTGCTTTTTACTAAGGAATAATTAATTGAGGAATATACAATATAATAATACTATGATATATTTTTGACTCAGTGTTATGTTACTATAGCTTATATTCTTAAAGATCCTATTGAAACACTAAAATTCAGGTGAAAAACGCCGCTTATCAGTTAATCGTTAATCGATCGATAAGGTCAATCATCTATCAATTAATGAATTCATCGATAATTTGCATCCCTAGTCAAGACAAAAGTTATATTTTTTAATAATGAGTTTGTTTTACAACTCATCCCAGTAGCTTCTTCAGTTCTGACAGGAATCTCACCAGAACCCTAATGGGGCAAAGACAAAATTAAATAGAAAATGTTAAAGAAGACCTACTGTGCTTGTGTCTGCTATACAAGTATAATCTATGACACAAGTGCATTGTTATAATTTGGACATTTTATATCTTAATATTAATCTACAACTTAATAAAAGAATCAACTTCCACGTTAGAAAACTGTGGACCCCAATGGGGGCTGATGTTGCACAACAAAGAGATGACAACTACTATGGACAGCTGCACATCATGCTAGCCTCAGATTTTTTTCATTTGTACCAAAATGACTGCATGATGCTGCCAAATCATATTTGTATCACCAATTAAGAAAATCAAATAAGTGAGTAAAGATTATTCAAACATCCACGAATCACTGTACAGTGGTCCCTCGCTCTATCGCGGTTCACTGTTCGCGGTCTCGCTGTTTCGCAGATTTTTTTAAATTTTTATAGTGTAACATTTTTTTATAGTATAATATTGTGTTCTGCGTCCTGATTGGCTAAGAGACTGTAGACCCAGGACTAAACGTGGACTAAACCACATCTAGATCAGAACTAAAGCAGGTCTAGACCAGCTCTAAACCAGGTCTAAACCTGGACTGGTCCTGGACTAAACCAGGACTGGACCAGGTCTAGACCTGGACTAAACCGGGACTAGACCAGGTCTAAACCAGGATTAAACCATCACGCGCCGCTCTTTGCTGGTTTCGTGCGGCTGGTTTGTGGCTCGGGCTGAGAGGACGCGGTCCGGGCACCGCAGTTCGATCTCGTGCTCGCAGCCCCGGTGTACGCGCGACCTCGTGCCGGTCGTGCTGCTCTGTCACGGATTTGACCACAATGAGGGGTGCACGTGTCGCGCACTGACAGTGCTGTGGGATGAGCGCAATGCGCCCTTCTCGTCCCTCTGTGCTCACGCTGTGTTTGAATGAGAAGCAGTCCGAGCCGCACTGGGCTCAGGGGCCCAATGCACGAGGAGCGGAGACATGAGTCACTGGATCCGTAGGAAGTCCAGGTGTAAACCAGGTCTAAACCAGGACTAGACCAGGTCTAAACCTGGACTAGCACGTGTCTGCGCGTACCCCCCCCCACACGCTTCACTATTAATACATTTTGTTGAAAATCTACGAAAGTTTGAGTGTTTAAACAAGAGAGAAATGTGAGAAAATGTTAATACCAGTCTGAGAAAAGTGTATAATGTGTGTGGTGAGGCGTGGTTTACTGCCTTAAAACATGTAGAATAATTGTAAAATATAAAGTTGTCCTACTTCGCGGATTTCACGTAACCCCCGCGTAACCCCCGCGATAAACGAGGGACCACTGTAAATACAACTTCCAGAGGGTAAGGGGAAAATGACATTGGCTAAAAGCTCTGAAAAGTCAATTTTGCAGAACAGATTGAAAGAGTTACTGAGAGAAACTGGGAAGATCTGTTTGTGGCAGAGTGGTTAGCACTTTAAAGCCCCAAAGCATCATAGGTTTTGAGTCTTCAATCTCAGTAGGAAACAGTTTGAATCTGAAGTGTAAACAAATGTCCACCAGTTCTCTTAACGAACCCTACAATTAAATATGAAGTGTGTTTAGCCTTGGGTTCACTGGGTTTGCACCAGGCTACCACGGTGAAAAACAAATTTACAGCAATTTACAAAACAAGATTGAAAATATATAATTCATTTTGACATTTCTAAATATTTTGCAGTGTCCACATAACTCTGGATTCAGTAAACCAGTCCACAAAATATCCTCCATGACATAACATGTTCCTTTAAAAATCCTTTCATAACTGACATATTTTTCTTTGCAGCATTTAAAGATTCCCGTAATTTTGTAGTTGATATATCTTGTTACATTTTAGTGGTATTTTTTGTGTGTTTTATCTTAATTAGCCATAACCACATTTTAGTATTTTCAAAGGAGGCGGTGCATTCCTCTTGGTGAAAAGGAAATCCTTGATGTTAATGTAGAGCTGTAAACACACACGCCTGGAGCATTTTTGATCAAATATTTATGTAGCCGTCCAAATGCAATATTAATATTATCTTAACGTGGCTGCCTCTGTATCAGCTGCATGTTAATGAGGGCGGGTACAGAGTACATTTTAAAGAGAGGAGTTTTTGGTTCATTCTGGGGCTTTCTGGGTTTTGTGTGATTTGGGTTGGACTACGCAAAGGAGGAGGGCTATTTTGAGAACCTGAGATGATTTAGACCTGGACTGAAGGCCGCCACACTCTACAGGAGAATTTGCCCAATTTATGCTGCTTTTCCCCGTGTTCAGAGAGGCATGACCCTACTTTGTGTCTTTGTGTGCGATTTTCAAGCCGCTGCGCTCCTCATGTGTGTGGTGTCAGTGTGATTCTAAGCTGCTCTGTCAGACCGTAACCACAAAACATCACCACGGACAGCCAGTAAAACGAGCGTCAGGGGCAGAGGAGTGATGGACACAGAGACGCAAGATACAAACACAGGAAATAGTGAAAATAATGAGACGACTTTATACCTCTCCTCTCGTAAAACTGCCCATTTAAAGGTCCCATGGCATGAAATTTTCACTTTCTGAGGTTTTTGAACGTTAATGTGAGCTCCCCTACCCTGTTTAGCCCCCCCCATGGTTAAAAGTTGCGAAATGTCTAAACTGAGCATTTGCGATCCTTTTCTGCGTTAGAAAAAATCAGAGTTCAAACGGGCGATTTTGAACAAGGCACCTTATTGACGTCAGATCGAAAAAAGAAATGCAAATGCAGTTCCACCTCCGTCTGTACTCAGCGTCTCTGTAAATCACGCCCAGAGAGTTTGGACTGCGGAGGAGCTCCACAATGCGAAATGCGTTTTTTTATTTGCCTGGAGGAACTTGCGGTGTTTCTAGGCTCGGAAGTCCTTTATCTGAGCCTGTGGATATCTGAAACAGCAGTGGTTTAATTTTATTTTCTGTGGAAATGTGTTTATTTTTCAATGGAAGGCTTCTCATCTCTCCCCCCGTGCAAAAACACGGAAGTGGGTCACAGAGCGGAGCGGAGAGCTTGGCCACGCCCCCACCCCCTACTATAGGCCATCTCTGTCCTCATTTGCATTCAAGCAACAACGCCCATAATGGAGTGTTCCAGAGTGACATTTATGACTCTTTCTCATCTTATCTCTGTTTCTCATGCACTGAGTGTTGATTTTGAAGAAGGATTCATTTACAGTATTCAGACCCTCCAGGAATTCGCGATGTTGCGATTTGCAACTTCAACGCAACTTCAGCCAATCCCCGCGAATTCAGGGCGGTGTTGCAATTTTGACCAATCACCGCAACTTTCCCGCAATTTTTACTAATTTTGACCAATCATCGGCGACGTATTGAACGCCGATCAACTTCCTTCTGTGTAGGAGACATAACTGAGATGAGGTGCACGGTGCGTTTGTGTGTGTGCGGCAGAGGCGGTGGGTCACGTGAGTGTGGGTGTGTGCACGTACGGAAGTGTGTGCGTGTAAAAGCGCGCGCTCACCTGTCACACAGAGGAGAGAGTCAGGGTTGGGGTGTAGCCGTATTTTTTGTTGACCGCAAACCATTCATTCATCTTTCACGTTAATCTGTTCATCCTGCTGTTTTCATGAGTTCCATTTCATCCTGCTGCGCTGTCATAGCTGTGTGCACTCTTTTTGTAATAAATGCACAAAACGCATATCTGGATCTCAGCGTATCTGTCACCATAGCCTCCTCTTTGCGCGTCACAAATCTGCGAGCCATAGGACCCAACCTCATATTCTCGGCGGCTAAAAGGTTTGAGTTTGGAAGCCGCAACATTCTGCCTTGCTTCCGTGTGACGAAACAAAACTGCGGCCGTGTCCCAGTTCCCAGAGCGCACAGCTCGGAGCGCGGCCCGAAGGGGGCTCAGACTGCAGTCAAGGAGGTGCACACTTGCTCAGCCCCGACTGCAGTCCGCGGACCGCTTAACGCCTGCGGTCTTCAGACCGCGTGTTAACTGCGCATGGGACAAAAAAGAAGTGGGACAGCAGTCGTCGCGTCGGTGTTCTGGCGAAATGTGTGACGCACATGCCCTTCGGGCCACGCTCCGAACTGTGCACTCTGGGAATTGAGACACGGCTTCTAATGGCAAAGAAACATGTCTGCGGCGCCATTTGCCCACAAAAATAACAGCAAAAGACCGCGTGTCTTTGTATTATTCTTTGTCAGTAATAACTCAGTATTCAAAATATTACTCAATTTTAATTACAAAAAGCGAAAATCGCAACTATTTATTGCAACTTTCACTTCCTCCCGCAACAAAATCGCAACAAAAACCTTAAAAGCGCCGCAACTTTCATCGCAACTTTTTGGAAAAGCTCCCGCAAATTCAGGCATTTTAGCCCGAAACAATCACAAAAAATGCCCGCGAAATCCTGGGGGGTCTGAGTATTAGGGAATCATTAAGGCACCATATAAAAGCATCAAGAAGTACCATGTCATGGGACCTTTAAACTGCAGCATCTCATAAACATTATTCATAGAATTTGTCCTTCGCAAATAATTACCCCCAATCCACAAAACAGTGCTGTGAATGCAGTTTGAAGTGTTCTTTAAAAGTAAAAAGGCCAGAGTAATTCCTGTCTGTTTACATCTATGCAGCACTCCGGTCGGGGTGAAGCTGCAGATTAGTGACACTGACTGTACTTCCTGTGTACTTTATCGCCAACCTTCTGTGTATTAAAATCATGTATCTGAAATATTGCACCACATTTAACAAATAATAACACAGTTTTGTCTTGCCTCTAAACTAGAAGTGCTGTGCTCTTATCTTTTGAACACTTAAAGAGTCTCAAAGCGAGTCATTTTATTATAGACAGAAAACAGCTGACTTGAGGTGCGCTCACAGATTTTATGTTATGGCACGCAGCCATATCCCGCAGCAGTCTTTGCGATCGTAGATTTAAAATCTCATAAGATTCTCCTTGTGACTGTGGTGTGCGCTTTTTATCGAACATTTAAAAACAGGACTGAAAAATCCTGTAGTGTGTGGCAGCCTTTAGACTTAGACAAACTTTATAGACCCACAAGGGAAATTACTTCGACATAGTAGCTCACAGATTATACAAATGGTAATAATAAATTCTAAATAAGTAGCAAAAAAGATATCAAGAGACAGGCGTCAAATAAGGCATACCATAATTATATAGTTATATGCTGCTTATGTGGGACTTTCTGTGTTTTTCTCAATGAGTTAGTTTTAAAAAAAAAACGTGTTGCTATGGCTGGCTGATATGGGTAACGATTTAAAATGATTTCTGTTTTTATTCTGTCTAGTCTTATTAAGATGTGGTTTTCAGTATTGTTTTTCTTGAACATAAACAACACAGAACTTTTTATTTTTACCATTTAGAGTCACGATACTAAAATCTCGACTTGAGTATCTAGGAATAGACTTGATACTCAATACCTGATAAAAAAAAAAAACACTTTTTATTTAGTCAGCAGAATGTGATTTTCAGCATTAAATCATAGTACTTACTGTTATATTACCTGGAGCTGCTAGTTGGACTACGCAATGGAGGGTTATTTTGAGAACCTGAGATGATTTGACTGAAAGGTGCCTGTGAATACTGCTGTAGGAAATCGAGATGATGACGGTCGTATTGACACTAAAAAAACATGATATAAAAAAATGAAATGCAGCAAAATTGAACACAGCGAGTTAGTATCTATGAGTCATAGAAGTTACTTGTTTAACACTAGTTTACAGCTATAATGTGATTATGCAGTATTTACTAAGACACTAAGAAGTATGACAATTCTGTGGGGTATTAAAGGAAAAGTAACGTTTTTTTTACAATCTGAGCCTTCTTTCGGCAATAAAACAAGTAGTTTTACTCACCCATAGCAGTTTGGTGTCATATGGAGCACTTCCAGAGATGTTTTAGATTTGCGGTTAGCCTAGCATAACTTCTAGCCATAGCTCGGGGCATATAATATATTCCCCAAGCATGTAATATGCCCCGTGCGGGCTCCAAATAACACAAACTTTAGCACTTTTCAAATCATAGAAGCTCGATGTCTTAGTCTACGATTTCGTTTGAATCAAAAGTGGCCTGTAATCTGAGATTTATCCATAGTTTACAGCTTTGCGTTTCATGTTTGGATCCCGGGAGCTGAGAGCACAGTCCACACATGCGCACTGGCCTCCTCATCTACTCGAAACTATGGCTAAATCTCGGATTACAGGCCACTTTTGACCACACGAAAGCATAGGATAAGACATCGGGCTTCTATGATTTGAAAAGTCCTAAAGTTTGTGTTATTTGGAGATCGCAAATAAGTGCCCCGAGAACTCACATGATGGAGATCGCAAATCTAAAACATCTCCAGAAGTGCTCCATATGACACCAAATTGCTATGGGTGAGTAAAACAACTTGTTTTATTACCGAAATAAGGCTCAGATTGTAAAAAAACGTTACTTTTCCTTTAATACCATACTGCGAAACATTCCAGACAAAGCAGTAACATCTCCACGGAGAAAAGCATTTGACAGTCCCTCCACCAGAAAAGTTACCCAATGTACTTGAAAACCTTTACGTTTTCAAGTCATTTGCTTGCTTGGCTAGGGAGAAAACGAAATTTTGATTGGCTGTATGTCATGTGTCATGTGGCAGAATTTGACAATAAAGCTAACTATGAACTATGAGCACTTGGATATTAAAAACTATATAATGCTCATTTATTTAAGTGTTTCGGGTTGAGTTTGGTTATGTTTACATATTGACGTTTTGCTGAAAGTTTCCTGTAGCTCTGGGGGTTTGTTTGTCAGTCGGGTGTTAATGTGGTGTTTGAGGACGTGCTGTCAGGACCTGTGTCATGCTGCGTTCGGCCACATCCACAGCTGTGTTTGAAAATAAATAAAAACAAGAAAATAACTGCATTTCCACCTTGCCGCATAGTGTCCGTGTGGTCCACTACAGAGAGACTGAGTGTATATGACGCCCAAAAGTGGTGCATTTTGTTTACGCTCGTGTGTGGAAGTGTCAAAGGACTTCTGTGTGCAGGTGGTGGAGAAGGAAACAGGATCTGCTCTGACTGAATCGGCTCCAGCTCTTTGGTTTGGAGTTTTAATCGTAATATTTATCCACAAATGCAAACAAGGAAAGCCACTGGTTGTGTTTGCTCTGTAATATTTAAAGGTGCACTGTGTAACTTTTCGGTTCGGGGTCCGTCACCTGCTTGTTTCTATGGATATGTCTTCCTGAAATGTTCTACAGTATGACATTAAACTTACATTTATTCAGTTACATGGGTTACATTGAACATTACTTGAAAACTACAATTTCTTATGAAGTACAGGCCCAACCATACTACAAACTACACCAATAAAATTATAAATAAGGACTATTTTTTTGGTGTTTATGCATTCATGTAGAGATAGTTGTTTTTGCATGAACTCTCCCTGCAGGGGTAGTTTTGTGAGTGCAGTTTGGGTCAAATACATAAAGATACACAGACCCCCCCAGGATTTCGCGGGCATTTTTTGTGATTGTTGCGGGGCTAAAATGCCTGAATTTGCGGGAGCTTTTCCAAAAAGTTGCGATGAAAGTTGCGGCGCTTTTAAGGTTTTTGTTGCGATTTTGTTGCGGGAGGAAGTGAAAGTTGCGATAAATAGTTGCGATTTTCTCTTTTTGTAATTAAAATTGAGTAATATTTTGAATACTGAGTTATTACTGACAAAGAATAATACAAAGACACAGAGATCACAGATATGGTCCTAAAACAACCTTACCAATATCGAAAATAAATTACTACTAGGAGGGGAACTGTTTCGCGCGGTCTTTTGCTGTTATTTTTGTGGGCAAATGGTGCCGCAGACATGTTTCTTTGCCATTAGAAGCCGTGTCTCAATTCCCAGAGCGCGCGGCTCGGAGCGTGGCCCGAAGGGCATGTGCGTCACACATTTCGACAGAACACCGGCGCGACGACTGCTGTCCCACTTCTTTTTTGTCCCACGCGCAGTTAACACGCGGTCCAAAGACCGCAGTCGTTAAGCGGTCCGCGGACTGCAGTCTGGGCTGAGCAAGTGTGCACCGCCTTGACTGCAGTCTGAGCCCCCTTCGGGCCGCGCTCCGAGCTGTGCACTCTGGGAATTGGGGAAACGGACGCAGTTTCGTTTTGTCACACGGAAGTAAAGCAGAAGGAAGTTGGTCGCCAATGATTGGTCAAAATTAGTAAAAATTGCGGAAAAGTTGCGGTGATTGGTCAAAATTGCAACACCGCCCTGAATTCACGGGGATTGGCTGAAGTTGCGTTGAAGTTGCAAATCGCAACATTGCGAATTCCTGGAGGGTCTGGATACATAATAGTTTTGAGTTTTATACTACTTACTTCTGCTACTACTACTTCTGCTACTACTACTTCTGCTACTGCTAATATTGCTGCTGCTACTACTACTACTACTACTATTACTATTGTTACAGTTGCTACTACTGTTACTACTACTACTATTGCTACTACTATTACTGCTGCTACTACTGCTAATACTGCTACTACTAATACTGCTGCTGCTGCTGCTACTACTACTACTATTACTGCGGCTGCTGCTATTAGTACAACTAATGCTTATACTGCTACTACTACTATTACTATTGTTACTGCTGCTACCACTACTTCTACCACGACTACTACCACTATTACTGTGACTATTACTACTACTTTATCTGGCATTGACACCATATATTTGTCTTGAATCTTTTCACTGTTACACCAGCAGCGTTCAAACAGCCTGCCCCTGCTGTGTGTGTTTTCAAAGTGCTGATAGATGAGACTCCATTACTTATGATAAATACTGTGAATATTTAATGAATGCTGTTTTAGACTGTGATTTAGAACTTAAAACAAACCAGGAGGGAAGAAGGACCCAGGAGTGAGAGGAGGAGAGGAGAGGAGAGAAATGGACCATGGTCGGATGGAAGTATTTTAGCCAAAGGAAAGAAAAATGTTACGTTTGGAAAAGTGTGAGTTTGAGGAAAGATTAGGGAGATGAGGTCTTTGCATATACAACAGAGAGAGCCTTTCAAATGAGTGACGCGCAGTGTTGCAGTTTAGATAAAGTACAGGTTTTCAGATTTTTCTAATTATTACTTGGTTTGGCGGAATAATACCTGTGTTGAATATTTATTGGAATAAAAATAAAATAAAATACTTGAATACCTCTATCTGTGTCATCAAACCTGAAAATTTCATCCAAAATTTAGAGAGAGAGAGAGCAACTTGTGTCTCAGTCAAAGGTCACAGCGCAGTTTAACAGGAAGACGGGTCAGGTAGGGTCAGCAGATCTGTGTCAGGGCAGTTGGAGGAGAGGAACAGCCCCCAGGACAAAAGTGTCTGTCCTGCAGGATTATAGCAGCCTCCAGGGGGCGCCAGATGAACAGGATAGGCCTTACTCTTTCTACTTTCGTGGTCATGAAATGGTTCATTCACTCAGAGTATTTTTTCCTCTAGAAGGTCTTCTGCAATATGGTGTTAAAAGCCTGTACTGTAGAATCTCAAGTGTCCATAGCAAGCGCCTGAGTTCTCTCCTTTGCACTGTCTCCATGGATACAGGAAAAGCAAACGGCTAATGTCTCAAAATCCAACAGTCCCTTACTTGTGTCCCTTGATTGGCACCTGCTGCACTTCTTATTTGGTTAAAATCCCATGATATAATGCTAAAAGCTGAGCTCAAAAACAAACATTTAAAAAACTGCTCAGCGTGTAAGCCAGTTAGGCACAAGAGCAGCCAACAGCAACTTAAATTATGTAAAAGAACAGTTTTTCTGACAGTTTAACCAGTCAACAAAATAAAGGTGATGTAATTTATTTGGATTAGTCTAATCATAACATAAGTAAACATAACTTATTTGAGTCCAGATATTAAGATATTATTGAAGAGAAGATGGAGAGCTGGAGGAGGGAAGGTTCTGCTGCTGTGTTGGAAATGAGTGGTGGTAGGCTGATGGAGGGGAGAGAGAGTGTATGGATTTCAAGTGATGACAAATTAGGAACTCACCACCATCACTTTGGATAATTCAAAAGATCGAATATTTTGTGCTCAAGTTCTGTGCGCAGATAAGTGGAATGTTTGTCAGCCTTGTATGTGATCGTGGATAAACATTGAAATGACTTCCACACTGAAACTTGATAAAACATTTGTGTCCAATAAAAACCAAGTGTTGAGTCAATAGGAAACATGCTAAATCTGTATCCACACCCTCATACATAAGGCAAATGTAGCATAAAACCTCAGAGAGCAGAATCTGGCACACTTCCTGGAAGTCATCCAATAGGAACATTCCAGGCTTTTTATGACCTGTTACACACATTAAGGGCGTGTGGTACTAAAATGTAAACAAAAACTTATAATTTTATTTTACAGTCTGGGCACAATCTCTAGTAAGTCCTAAACAAATAATGCATTGACTTAGCTCATGTTTCTGTAATAACACTTGGGGTGTTTGACATGTATCTCTATGGTGGAATGTTCACACAATGCACACATTAGCAAATACTGTCAAATAAGTTTTCAGTCTGAAAACTGAAATACAAAATGGATGCAAACACACGTTTGCTTTTCAACAAAGAGGTGAGAGTGAACTGAAAAACTGTTGGCTAATACTAGCTAGCTTGTGACTATAATTTTATGTGTGAGAGACTTGCTTAACAGCACAAATCAATTCACCTGTTGCAGTTCTAGCTCAGTCCAGTTCTTTATGTTTGGATTGTGTTAAAATAAAGTTACATTAAAGTTTAAAGATCCCATGACATGGTACTTCTTGATGCTTTTATATGGCTCCTTAAGGGTTCCCTAATACTGTAAATGAATCCTTCTTCAAAATCAACATTCATCAGTGCATGAGAAACAGAGATAAGATGAGAAAGAGTAATTTTTCTCACTCTGAACAGTCTATAATGGGCGTTGTTGCTTGAATGCAAATGAGAAGAAAAGAGCTGGCCAATAGTAGAGGGTGGGGGCGTGGCCAAACGCTCCACTCTCGCTCTAAGCCTTCAGCTGATCCATTTCCTTGTTTTTGCACGGGGGGAGAGATTTGAAGCGTTCCATTGAAAAATAAACACATTTCCACATAAAATAAAATTGAACCACTGCTGTTCAAAGGCCAGAGGCTCAGATAAAGGACTTCCGAGCCTAGAAACACTCGAACGTGCCTCCAGGCAAATAAAAAAACGCCTTTCGCATTGCCTAGCGCATTCGCAGTCCAAACTCTCTGGGCGTGATTTACAGAGACGCTGAGTACAGACAGATGGGGGTGGAACTGCATTTGCATTTCTTTTTTCGATCTGACGTCAATCAGGTGCCTTGTTCAAAATCGCCCGTTTGAGCTCCGATTTTTTGTAACGCAGAAAAGGATCGCAAATGCTCAGTTTAGACATTTCGCAACTTTTAACTATGGGGGGGGGGGCTAAACAGGCTAGGGGAGCTCACATTAACGTTCAAAAACCTCAGAAAGTGAAAATTTCATGCCATGGGACCTTTAACAATGCCTCAGACAGAGCAGTGCCTACAGTTAGCATCACATCCACGTGGGATGTTGATGACAGTTGCAAAGTCTCAATAGGGAAATTCTTTCTCTGCATCGGACCCTTCCTTCATTCCTTCATTATTCATTGGATGGACTTGTCGGGGTAGTGACCGACCACACAGCACCTGGGGGCCGCTTCATGACATCACAAGGTGTGGGGTTTGAACCCACATCCCCCTGGGGGAAGTCAGCGACTTACCAGTTGCGCTAACCAGCCGGTTGCAAGTACAATGTAAACAATAGGGAAACTGTCTCTTGCCCCATCTGAGAGTATGACATCACATTTTAGAATCTGAAAACCACCAAGACCATAGGAAAATATGCTTCAAAATAGGCCCTGACTGTTACTGAAAAGTTTGGCTCATTAGTTGTTTCCTCCGTCTCTCCATCTCAAGTGAGCTTTTAGCAAAACACCGCAGGTTTTCTGTCACCAGCCTGTGCCAAGACCATTCCTCACTCTCTCACTGGCTAATAACGATACTAGCACTGTTTTGACTGAGTTTGGACTCCTATAATAATTAATGAAGCAGGTAGTCTGACTTTGCGACCCAAAAGTGAAGTCATGACATATTTACTATGAAAAATGTTATAGCCCGAAGAGGCAAAGGTAAAAGGCAGACAGTTCAGATGAATATGACATCACTGTTTTATTGACATGTTGCCTTCAAAATGTATGTTTTGGAAGAAAATGTGTGTGTGTGTGTGTATATATATATATATATATATATATATATATATATATATATATATATATATATATATAATTGTAAACATTGTTATTGGTTTAGTTTTGAGTTAGTCCTGGTTTAGTCCTTGTTTATTCACGGTTTAGTTCTGGTTTGGTCCTTGTTTAGTCCTGGTTTAATTGTGGTTTAGTCCCAGTTAAATCCTGGTTTAGTCCTCGTTTAGCTCTGGTTTAGTCCTGGTTCATTCACAGTTTAGTTCTGCTTTAATACAGATTTAGTCCCAGTTTAGTCCTGGTTTAGTCCTGGTTCAGTCCCAGTTTAGTCCCAGTTTAGTTCCAGTTTAGGTCTGGTTTAGCCCTAATTTAGTTCTGGTTTAATCACGGTTTAGTCCTGGTTTAGTGCAGTCCTTGATTCATAACCTAAATAACTGTAGAAGTTTGCTACATGCTTAGAATGTGTGTGCATTTCTGATTTCATATAAAACTTAAACTAGGAAATAGTAGGAAATGCATGAACTTTGCTTGTAAGGCCAGGCCAACATTTTACTGGAAATAAATCTGTTTTTAATATCTGTTCAATCTTAAGCGTGTTTTAAATAGGATTACACATCTTCACTTTAAACAGTAGGGAGTAGTCATCAGTTAAAGTTTAGTCTCGCCAAAATCCTCTTCATCTTCTTATAAACATTCAAATATATTTGCACTTTGTCATTCTTTGAACAAAACGTTTCTTTGTCATGATTCAGAAGTCCTGGATTATTATAAACATTGTTGTATTGGTTTAGTTCTAGTTTAGTCCTGGTTTAGTCCCAAATTAGACCTGATTTTTTCCTTGTTAATACAGGGTTAGTCCTGGTTTAGTCCTGGAGTAGTCAATTTGTGAATTGGCAGAAGTTCACCAGGACTAAACCTGGGGAACTAAAGTAGGACTAAACCAAGAATAAACCATGACTAAACCATGACTCTACCCATGACTAAACCAGGATTTAGCCGAGGACTATACCCAGGACTAAACCCACAATGCTTATAATAATAATAATAAATCAGAACTAACTCGAGTCTAAACCAGGACTAAACCAATACAACAATGCTTATAATAGTAATAAACCAGGACTAAACCAGGACTAAACTCAGGACTAAACCCAGGACTAAACTCAGGACTAAACCCAGGATTAAACACAGGACTATATCTTATAAGCATTAATTTGCACTTTGTTATTCATTGAACAAAACAGTTCATTCTCATGATTTATAGGGAGACTCCGACCTTCCTGGAACTATCTTGTGACTGAGTCAAGCTGCAGTTCTAGAGAATTCATATAGGACAGTTCTAACTAACCACTTTAGATCTCCCCTCTGCTCCCATGTGCATCATCTTTTTTCACTTTCACTAAGTCTTTGCCAAATGGTGATTCAGACTGCTTCCAGAAACTCTATAATCTCTTTAGGAATCCTACTTTCATTAGATCAAGTTTTGTTTTCATTTGAGCTAATACGCTTTTGTACATAATCTGTGGTCTCTGATGGTGAATGCAACTGCAAACGATTCAGCTCTTTTTAAAAAATATATCTTGGCTTTAAAGGTGCCCTATGTGACTTTTTGGTTGGGGGTCCGTCACCTGCTTGTTTCTATGGATATGTCATTGCTCAGAATGTTCCACAGTATGACATTAACTCATTCACTGCAGGCCTGTTTTCAGAATTCAATCCCCCAGACTGCCAGAGGTTTTACTGCATTTTCACAGATTTTACAAGACTCACAGAATACTGAGTTATTTGACTATATAAACATGGCACACATCAAAATAAAGTGTAGACTCTCTTCTTTCACCTGGAAAAAAATTATGCTTCTAACCTTTTTGGTTCTCAAGTAATTGATAGTAGAACATAGGGTAGTTTCAGCAAAAACGCTGTTTTTTGACCACAAAGAGGAGAAAACTAGTGTTTTGTGCAAAGAAGGATTTCAAGCAGATCGGTGATTTTGACGTCAATACTTATTGATTTAGTGACACCTCAAACATCTAAAACAACAGAGAAAGATTTTTGATGACAAAGTACATTTTTTATTTACAAATATAAGAATATAATGCTCTGTGAATAGAAAATTCCTTCAAATCAGTAGTGGCAAGAAATGTTTACAGGATATAATATCTTTTCATATAAAATGGAACTTTGACACTTCAATATTGAGGCTCAGAGTACAGATCCATAATAAAAACTAATATACACATATACATACACACACACACACACACACACACGCACACACACATACATATATGTACATACACACAAGCCCATGCATAAATCTTTACACACACACAGCTACACACGTATGCACGCACGCACTTCATTCATTACAATTACCACACAGCAGCATCATGTAAACTTAATTCTTCTCATCTCATGCCTCTCTGGAGACGTGGATCTACTGCTCCAAGTCAGTAAACGTCTTCTTTGGTGCTGTCGTAATTCTGATCTGAGTTCCTGCTCTGCGCAGCGCGATCACGACACGTCCCCTCCCTCAGGCAGAGCAGATCTCTGCCCCGACCTCACTGCTTGATTCGGCGTGTCTCTGCGATCCTCTGATCCGGGATCCTGGGTCCCAAGAGCGATCAGATCGCTCCGTAGGCGCTGATCAACAGTCATCTGCTTTTCCGGGTTCCCTCGCCTCGTCATCTTGCTCCTCTCGCCAATACACAGTACACACACTACACTCTTCCTCTCTTCCGGGTCTCCGATCGGCAGATAATGATACAAAAGATCGCTACCTACAGGTTGGGAGGTGTGAATTACACCTTCAAAGCTGCTCCAGGTCGTATCCTAGCAACCCCCGCTGAAAAACGTCTTTGATGTCTATAGACGTCACGGGACTCAACGTTTGGATTCAACATGACGTCAATCAACGTCTCCGGCAGTCAATGAGTTAAACAGCTCTATCTTACATTTATTCAGTTACAGGTGGTTTAATAGCTCAAAAATACCTAGAAAAACAGGCATTCTGACTATGAGCGGGATGGCCATTCCACAGATCTGACCTGCAACTTGGTCTGGTTTGGTCTCCATGAAAATAGAACGTTTTAATACCATCCTGTGAAACATTCGAGACAAAGCAATAACATCTCCATGGAGACAAACTTTTGACGGACCCTCCACCACAAAACCTCCACAATGCAGTTTTTAAGGTCAAAAGGCTATTAACACAAGCCGTGTTAATGCTTCGCCCATTGATGCTGCAGAAATGTTTTTCAGCAGTCCCTTTCATCTTTCCCAATATCGACTGACCAATTTACCAGACATACCTGATCAGCATTGTTTCTTACATAATTTATTTTTCTTTATAATAAGCAAAACAAAAACAACCATAATATATAACATTAATTTTATTTCTCTAACAAGGACCATGCCACAACAACTGACGATGGGTAGCTGGGAGCAGACTCTGGATGGGGGCTCTGTCTGATGTGATTAGCCCAGCCGATGTAGATGATATCTTCAGGCTAAAGGATGAACGAGACACAGGGTCGGAGGAAGGGGGTTGAGAGAGCAGAGACAGACTGTATTGTCGGGATAGGCATGTATAAATGGAGCTTCTGGGTAATGAAGTTGATGTGGTTGAGCTGAGCTGTGGTTGGAGAGATTGAGGCGTGGTCCACTTAAGGAGTTGCAAATTTCTACAAACAAAAACACCCCATACCTTTCAGTATTTAGTTAAAGGAAAAGTAACGTTTTTTTACAATCTGAGCCTTCTTTCGGCAGTAAAACAAGTAGTTTTACTCACCCATAGCAGTTTGGTGTCAATTGGAGCAGTATCGTAGAAGTTATGTTGTAGCCGTTCTGTTCTACTAATGATCCCGTATCCGTTAGCATGAGTGCTCGGGGCATTACTTTGCGGTCTCCAAATAACACAAACTTTAGCACTTTTCAAATCACAGAAGATCGCTGTGTCAGCGTAGACTTTTAGTGGATTCCAAAACGGCCTGAAACCCGATATCGCAACAGAAAAGTAAAGTTCAGAGCGGTGTTAGCTTCTTTCGGACTAGCGGTGTTTACAAAACAGCTGAGTTCATGCATGCGCACTGTCCTCTCTGATGACGTCATCAAATGAAACTATAGCTGCATATCGGGTTTCAGGCCGTTTTGGAATCCACTAAAAGTCTACGCTGACACAGCGATCTTCTGTGATTTGAAAAGTGCTAAAGTTTGTGTTATTTGGAGACCGCAAAGTAATGCCCCGAGCACTCACGCTAACGGATACGGGATCATTAGTAGAACAGAACGGCTACAACATAACTTCTGCGATACTGCTCCAATTGACACCAAAGTGCTATGGGTGAGTAAAACTACTTGTTTTACTGCCGAAAGAAGGCTCAGATTGTAAAAAAACGTTACTTTTCCTTTAAGAATAATGTATATAATTGTGACTATAACTAAATTCCTGTAATGTCTTCTTCTTGATATAGACAGATGAAGGACCAGTCGAAGAAAGTGGCCAATCTCAAACATAAGGAGCAGCTGGAGAAGAGTCGGAATGCTCAGCTGATGGAGGAGGCCAAGAGGAGAGAGGACAACCTGAACGAGAGCTCCCAGCAGATCAAGGTATGGGGCAATACAAAGTCCACATTTAAATATTAAAACCGTTATTTTAGGGCCGCACAATATCCTGTAATCAAATTGAAAACACAATTAGCAAATCACAAAGGCTGTCATTTTTAAAGTACCATAAGTTCCTCCACAAACACAGAATCTCCATGTTCTGAAACGTTATTTTTGTATTAGCTTGTCAGTTCATATATTAGTCTTTTGTCAATTCTTCTGGACGTGTTTAAAATGTGAACTTTGAACAGGATCTTTTTATCAAAACTTTGATTGAATTGCAAATCTAATCACAAACGCAATGCTTGTCAGAGAAATCACAGTAGGCCCTTTTCATTGAGCCACCCGGCAAAAACTGCAGAGCCACACTTCCCGCTCCATTCACTGTGTCTTGAGAGTTGGCAGAGTCGTGCTAAAATAAAGCAATATTTAAATATCAGACACCCGACAGCAAGTTACGGATGCATAATCACAGACCGTGTCAAGATCTTTGCTACGATGCAAATACTTCACCGGCGGAAACTTCTGTGTTCATAAAAGTAGGTACTTGTGTCTTGAAGCTAATGCCAACTGGAATTAAAATTAGTCACTGATGTTAAAGGTGCACTATGTAACTTTTTGGTTTTTGGTCCCTTACCTGCTTGTTTCTAAGATAAGATAAGATAAGCCTTTATTGATCTCACACAGGAGAAATTTACTCGCCACAGTAGCTCCAGGACATTTGGACAAGAGGGAAAAAAGTGCATGCAGGCAGGGAGGGGATAAAGTAAGTAATATATAATACAAATAGTAATACGTAATAATAATAATAATGGAAAATAGTAATAATGATAATAGTAACAACAAGCATCAACATGAAGAAGGAGGATATTGCACGTCTGGCCTATATGTTAGAATTATGCAGTCTGATGGCGGTGGGGATGAAGGATCTGCGGTAGCGCTCCTTCTTGCACTGGGGGTGTCTTAGTCGGCTGCTGAAGGAGCTGCTCAGCTCCTCTACAGTCCGGTGCAGAGGGTGAGAGGTGTCGTCCTTAATGGACATGAATTTGGCCAGTACCCTCCTCTCAGCCACCTCCTCTACAAAGTCCCAGGACAGAGCTGGCCCTCCTGACCAGCTTATTCAGTCTTTTTCTGTCCCGTTCTGTGCTGCTCGGGGCCCAGCAGACGACAGCATAGAGGAGTGTAGAGGCCACCACAGAGTCATAAAAAGTCTTGAGCAGAGGCCTGCTCACTCCAAAGGACCTCAGTCTCCTCAGGAGGTGGAGGCGACTTTGGCCCTTACAGGGCGTCGGTGTTGTGGGACCAGTCCAGTTTATTGTTGAGGTGAACACCCAGGTACTTGAAACTGTCCACAGTCTCTATGTCCTGCCCCTGGATGTTCACTGGTGAGTGAGGTAGTGGTCTCCTCCTGAAGTCGATCACCAGCTCCTTTGTCTTACTGGTGTTAAGGCTCAGGTGGTTGCGCCTACACCAGTCCACAAAGTCACTGATGACCAAGCGGTACTCCAGCTCGTTCCCCTCAGACACACAGCCCACAATGGCCGAGTCGTCAGAGAACTTCTGGAGATGGCAGCTGTCCGTGTTGTATGTGAAGTCCGAGGTGTAGATGGTGAAGAGGAAGGGTGAGAGGACAGTACCCTGGGGGGCCCCAGTGCTGCAGACTACCACCTCTGACTCACAGCCGCGCAGCCGCACGTACTGTGGACGGTCAGTGAGGTAGTCGATGGTCCAGGCAGCGAGATGTCCATCCACTCCCGCGTCCTCCAGCTTCCCCCGCAGCAGCGCCGGCCTGATGGTGTTGAAGGCACTGGAGAAGTCAAAGAACATGACTCTCACAGCACTCCCGGCGGTCTCAAGGTGGGTGAGCGCCCGCTGCAGAAAGTAGATGACCTCGTCCTCTACTCCTACGTTTGGCTTGTAGGCAAACTGCAGCGGGTCCAGGGTGGGGCTCACCACAGAGCGGAGGTGGCTGAGGATCACCCTCTCCATGGGAGGTCAATGGAGGTCAATGGAGGTTCTATGGAGATATCATTGCTCTGCCTGAAATGTTCCATAGTATGACATTAAACAGCTCTACCTTACATTTATTCAATTACAGGTGGTTTTATAAATACCTAGAAAAACAGGCATTCTGACTGTGGGGTCGCCTCTCCACAGATCTGACCTGTACCTTGGTCTGGTTTGGTCTCCGTGATGATAGAAAGGTTAAATGCCATACTGTGAAACATTCCAGACAAAGCAATGACATTCCCATGCAGAAAAGCATTTGACGTACCCTCCACCAGAAAAGTTACACAATGCACCTTTAAATGCAAAAGTATAGCACTAAACTTTCTTCCTTCTGCCTGCGTCCTTGCTCCAATCTTTCCTCCATCACAACAAACCTTTTCAGCGACGTGACAATTATGACAGGATCAGCCCGAGGCAAAGTCAGCCAGCGTCTCCTCTCACAGGGGAACGCCGGCAAGAGGTGAGCCGCCACAGTGATTGACAGCAGAGGGGTGAGCACGATTGCCTTATATGGGCGCAGAGGTGACAGGAAGAAGAGAGATGGATAAAAGTCAAATGTAGAGGAATAACGGATGGAGGCAGCAGACAGGGGCCACAGGCTGAGTATGCGCTGAATACAGTAGGTTTCAAAATAATGGGACAGGCTTTATTTTACGCTTTTGCTTATATATATTGGACCTACCTCATTAAGAGTTATGTAGGTGTTTCTGATTGCATAAAGCTATTCGTGGAAATCTAGCCTTAGAAATCAAGGGTCCAGTATTACGCCAAATTGACTTTTGTGAGCTTTTAGGCAGGTTAGAATGCTGTTACCTCCTCAAAAACATACCTGGAGTTGTGTGTTGTTTCATTCATGCACGTCTGAGTAACCCTGCATTATTAGTCTACATCTCAAAAGCTCAAAATGAAGCAGTAGTTTTGAAAGGAAAAGTAACGTTTTTTTTACAATCTGAGCCTTCTTTCGGCAATAAAACAAGTAGTTTTACTCACCCATAGCAGTTTGGTGTCACTTTGAGCAGTTTCGTAGAAGTTATGTTGTAGCGTATCCGTTAACTTGAGGGCTCGGGGCATTACTTTGCGGTCTCCAAATAACACAAACTTTAGCACTTTTCAAATCATAGAAGCCCGATGTCTTAGTCTACGATTTCGTTTGAAGCAAAAGTGGCCTGTAATCCGAGATTTAGCCATAGTTTCGAGTAGATGAGGAGGCCAGTGCGCATGTGCGGACTGTGCTCTCAGCTCCCGGGACCCAAACATGAAACGCAAAGCTGTAAACTATGGATAAATCTCGGATTACAGGCCACTTTTGCTTCAAACGAAATCGTAGACTAAGACATTGGGCTTCTATGATTTGAAAAGTGCTAAAGTTTGTGCTATTTGGTTGCCTGGAAGAATCCATGACTCATCGCTGTACCAGCAGATGAGTCTGGTAACGCTTGGTCCAAAATGCGCTGCTGTTGCGCGTAGACAGACAGCTAAGTGAACCAATCAGAGATTGCGCCATCTCAAAACTGAGGAGGAACTTCCGCTGCCTAAGAGTGACTTTGCGGGCAAAGGCGGGTGCACTGACGTCACCATCTTTGAACGAATCAGAATCACGGAGTCCGTTTTTAACCGGAGGAGCGAGAGTGGAGCGAGGGTGTCCAAATGGTATCGCGCTGTATAGCAAATACAGAGAGATATCATTTGGCTGGCCAGGTAAGCTATTTGGAGCCCGCACGGGGCATATTACATGCTTGGGGAATATATTATATGCCCCGAGCTATGGCTAGAAGTTGCGCTAGGCTAACCGCATCATAGACTAAAACATCTAAAACATCTCTGGAAGTGCTCCATATGACACCAAAGTGCTATGGGTGAGTAAAACAACTTGTTTTATTACCGAAATAAGGCTCAAATTGTAAAAAAACGTTACTTTTCCTTTAAGTCAACGGCTCCGTTTCACTTTTAGTTCAGTAGGGATTGGAAATTCCAGGGCTGAAATCATCGAAATGATTCTAGTGAAGGTGTATGGAGCAATTCCTGTATCACCCCATGACATCACAAGGTGAAACAGCATGTTTTCTGTTTGAGAGAAGAACTCAGCCTAAATATGCAGGGTTTGTGTGTTACACATGTGTGACAGCAAAGAGGTGAGTGCGTTTGCCTTATATGAGAGATGGATAAAAGTCAAGTGTAGAGGAATGACGGATGGAGACAGCAGACAGGGGCCACAGGCTGAATATGGACCTACCTCATTAAGAACTATGTGCTGTAGGTATTTCGGATTGCATAGAGCTATTCGTGGGTTTCAGAGTGCTGAAAATCTAGCACGTCCAAACAGCCCCCACAGTGGAGTGTTTTAAGTCTCATCTTAAGACCCACTTTTATTCTCTGGCTTTTAATACCAGCGTGAGTTGTGAGGTCCTCTGTGTTTTTTATACATGGTATGGACTGAAGTTTGACTGCTGTGATTTCCCATTGTTTTTGTTTTCTTTGTGTTTTGGGTGTGAGAGTTTTATTATTATTATTATTAGTAGTAGTAGTAGTAGTATACTAGACTATAGTCTAGTCCTGGTCTAGTCCTGGTTTAGTCCAGGTTTAGTCCTGGTTTAGTCCAGGTCTAGACCTGCTGGCAGCCCCGCGCCGGGTCATGCTGCGCACACGTGTCAGAGCGCAGTCTTCTCCCCCCTCCCCCTTCCCCCCACACTTCACTATTAATACATTTTGTTGAAAATCTATGAAAGTTTGAGTGTTTAAACGAGAGACAAATGTGAGAAAAGTTTAAATCCGTCTGAGAAACCAATCAGGACGCAGAACACAATGTTGCACTATAAAAAAAGTTACACTATAAAAAAAAAACCTTGGATCGGGGCCTTGGAACGAATCAGGCTTTTTCCATTGAAATAGCTACTCAACTTACAAATTTTTCACGTTACGAAACCACTTCTGGAATGAATTAATTTCGTAAGGTGAGGTACCACTGTATCTATATGAAATGTGCTCCTCACCTTCCACGATGGTTGTTCTCTCACTCTCATCCAGCTCTGATCCTCTACCAGAGGCCTAGGAGCTTGAGAGTTCTGCGCAGTATCTTTGCTGTTCCTGTACTGCACTTTTCTGGACTGAGATGTCTGATGTTTTTCCTGGGATCTGTTGTAGCCACTCCTCCAGTTTGGGGGTTACAGTCCTGAGTGCTCCGATCACCACGGGCACCACTGATGCCTTCACCTCTTCTCCAGCTCTTCCTTGAGCCCCTGGTATTTCTCTAGTTTCTCGTGTTCCTTTTTCCTGATGTTACCATCGCTTGGTATTGCAATATCCACCACCACTATGTCTGGTTGGTTCACCATCACCATTCTGTCAGTCTGTATCTGGAAGTCCCACAGGATCTTGGCTCGGTCATTCTCCGCAACCTTCGGAGGTGTTTCCCACCTTGACCTTGGGGTCTCCAGCCCGTACTCTGCACAGATGTTTCTGTACACTATGCCCGCCACTTGGTTGTGTCGCTCCATGTATGCTTTCCCTGCCAGCATCTTACACCCTGCAGTTATGTGATGGACTGTCTCAGGAGCCTCTTTGCACAGCCTACACCTTGGGTCTTGTCTGGTGTGGTAGATCTGGGCCTCTATTGCTCGGGTGCTCAAGGCCTGCTCCTGTGCAGCCAGGATGAGGGCCTCTGTGCTGTCCTTCAGACCAGCTCTCTCCAGCCATTGGTAGGATTTCTTGATATCAGCCACTTCAGTTATGTTTCGGTGGTACGCCCCATGTGGGGGTTTGTCCTGCCATGATGGTCCCTCCAGCACCTCTTCCTCTACACTCCACTGTCTGAGGCATTCTTTGAGCACATCATCTGTCGGGGCCTTGTCCTTGATGTACTTCTGGATTTTGGATGTTTCATCCTGGACAGTGGTTCCCACACTCACTAGTCCTCGGCCTCCTTCCTTCCGGCTCGTGTACAGTCTCAGGGTGCTGGATTTGGGATGGAACCCTCCATGCATGGTCAGGAGCTTTCGTGTCTTAACGTCTGTGGTCTGTATCTCCTCCTATATAAACACACATATATGTGTGTGTGTGTATTTATTTAAAAAATCTACTTTTTGAATGAACAGTGATTACGCTAAATCCCATATATTTAAGCAATATTTAAAAAACAATCAAAACAATAAAAAACAATAAATTAAAAACATTTTCTTGACTCTGACTCTGACTGACTAGCCAAATTAAAACTTGGAAGCCCTGTTTGTAGTACAGTTGTTAGGGATATTGCTTGCCCACTGATCTGAAGGTTGCCAGTTCGAATCCCACCCTCAACATAAAATATTATTGGTTGAGCGGTCAGATTCACTGCCCCACAGGCTGGCGGTGTGATTCCAGTTCCCACAGATGAATGCTGTCATTGTGTCCTTTGGCAAGACACTTCACCCTCCTTGCCCCCAGTGTTTGCGTACAATGGTGTATGAATGTATCGGAATGGGTGAGTGGTTCCTTGATGGAAAGCGCCTTGAAAGTGGAAAAGCTCTGTATAAAAATTGCCCATTTACCATTTTATTTCTGGAGATCTGGAGATGGTTGCATTTCTTACAAATACAAGCTTCACTTTTTTAAAATCCTTTTTATCCTTTATGAGGCTCTTTCTCTCTTTCAGTTTGCGTTCCATCCTCCTCCTCTTTCTCCTCTTCTTCTTCCTGTAATCTTCGACCTCAGTGGCTTCTCTGATTACAGGCAGATGAAAATACGCTGTTTACTGAGCGCGTGTGAAGGCGCTCTTTAACCATGATTGATTTTTGGTTTACAAACTGGTGTGTACTTTACAGAATGAGCTGAGGCCTGTGTGAGTCACTGAGCCTGTGGTTACAACCAAAACTATATTGCAGCCAGTTCTCAAATTTACCCACAATGCCGAACTCCAAAAGGAATTCGAGAATAATTTGGGAAAGATAAAGACGTTGTACCAGATTTTTTTAAAACCTGAAAAACAAAATGTGTTCCAAAGTGATTCCTTACTTACTTGAATCATTCTTAATGATCCACCGCAATGAGTTTATCAGCGCTTTTCACAACGGCAATGCAATTCTTTCTTAGATGCCGAAAGTGCACAGCTCTATTGTTTTGACTTGAAGAGCTGCTTATACAATATATCAGTAGCCAAAACAAATGTAGCTCTAATACAGTACTTTAATGCTTTGAAAAAATTAACAATAAGAGAAGTGAGAGTAAAGAGAAGTTAAGAGAAACTGTGAATTAACAAAGAGACCATAGGATCACAATGTGTATATACTGCAGAGTCAGTAATTCAGTAATAATTCCTTTATTCTTTTAGTGTCTAGAAAAGTGTTTTTGAATACACTTATTTATTAACTCATTCACTGCCGGCCTGTTTTCAGAATTCAATCCCCCAGACTGCCGGAGGTTTCAGTGGATTTTCACTGATTTTACAAGACTCACAGAATACTGAGTTCTTTGACTATATAAACATGGCACACATCAAAGTAAAGTGTAGACTCTCTTCTTTCACCTGGAAAAATGTTTTGCTTCTAACCTTTTCGGTTCTCAAGTAATTGATAGTAGAACATAGGGTAGTTTCAGCAAAAATGCTGTTTTTTGACCACAAAGAGGAGAAAACAAGCGTTTTGTGCAAAGAAGGATTTCAAGCAGATCGGTGATTTTGACGTCAATACTTATTGATTTAGTGACACCTCAAACATCTAAAACAACAGAGAAAGAGATTTTTGGTGACAAAGTACATTTTTTATTTACAAATATAAGAATATAATTCTCTGTGAATTGAAAATTCGTTCAAATCAATAGTGGCAAGAAATGTTTACAGGATATAATAATATCTTTTCATATAAAATAGAACTTTGTTGAGGCTTTGTCTGAGGCCCAGAGTACAGACCCATAATAAAAACTAATATACACACACACACACACACACATACACATACACACACACACACACACACACACACACACACACACACACACACATATATATGTACATACACACAAGCCCATGCATAAACCTTTACACACACACAGCTACACACACACGCGCACGCACGTACGCATGTACACACACATATAACTTCATTCATTACAATTACCACACAGCAGCATCATGTAAACTTAATTCTTCTCATCTCATGCCTCTCTGGAGACGAGGATCTAGTGCTCCAAGTCAATAAACTTCTTTGGCGCTGTCGTAGTTCTGATCTGAGTTCCTGCTCCGCGCAGCGCACACACGACACGTCCCCTGCCTCGGGCACAGCAGATCTCTGCTCCGACCTCGCTGCTTGATCCGGCGTGTCTCTGTGATCCTCTGATCCGGGATCCTGGGTCCCAAGAGCGATCAGATCGCTCCGTAGGCGCTGATCAACAGTCATCTGCTTTTCCGGGTTCCCTCGCCTCGTCATCTTGCTCCTCTCGCCAATACACAGTACACAAACTACACTCTTCCTCTCTTCCGCGTCTCTGATCAGCAGGTAAGATCGCTACCTACAGGTTGGGAGACGTGAATTACACCTTCTAAGTTGCTCCAGGTCGTATTCTAGCGATCCCCGCTGAAAAAAGCAATTGACGTCTATAAGACGTCACAACAGTCAACGTTTGGATTCGAGGGGGACATCAATAGACGTCACCGGCAGTGAATGAATTAAAGGAAACCATCTATTTCTTAAAAGTTGCACTGCCTAACTTTTTTTGGTGGAGAGTATGCCACCAGCTTGTTTCCATGGGGATGTTATTGCTTTGCCTAGCAGATTCCACAGTATGGCATTAAACTCTCCATAGAGAGAAATGAGAAATGGGCACATCCTCTAGCTGTCCCTTGTGCATTTGTAAAACACACAGTAAAGCAGAATATTGGTTCTTTAATCTCTTGCTGTTAAAATGGCTCTGGAGAGTTCTTTTCTTTAGACTTTTTTGCTCAGTGAACTGAAAGTGTCCAAGGCCTATCTCTGGGGACTTTGAAGAAGAATCTCAGAAGAAAAGCTGCCGCTATTAAAGAACAGAGCCTGGATTTAAAGCACTTTATCTGATTCAGAGTAACACCACAGAACAAGAGGATTCTTTTTTTTTAATGAGCCAGAGCAATTACATCACAGAGGGTAAAATGTCTCTGAATGGTTCAGCACAGTGGTGATCCAGAACTCATTAAATGTACTCAAAATAAATACAATAAATGCTTCTTTCCACTCATTTTTGGATGGATAAAGCTCTGTTGCATTCATATCATATCTATCATCTCATATCGTCATATCTTCCATTTTGAAATAAATTAATTCATTCATTCAAAGTAAAAGACATGTATCTTAAAGGTGCACCTGTGTCCATGGGGATGTTATTCCCTGGAATGTTACAAAATAGGGCAACAAACATGTCTTTCTTGTATTTTTTTATTCACTGCTGGCTTTCTTGCTCCAAAATACCTTGGAAAAACATTCAGTTGGAGTCACCTCTCCACAGATCAGTCACCTGACTGTAGAAACCTGATATTAGGGTTGGGCATTATTGACATGACTTCGTATTTTGATATATTTTCACTTGATGCAATGAAATACATGAGGAATAAAATGAGAAAGAACTGTAAAACTCATCACAAAAGTTCAAGAAATATAACGTAATTTAAAGATTACCTTTTAAATCTGTTATTTTTTTATTGAGCCTTTATGCAGCCTTTTTATTTATTTATTTATTTATTTTTTATTACAGACGATATAGTTTCTACTCTAATTCTGCATACCTCCAAAACAGCAATTTCAGTTATCCATTTTCAACACGGTTTCTCATTATAATTGTTTTGTTTCGTTTTGCAGGACTCTCTTAGACACAAAGAGGAACGTATAGAGGAGCTGGAGGAGGCTTTGAGGGAGAGCGTTCAGATCACTGCAGAGAGAGAGGTGGTCCTGGCCCAAGAGGAACAGGCACGAACCCATGCCGACAAACAGGTACAGCCTCCTTCCATTAAAGGCAAAGTAACGTTATTTTACAATCTGAGCCTTCTTTCAGTAATAAAACAAGTCGTTTGACTCACCCATATCACGTTCGTGTCATTTGGAGCTGTTTGAAGAAAGTTATGTTGTAGCATAACCATTAGCATTTGTTTTCGGGGCATTACTTTGCGGTCTCCAAATAACACAAACTTTAGCACTTTTCAAATCATAGAAGCCCGATGTCTTAATGTAAGAAATCGTTTGAAGCAAAAGTGGCCTGTAATCCGAGATTTATCCATAGTTTTCAGCTTTGCGTTTCATGTTTGGGGCCTAGCAGCACTCCGCGCATGCGCACTGGCGTCCTCATCTACTCGAAACTATGGCTAAATCTCGGATTACAGGCCACTTTTGCTTCAAACGATTTCTTACATTAAGACATCGGGCTTCTATGATTTGAAAAATGCTAAAGTTTGTGTTATTTGGACACCGCAAAGTAATGCCCCGAGCAAATGATACAGCACCATGTTAAAAGATACGGGATCATTAGTAGAACAGAACGGCTCAACATAAGTTCTGCGATACTGCTCCAATTGACAGAAAAAGGCTATGGGTGAGTAAAACTACTTGTTTTATTGCCGAAAGAAGGCTCAGATTGTAAAAAAACGTTAATTTGCCTTTAACTCCAATGCACACTCCACCCAAGACTTAAAGGAAAAGTAACGTTTTTTTTACAATCTGAGCCTTCTTTCGGTAATAAAACAAGTAGTTTTACTCACCCATAGCACTTTGGTGTCAATTGGAGCAGTATCGCAGAACTTATGTTGTAGCCGTTCTGTTCTACTAATGATCCCGTATCCGTTAGCGTGAGTGCTCGGGACATTACTTTGCGGTCTCCAAATAACACAAACTTTAGCACTTTTCAAATCACAGAAGATCGCTGTGTCAGCGTAGACTTTTAGTAGATTCCAAAACGGCCTGAAACCCGATATCGCAACAGAAAAGTAAAGTTCAGAGCGGTGTTAGCTTCTTTCGGACTAGCGGTGTTTACAAAACAGCTGAGTTCACGCATGCGCACTGTCCTCTCTGATGACGTCATCAAATGAAACTATAGCTGCATATCGGGTTTCAGGCCGTTTTGGAATCCACTAAAAGTCTACGCTGACACAGCGATCTTCTGTGATTTGAAAAGTGCTAAAGTTTGTGTTATTTGGAGACCGCAAAGTAATGCCCCGAGCACTCACGCTAACGGATACGGGATCATTAGGAGAACAGAACGGCTCAACATAAGTTCTGCGATACTGCTCCAATTGACACCAAACTGCTATGGGTGAGTAAAACTACTTGTTTTATTACCGAAAGAAGGCTCAGATTGTAAAAAAACGTTACTTTTTACTTTAAGTTTAAAAGTGCGCTATGCTACTTCTTGGCTGGGGGTCCGTCATCTGCTTGTTTCTGTGGATACGGTATGTCATTGCTGTGCCTGGAATGTTCCATAGTATGACATTACACAGCTCTAACTTACATTTATTCAGTTACAGATGGTTTAATAGCTTAGAAACACCTAGAAAAACAGGCATTCTGATTGTGAGCTGGGTTGCCTCTCCACACCTGACCTGTACGTTGGTCTGGTTTATTTCCATGAAAATAGAAAGGTTTAATACCATACTGTGAAACATTCCAGACAAAGCAATAACGTCTTCATGGTGAGAAGCATTTGACCGACCCTCCACCAGAAATGTTACAAAATGCACCTTTAAAGGGGACATATTATCTTTATGAGCCTTTACCCATGTCATAACATTGTTCTCTCAGCATTAGCATTCTCATAGTTTTATTTCAGTTGAATCACGCATGTCTGACTAATCCTGTATTATATTACATTTGAGAATTGAAAATGTCTGTTTTCACCTACCCCCCCCCCCCCATCTCCGCCCACTGCTCAGGGTCATACATATACATCAAGTTCAAAGCGGTCACAAGACGTGTAAAGGAAAATCTGTTGTTTTCTATAGTGAAGGGGAGTGGTTTCTCAGTTTTGAACAAAAGTCAGTGGACCTGTTCCTAATGATACTTTGCAGTGACATTTCGCTGGAGAGGTTCTGCGTCTATGTCTATGTTCAGGAATGTTCAGGAGTTACCCTGGCAAACACTGCCAAATAGGTTTGTTTTTTTTGTTTTTTTTAACAGATAGTGAAGATGACGAAGCTTGTAATGTAAAAATGTACTGTGATAAAGTAAAAAGTGGTCAAAAAGTCTGAAGCACTCTGTTGGAATTGGAATAAAAGTCCTTTAATGATTACATGGAACAAGCCAACGCGTTTCGACGCACGTGGTGTGTTCGTCAGAGCATATAAAGTATTTTTTTGTTTGTTTGTGTTTGTTTTTTTAAGATGAAAAAATATCAAATGGATTCAAATAGCACATTTTCAGGAACCTGTGATCAATATGAGCGTTCATGGTCCTGTTTATGAGTTTAGTTTTAGTTTTTCCAACTAGTTTTTCAACTCAAAAAAATTGAGAGCTGAAAAACTGACGTTAATGTTGTTTTACAGTTCAAACTCATTTGATCTGTTCCAGTTAAGTCAGTTCTTTATGATCAGATTAAAAGGAAGCTCAGACTAAACATTTAATTTGAGTAACAGACTATTCAGACAGAGCAGTGCCTACAGTTAGCTTCACCCACCAAATAATGTTGATGACATCAGCTGCAAACCATCAATTATTAGGCTGTTTAGATCAATATAGCTGTTTACAGTGAACAAAATGCCAAATAATTATCTATGTACTGTATATTATAGCTTAATACAGGGCTGAAAAATTTCCGCTTTTTGGCGGATTTCCGCTTTTTTTGTCAGCCGAATCAAAAATAGTGTCTAAAACAGGGGTGCCCAATACGTCGATCACAACCTACCAGTTGTTTGCCAAGGTAGTGTGGGTAGATCACAGTGTCGTAGTACTCGACACTGGTCATGGTCTCAAGATGATTGCGATCATATTTCATTACGGCCGCTGCCGTTAGCAATAAACATTTACCGATGCGGGAGCGCGCGGGGCTTCTCACTGCAGCCCGTGTGCTTATCTGGAACCCGCGGTACGTCACCTCGTGCGCATGCAGCTTGTCCGCTACAGCGTGTACCTTTGCGTACCAGCGTGTATCACAGAGCAGGTTAAACTTTTTAAAACATCCTACCTGTCCGTCTGCCTCATGTCAGCGCGCCGTTCCTCGCCTTTTCACGCCTTTTCACGCTCTCGCTCCTCCTGATTATAGCGCACAGGTTCTCTCCTCAATGCGCGCTGATTAGAAGAGCAAGTACAAAACGCGAAGCAGAAACTAATCTAAATTCATGTTACAGTGTCCGCACAGAGCAGGGCTACTGCGACATTTGGTTGAGTTTTACCTAATAAAAGTGCACAAATGCATCTGTTTGTCACGGCATGCGTTTGGTAAATGTGTAAGAGTAAGAGAAAGGTAATCACAAAAAAGCTACAGAATCTACATGAAGTTGTGCAAGGTACATAAACAGGCATTGTACATGTAAAGACAATATATTTACAAATAAATACATTATTTGTATGTCACCACTAGTACCTGTGAATAAAATGTGGTTTGTGCTTTGATTTACAGTTTTACTTTATGGCAAACATATTTGTAAACATTTGTGAGAAGGTAGTGCAAAGTGTAATCATCAAGAGAGAGAAAGGGAATTTTTTTTGCCCCCTAAAATGGGTGGTTGACATCTTAGTTTTTATTGGCTGGAATGACGCCAGATTGCATCTCAGAGCATCTAGAGTTCAAAAATTACTGGTCACTTTCATCCCTGTTATTACAAAAACCTGGGAAAAGCATAACACATCTTCTTAAACGGCAGACTCCTCTGCACGCTCCAGCCAAGCCCTTAAATTCAGGGATGAAAGAGTTCCACTTTTTAGCGGATCTCCGCTTTTTTTTTAGCCGCGTGGTAATTTTTTTTTTTGAAATTTGAAATTTTGGGTGTGTATTACATATGTATAATTGTGTTTAGGGCTGCCAACCGTCCGTTGAAAAATGTAATCGTCCCGTATTCAGAAACAAAAGTACATGTCTCGTATTAAACTTGTACATGTGTGCGGGGCCGCGCGAGCTTGTGTGCTCTTCTGGTGCTGCGGACACCGCACGCCCCGAGCTGCGCCACAAGTGCGCTCTCTTGGCTCGTTATCAGACTTTGATGTCGCAAAATCGCGGTCAGTGCCGTGTTTTGATATCAACTTTCAAATAAAAACCACTACAATTGTTTAAAAATGTGTTTTATTGCTATTTATTAAAGTTTTGCCGCTGTGACTTTCCGCTTTTTTCATGATTGGCCACTTTCATCCCTGTAAATTTAACCTTTACTCACTGTTTTTCCCGTATATTTGTGTGGGTTAGCATGACAAACATTAAGCTAATACAAAGAGACAGAAAATAGTCAATTATCTTAACATCACATAATTCAAAACGTGACTAAGACCTCAAGTGAAGCCAGAGCTAGCTGAGCTCATTCAGGTGTGGTTACAGGGTGTTAGTCCAGTCACTGCTCATTTAGTGGACATGTAAATACTGCCCTATTTCAGGAACACTTGTGTTTTGTCCTCTGCAAACCATCAGACCTTCACAAATAGACATGTCAGGATGTCCAAGTTTGCTCATAAGATTATTGTATTTTTTTAGTTCTAAAGTAGCACTATGTAGCTTTTCAGGTGGGAAGTCTGTCAGCGTGGAGATATAATTTCTTTGTCTTTCCTTTATTTTCCTCATTACAGTATCAAACGTATCTAGCATACATTTATTCCATTAAGGATGTTTATTATACTCAAAAATATCTTTAAAAAGACATTCTTCCAGTGAGTGAGTGAGGATCACCTCTTTACAGATCTGAAGTGTTGCTTGGCCTAGTGGCTTCTCCTTCTTGCAATAGTGGAGATATAAGTCATAGTGTGGAGGCAATAATCTTCAAGGAGACAAAGAGGCCCATCTAGCATTTCTTTTCATTACCGGTGTTTCTGTTGCAGGTCTGTATTTGTTAATAATACCCAGAAACATGCATTCTTACAGCGTAACCTGTGTGTCACTCTGAATTGAGTTCTACACATTATTAATCTGAGCGGTTCTTACTGGAAAAAGATCGGAAAACACAGAGCGTCATGTGCGTCATTACTTGAATCAGAGCGTCACAACAAAACAAGAAATCAAAAAATCAAACTTTAGTTGCATCCAATTGAGAGAAAAGCACAGACATCTTTTCTGTCCATAAACTGATTGTTGCGAACTCACAAATATCGAGTAAAATCCATCTTGCTGCACAAGGTTAAAGCCCCAGTGTGTAGGATTCGTGGTGCATAGGTGGATAGTCACTATTGCACTTCCTGTTTTAGCTACGGCAGACCTCGAGGGTCACCCGGGCGCGCCGTAGCGTGGACAGCTCGCATATCGGCACAAGAACCGCGCGCCACTACTGTATACATAAAACGCGGTCCCGTTCCCTTTTTTTTTTTTTTCTTTTTGCATGAAAACACACATCAACACATCAAATGAAACCTTACAGTCTCCTCTTTTTGACTATGCAATTCATTTCCCGGCACAACAATCACTCCCCGAGCACATGGGGCTTTTATACGGAAAAGCACAAAACGGAAAAGCACAAAGCTTACCTTTGAAGGCTCTGCCCAGGTCAAACTCTGCATTTCACCATAAGCTTGGTCTGAAATCTGTCCTTAAGGATCCAGCGAATAAAATCCAGTAAAACAATTTAGTCCAAAACACGTGTTAGATCCATTATGACGTCTGATCCGGCAGCATGCTTGTGTTGTTTACCCAAAACCACGAGCCTTGCTGAAGGCGAAGGCGGAGCCCAAATGTCCTTCTGCCGCTCTCGTATTCAAAATGGCTGCCTCTGCATGGGGAAGATCCCCCTTTTATGTGACTATATCTAAGTCCAAAAGAATACTTTGATTTCATGATGGAAGTGAAAAGGCTTGGAAAACAATGTATTTTTGAATGGGTATCTTCAATTTCGGTAATTAACGGGTAAAAATCTTACACACTGTCCCTTTAAGTAACATGGAACGTTAATAGAAGAGAGAAGAAACAAAATTGAAGAGAAAATATGTCCTAAAAGAATGCAAAAAGGATTTAACACGCATTCTATTGGCCATTACATTTTGACTTAAATAATACAGGTACCGAAAGCGTACTGATCAGGTATTGAAAAGAATTTTATCAAAATTAGCCCCAGTACAGATATATTATATAACCATTGTATAAGTCCACTGTGCAGTTTTGTATCATGCTCTTGTGTATTTATGGAGAATTGTCATTGTCAAGCATTGACAGTGTAAGGAGGGTTCAAATAGGGCCCTGAAGAGATCATTAAATTACTCATACATGCAAACCTGCATGGATGACATTTAAAGGTCCCATGACATGGTACTTCTTGATGCTTTTATATGGCTCCTTAATGGTTCCCTAATACTGTAAATGAATCCTTCTTCAAAATCAACACTCAGTGCATGAGAAAGAGAGATAAGATGAGAAAGAGTAATTTTTCTCTCTCTCTGAACACTCCATTATGGGCGTTGTTGCTTGAATGCAAATGAGGAGGACAGAGATGGCCTATAGTAGAGGGTGGGGCAGTGGCCAAACTCTCCGCTCTCAGCTGTCCGCTCTGATCCATTTCCGCGTTTTTGCACAGAGAAGAGATGAGAAGCGTTCCATTGAAAAATAAACACATTTCCACAGAAAATCAAATTAAACCACTGCTGTTCAAAGGTCCAGAGGCTCAGATAAAGGACTTCCGAGCCTAGAAACACTCGGACGTGCCTCCAGGCAAATAAAAAAACGCATTTCGCATTGCCTAGCGCATTCGCGGTCCAAACTCTCTGGGCGTGATTTACAGAGACGCTGAGTAGACACAGACGGGGGTGGAGCTGCATTTTTCGAGCTGACGTCAATAAGGTGCCTTGTTGAGAATCGCCCGTTTGAGATGTGTTTTTTTCTAACGCAGAAAAGGATCGCAAATGCTCAGTTTAGACATTTCGCAACTTTTAGCCATGGGGGGGGGCCTAAACAGGGTAGGGGAGCTCACATTAACGTTCAAAAACCTCAGAAAGTGAAAATTTCATGCCATGGGACCTTTAAAACACAAACAATAAAACAAAAAACAATTTTTTTTTATAATAATTGATTTTGTATAGTTAAAAAAAAGCAGTACCCAGCCCTAACGGGGAGTTATGTAAGGTACCCTGAATATGAGCTGTAACAAACCAACAAAAGAACCTACAATTTATAAAAATGAAAAATTACAGCTCCATATAGGAAGAATTCTTAATACCTGCTTTAAACGTGATTAATTTGAGTAGCCCTTATCTTGGTTTTCCACTGACATAAGACCATGTTGACCAATTTGTAGCTTATTTTGACAAAGTCTTATATTTCTATTTGAAATTCCATGCATCAAAACATGGCTGAAGTTCAAGATGACGGGGAGGTTCTTACTGACTTTCTCACTTTGGCAACAGTTCACAGTACAAAAGTACCAAAAGTACTAAATTATCATGACGTTTTGTTTGCAGGCAAAGTAGGTCACCATAAATATAAGTCAAGTTATGGAGGGCAGCATTTTAATCTCAATCTATAAAAGAACATATTTACCAAACCATGTGGAGGATGAAAAATGACCAATAAACTGCATATGACAATTGCTTGGCTTTGATTATTCAAATTTATGCTTAATTTGGTGGAATAATACCATAGACTCTATAAAGAAGCAGACTAAGGGAGTGTGGCGACACCCATAGCAATTGACTCAACCAAATGAAGCTCATCGAGGCTACTGGTTATAGGGGCAAATTTGGAGCCATAGTTGGAATTCTGACATCATAGCAATCAAAGAGCCAATCCAGAGCGAGGCTGTTGAAGGTAACACCCCTTAGCAACGCTGTTAAACTAACCCGTTGTTAAAGGAAAAGTAACATTTTTTACAATTTGAGCCTTATTTCGGTAATAAAACAAGTTGTTTTACTCACCCATAGCACTTTGGTGTCAAATGGAGCATTTCTGGAGATGTTTTAGATTAGCGTTAGGCTAACGCCGTTAGCATAGCGCGACTTATAGCCATAGCTCGGGGCATTCCCCGAGCATGTAATATGCCCCGTGCGGGCTCCAAATAACACAAACTTTAGCACTTTTCAAATCATAGAAGCTCGATGTCTTTAGTCTACGATTTCGTTTGAATAAAAAGTGGCCTGTAATCCGAGATTTATCCATAGTTTACAGCTTTGCGTTCCATGTTTGGGTCCCGGGAGCTGAGAGCACAGTCCGCGCATGCGCACTGGCGTCCTCATCTACTCGAAACTATGGATAAATCTCGGATTACAGGCCACTTTTGACCAAACGAAATCGTAGAATAAAGACATCGAGCTTCTATGATTTGAAAAGTGCTAGTTTGTGTTATTTGGAGCCCGCACGGGGCATATTACATGCTCGGGGAATGCCCCGAGCTATGGCTATAAGTCGCGCTAGGCTAACAGCGTTAGCCTAACGCTAATCTAAAACATCTCCGGAAATGCTCCATATGACACCAAAGTGATATGGGTGAGTAAAACAACTTGTTTTATTACCGAAATAAGGCTCAAATGGTAAAAAACGTTACTTTTCCTTTAACGCTATCGGGTGCGGCCTTGGTGAAAGAAGGCACCTGATTTTTCTATTATTAACATTCATAACTTTATTTATGGACAAAATCGTTTAATAAAAACCCCAGGATAATGTAGAGCGGGTTAATACAAACATTTTAAGACCAAAATGACGAGTCTGACAGCAACAGTTACAGAGAGGAGCGACAAAGGAGCTGGAAATGTGTCCATGAGCACTTCCTATTTGGAGTGTGGCAGAAGTAGAGAGAAGCAAAAAACACATTGATGACATCCCACTGGGGATATTTCACCAAAAAGTTCCCAATTTACACATACAAGAAATCTTTGCTCTGTTCCCCCTTGTGATGTCATGTAGTAGTATTTTTCAAGTATTTATTTTTCAAGCTAACGGCTACCTTTTACCTTTAAGTTCAGTAGAAATGGGCAAATCCAGGGCTGAACTTATCCAAATGATTCTAGTGTATGGAGTTTAAAAACACAGGGTTAGGGTTAGGGTTAGGGTTACACGAGGTGGAACAGTGTTTTCTGTTTGAGAGAAAAACAAAACACAACTCCTATGTTTGTGATAATGAACAATAAACATTATAATAAACATTATGACATAGATCAGAAAAATAGTGTAATATGGGCCCTTTTAATCTTTGTATTTAGTTTATTTCACAGTGTCATATATCACCTATAATGACTGCTTGTTCTTTATGTGGTCATTTTGATGTCTCTTAGTGCACTTTGAGCTTTTTGCACATGTTTTTCCAATGTGGCTTTTAACTGTAAATGGCAAATAACCTGACCTAACCTAACCTAAATTTGAAATCTATAAATATGATCTTAAATATAATGTTCTGAACTATGTTTAGTCAAATGAGTAGCCCCGGAGGAGCTGGAGGAAGTGGCCAGGGTGAGGGAGGTCTGGGCGTCCCTGCTTAGACTGTTGCCCCCGCGACCCGGCCCCGGATAAGTGGAAGAAAATGGATGGATGGATGGATGGAGTAGTCCAATCTGTCATATACACTTTGTTTGTTTACTGTATGTTTGGCAATTCCTCACATTTAATTTAAAGTCCTGTATTACTCAAAAGTGACTCACCTTTCTTAAAGGTCCCATGGCATGAAATTTTCACTTTCTGAGGTTTTTGAACGTTAATGTGAGCTCCCCTACCCTGTTTAGCCCCCCCCCCCCCCCACATGGCTAAAAGTTGTGAAATGTCTAAACTGAGCATTTGCAGTCCTTTTCTGCGTTAGAAAAAAACACAGCTCAAACGGGCGATTCTGAACAAGGCAACTACGTATGTGACGTCACATTGAAAAATGCAGCTCCACCCCCCGTCTGTGTCTCTACTCAGCGTCTCTGTAAATCACGCCCAGAGAGTTTGGACTGCGAAGGAGCTACGCAATGCGAAATGCGTTTTTTTATTTGCCTGGAGGCACGTCCGAGTGTTTCTAGGCTCGGAAGTCCTTTATCTGAGCCTGTGGACATCTGAAACAGCAGTGGTTTAATTTTATTTTCTGTGAAAATGTGTTTATTTTTCATTGAAATGCCTCTCTTTTCTTCCTCTGCGCTTAAACCGCGGAAGTGGGAGACAGCGTACAGCGCAGCGAAACAGCGGCGCATTTGGCCCCCCACCCGCTCCTCTAACCTATCTGTGTCCTTCTCATTTGCATTCAAGCAACAAGGCCCAGAATGAGTTGTTCAGAGAGAGATTTTGTGACTCTGACTTTGTACATGTGTCTTTCTCATGCACTGAGTGTTGATTTTGAAGAAGGATTCATTTACAGTATTAGGGAACCATTAAGGAGCCATATAAAAGCATCAAGAAGTACCATGTCATGGGACCTATAAAAGTGAGATGTCATGATACCTCAAAAACATACCTGGAGTTGTGTTTTGTTTCACTCACACATGTTTGTATAAGCTTTTTATTATTATTATTACATCTCCAGAGCACAGAATGCTCTGTTCCATCTTGTGAGATCATGAAGCAGTAGGTTCCAAGTTAACAGCTACTTTTTACTTTTACTTAAATAATCCAAATGGTTCTAGTGAAGGTGCATGGAGTGTAAAACCACAGTAAAGCTCTTAGCAGTGCTGTATTATATGCTATATTTACAGCATGTATTAAAACATGTGTTCTTTAATTAAGGATCAAACAATAGCAAGTGAATGCAACACAGCAGTCTCATTTTAACTGCTGTCTGCATCTAATTATAAATCGCCATCTGAGAATCAGGAAGTAAAGCTGGGTTGGTTTGTTTATTTATTATTATATAAAAGCTGCAGTAAGCCGTCACTATTCTTCCTAACAAAACAAAACAAAAAAGATTTACATTTTAATTTCATCATAAAATGCATATTATAAATGGCATACATTGTATTTCATTTCATCATTGTATAGTCATTTTAAATATTTTTGACCAATTTGACCCCTGCCAACTGTAAAGAGAGGCATAAATTGTCACTTGTTTAGGTAAAACATAGAAAAGCAGCTTTAAAAAATGTGACTATACTGACTCACATTTTAGTCATGAATGGGCCGAGTGCATGACAATTTTCCTTAATTATGCACTCATTTCACAATGTTATTATTAGCAACAACCTCAAACCGGGGTGTCTAAGTATTGATTTTGAAACTTTGATCACCCTAGCCTTACTGTTACTTCATTCTAGCATCTAAACATTGAGAAAAGCGCTTGTAAATTCATTACTGTGAATAAATGGTCAGATGCTCAGAATTTGTTGGGAAAGTGAGGAGAAACCCAGAAGGTCTAAAATGAACTAGTTCCATTTTTCACATTTTTAAGACTGTAAAAATCAGGTAAATCAGATATAACTTTTTTTTTTTTTTGTTGGTTTTCCTCATTGTCTATAGATTTTTAGCTGAGATCTAGCAGACAGTTCTCTCATAGTTGTACTTCAAGAACTGCAGTAGTCTCTAATATTACCTAGCGAGGACAGTAAAATACAAGACATCATTTAAAGATCCCATGACATGGTACTTCTTGATGCTTTTATATGGCTCCTTAATGGTTCCCTAATACTGCAAATGAATCCTTCTTCAAAATCAACACTCAGTGCATGAGAAACAGTGATAAGATGAGAAAGAGTCATAAATGTCACTCTGGAACACTCCATTATGGGCGTTGTTGCTTGAATGCAAATGAGGACGACAGAGATGGCCTATAGTAGGGGGTGGGGGCGTGGCCAAGCTCTCAGCGCTCCGCTCTGTGACCCACTTCCGTGTTTTTGCACAGGGGGGAGATGAAAAGCCTTCCATTGAAAAATAAACACATTTCCACAGAAAATAAAATTAAACCACTGCTGTTTCAGATATCCACAGGCTCAGATAAAGGACTTCCGAGCCTAGAAACACTCGCAAGTTCCTCCAGGCAAATAAAAAAACGCATTTCGCATTGCGTAGCTCCTCCGCAGTCCAAACTCTCTGGGCGTGATTTACAGAGACGCTGAGTACAGACAGACGGGTGGAACTGCATTTGCATTTCTTTTTTCGATCTGACGTCAATAAGGTGCCTTGTTCAAAATCGCCCGTTTGAGCTCTGATTTTTTTCTAACGCAGAAAAGGATCGCAAATGCTCAGTTTAGACATTTCGCAACTTTTAACCATGGGGGGGCCTAAACAGGGTAGGGGAGCTCACATTAACGTTCAAAAACCTCAGAAAGTGAAAACTTCATGCCATGGGACCTTTAAACTCCACAACCTGCTTACAAAATGGAGAACGTGCTAACTGCTGTCTAAACACAGCTCTGACCTCTGCAGCACAGCGCTGTATTCAGGCCCTGCCAATGTAATTTCTCTATGACTGGAAAACTGTCTTTATATACATGAGAAAACTGTAAATAAGTACATTCTAGTGTTTTACGGTCAAGTCAAGACAAATTAACTTTTCAGATGAGGTGATTTATTGAATGATGAGAGTGGGAGGAATGGGGCGCTGTTTTAATGAGGTCATAATAAATGGACATACTGTGTACACTACGGTATATGTACTGTACTTAGAGTATAAGGTAAATATGTGACTAGACAGACCAGATGTGGATATTTTTAGATGCATGTGGCATATTCCATATTCCAAATCCTATATTATTATTTTATCTGTACTGAATGAAGGTAAAATGTAGCTGTTAACTTGAAAATTATCACGTCATGACATCAGGAGGCCATTTTAAGGTATGGAGATGTAGACAGACTAATAATAAAGGGTTACTCAAACATGTGTGAATGAACTAAAACACAACTCCGGGTTTTTTCTGAGCTAACAACATGTAAGACATTCAAATAAGCAGTCTGGCCTAAGGAAAATAGTACTGGGATTGTACTTGCTACATTCAAATTAGTTTGGTCTACTTCCATTTTCCTGCTCTATCCTGCTTTATATTACACACAGTTTACTCTTCTGAGCTTTTGGCCATGTTATAATGTTGTTACTTTCTCAAAAACTTACCTGGATTTGTTTTGTTTAATCACCATCTTTGCGTAACCGTGGCTTATTAGACAAACCTCAAAAACCTGCACCAGGGACTGCAGTTGCAAATTAACTCTAGTACCTGGCATAATGCATCTCACCTGTTAAAGGTAAAGTAACGTTTTTTACAATCTGAGCCTTATTTCGGTAATAAAACAAGTTGTTTTACTCACCCATAGCACTTTGGTGTCATATGGAGCACTTCCAGAGATGTTTTAGATTTGCGATCTCCATCATGTGAGTTCTCGGGGCACTTATTTGCGGTCTCCAAATAACACAAACTTTAGCACTTTTCAAATCATAGAAGCCCGATGTCTTAGCCTACGATTTCGTTTGGTCAAAAGTGGCCTGTAATCCGAGATTTAGCCATAGTTTCGAGTAGATGAGGAGGCCAGTGCGCATGTGCGGACTGTGCTCTCAGCTCTCGGGACCAAAACATGGAACACAAAGCTGTAAACTATGGATAAATCTCGGATTACAGGCCACTTTTGCTTCAAACGAAATCGTAGACTAAGACATCGGGCTTCTATGATTTGAAAAGTGCTAAAGTTTGTGCTATTTGGAGCCCGCACGGGGCATATTACATGCTTGGGGAATATATTATATGCCCCGAGCTATGGCTAGAAGTCGCGCTAGGCTAACCGCAAATCTAAAACATCTCTGGAAGTGCTCCATATGACACCAAAGTGCTATGGGTGAGTAAAACAACTTGTTTTATTACCGAAATAAGGCTCAGATTGTAAAAAAACGTTACTTTTCCTTTAAGGTTAATGTATATTGTGCACTGTCCCTGTCTTAAGCTAAATAAATAAGTGGTCGTTTTCCAGTTAGCAGCTATCTTTTACATTTTGTTTAGTGGAAATGGGAAATTCTAGGGCTGAAATCATCCAAATGATTCTAGTGAAGGCGTATGAAGTTTAATAACACAGTGGAGCACGTCCTGTATTGCCACGTGACATCACAAGGTGAAACAGTGTTTTCAGTTTGAGAAAAGAACTCAAGCATGCAGGGTTTGTGTGTTCAACATGAGTGAATGAAACAAAACCCAACTCCAGGTCTGTTTGTGATGAGGAAACAACATTTTAACATACAGTGTACATCAGAAAATAGAGTAACATGAGCCCTTTAAAGGAAAAGTAACGGTTTTTTTTTACAATCTGAGCCTTCTTTCGGCAATAAAACAAGTAGTTTTACTCACCCATAGCAGTTTGGTGTCATTTTGAGCAGTTTCGTAGAAGTTATGTTGTAGCGTATCCGTTAACTTGAGTGCTCGGGGCATTACTTTGCGGTCTCCAAATAACACAAACTTTAGCACTTTTCAAATCATAGAAGCCCGATGTCTTAGTCTACGATTTCGTTTGAAGCAAAAGTGGCCTGTAATCCGAGATTTAGCCATAGTTTCGAGTAGATGAGGAGGCCAGTGCGCATGTGCGGACTGTGCTCTCAGCTCCCGGGACTCGGATTACAGGCCACTTTTGCTTCAAACGAAATCATAGACTAAGACATCGGGCTTCTATGATTTGAAAAGTGCTAAAGTTTGTGCTATTTGGAGCCCGCACAGGGCATATTACATGCTTGGGGAATATATTATATGCCCCGAGCTATGGCTAGAAGTTGCGCTAGGCTAACCGCTAATCTAAAACATCTCTGGAAATGCTCCATATGACACCAAAGTGCTATGGGTGAGTAAAACTACTTGTTTTATTATCGAAATAAGGCTCAAATTGTAAATAAACTTTACTTTTCCTTTAACACCAGGCATCCATGGGAGACTGTTAGAAAACGTCTATGTAGATTAGTTAAATGTATTGTCTCTATTCCACTTTCGTTCTGTTGGTCAGAGATGTCCGGTGACTTTGGGTCAACCACATGAAAACAAACTGAACCTGAGACGTGAGTCAGAGTTTGTTGAACCACAGGCCTAAGGTGTGAATACGGTGATGATAGAAACATGGAGACACCGCCCCCTCTTCTCAAACAAAACCGCCACAGACCCGTCCAGACTTCTGTGTCTCGATCAAAGAACACGTTGCACTGTTTGTTTTTCCATCCTCTCTCTTCACCTGAGGCTAAAATACAGCTGTGAAAATCACATGCTCAAAATAAAAATAAAATTAGGGCATAAAAAAAGAAAAGACTGTCATCACTCTTTCTTCATGTTGTCTTGCACCCATTCACCTTCACCCACTGCACCCTGGTCTCCTTCACTCCTCCTCTCTTCCTCTCACCATTCAAAACCATATTCTACAGTGGTACCTCACCTTACGAAATTAATTCGTTCCAGAAGTGGTTTCGTAACGTGAATTTTTCGTAAGTTGAGTAGCTCTTTCAATGGAAAAGGCCTGATTTGTTCCAAGGCCCCGTTCCAAGTTTTTTTTTATAGTGTAACTTTTTTTTTATAGTGTAACACTGTGTTCTGCGTCCTGATTGGCTAAGAGACTGTAGACCCAGGACTAAACGTGGACTAAACCAGGTCTAAACAAGGTCTATACCTGGACTGGACCTGGACTAAACCAGGACTGGACACCAGGATTAAACCACCGCGTGCGGGTCTATTTCCTGGTTTCGTGCTAGAGTCACAGCTGAGGCGAGCAGTGAAGAGGGGAGGGATGTGCCTTCCATCGGGACTGCACGCAGTCTGAGCGCATGAACGAACGCAGGCAAGAGGCGCGGTGGTTTAATCCTGGTTTAGATCTGGTTTAGACCTGCTTGTAGCTTTGTGCTACAATTTTGTATGAAAAGCGCTTTATGAATATTGTTTGATTTGATTTGATTTGGCCTAGAGGAGGCACGGTTTGAGCACGGGTCTCGTGAGTACAGCGGGTCATGCTGCGCTATCACACGTGTCCGCGCGCAGTCTTCTCCCCCCTCCCCCTTCCTCCCACACTTCACTATTAATACATTTTGTTGAAAATCTATGAAAGTTTGAGTGTTTAAACGAGAGACAAATGTGAGAAAAGTTTAAATCCAGTCTGAGAAAAGCGTATAATGTGTGTGGCTGAGCGCATTATTTGAAGTTTTTGAGATTTCGTGTTTCGTAACTTGAATTTTCTTTCGTATCTAGAGACCAAAATTTAACGTGAAGGCGTTTCGTAACTTGGAATTTTTGTTTGTTGGGTCTTTCGTAAGGTGAGGTACCACTGTATTTATAAATGTTATCTATGATCTCAAAGGTTAAACGATAAATTGTATCTCTACTTTTAAAACATTTTTAAAGGTACATTATACAGCTTTCTGACAAAGAGTACTCCACATGTTTCTCTGCATGGGAATGGGTTAACCTGAAAAGAACATAAACGTATTACCTCTTTGTGTAGGTCAATGTTTTTATGTGTATTGTCCCTGATAAATAAACAAATAAAATAAACTCCACAGTATGCCATTAATAGTGTCTGTCTCCATGGAGACAAGCAAGTGAGGCCTTCAGGCTAAGTTACAAGTCCAGTCCTTGGAATGGTGACCCTGTTTATGGTAACAGTTCTTGTTTTTCCAAGATATTTTTCAGCAATAACACACCTGTAATTGAATAAATGTTAATTAGGAACGTTTAATGCCATATTGTGGAATAATTCCAGGCAAAGTCATATCGATCTCTATAAGGTGGAATTCTCTTCTCCAGAAAAGTTTGTCTTTGTTTTTAAATACAAATGCATATTAAAATACCTAAATGCCAGTGCTTTTTTGGCATATCTGACACTTCAGAATTTAATGTTAAAATTAATAAACCAAGAGAGAAAGAAATTTCACTAAAACAATGACTTTCATGTAAACTGCGTTTTGATTAGTGTTTTGAGATGGGTCTTGAAAAATGAATACTGTTTTGTAAACATTTTAATATATTTTTTGCAACAAGAAGAGCTCTCTATCAACTGATTTAAAGGAAAAGTCATGTTTTTTTACAATCTGAGCCTTCTTTCGGCAATAAAACAAGTAGTTTTACTCACCCATAGCACTTTGGTGTCAATTGGAGCAGTTTCGTAGAAGTTATGTTGTAGCCGTTCTGTTCTACTAATGATCCCGTATCCGTTAGCGTGAGTGCTCGGGGCATTACTTTGCGCTCTCCAAATAACACAAACTTTAGCACTTTTCAAATCACAGAAGATCGCTGTGTCAGCGTAGACTTATTTTTTATTTTAGATTCCAAAACGGCCTGAAACCCGATATCGCAACAGAAAAGTAAAGTTCAGAGCGGTGTTAGCTTCTTTCGGACTAGCGGTGTTTACAAAACAGCCGAGTTCACGCATGCGCACTGTCCTCTCTGATGACGTCATCAAATGAAACTATAGCTGCATATCGGGTTTCAGGCCGTTTTGGAATCTACTAAAAGTCTACCCTGACAGCGATCTTCTGTGATTTGAAAAGTGCTAAAGTTTGTGTTATTTGGAGACCGCAAAGCAGTGCCCCGAGCACTCACGCTAACGGATACGGGATCATTAGTAGAACAGAACAGCTACAACATAACTTCTACGAAACTGCTCCAGTTGACACCAAACTGCTATGGGTGAGTCAAACTACTTGTTTTATTGCCGAAAGAAGGCTCAGATTGTAAAAAAAATGTTACTTTTCCTTTAAAATATTGTTCAATCATTGTTACCTGTGCTTTTTCTGTAGTTTGTCTGTTGTCACCATAGCAACATTAACTCGCTCTCTCTCCTCTTCTTCCCATATTATTTCATTCTATTCACTTATCCTGACACTCCTTTTATGATTTGACTTCTGAATCTGTCCATCCCTCCTCACCCATTGGCTCCATGTTTTCCACTCCTCTTTTGTGCAGCTCTGTCTCTTTTCTGAGAGCTCCACTGAAGGCTTTAGGTGGTCCAAGGTAAAACATCACCATAACATCACGCTGCTTAAAAAGGAGAAAAATAACACAAAACTGATCCAAATGTGTTGTGTAGCTGTCATTTATCTTGCAAGTAACTACAGAACAACTTGGTGTAAATAAAAATTCAAACATTATGAGACTTTCTGGGCCAGCTACAGTCAGTGAATAGTCTTTTTCCTCAACCAGGATATTGGCTGAACCTCTATTTGGAAGCCCATATCCGAATGGTGTGGCCCTATTCCAAGCAAATCAATAAAAGTTACGTATTGTACCTTTAAGAAACACACACAACATATGTGTAAATAAAAAGACATACATTATGATTCTGTAATTATTATATATACGGAAATGTGGAAACACTGTGAAATAAATCAAACTAAAATAAACAAGTGTCAAACATATAGGATTTATCACCGTGTCCCACAATGCACCTCTGTGTTTTGAAGGTGGAGGACTTGCTGCTCGCCATGGAGAAGGTCAAACAGGAACTGGAGGTGATGAAAGCCAAGCTGTCGTCGACTCAGCTCTCATTGGCTGAAAAGGAGAACCACCTGACTGCGCTGAGGGCAGAGAGGAGGAAACACCTGGAGGAGCTGCTGGAGATGAAGTAAGAGCTGTTATTTATGTTAGCATGGTGTTAGCGTCCGGTTAGCATCATCTTAGCATGTCCCAGTGTCCGCTTATGTCATCTCTTAAGCTGTATTTACGATGTGTATGCGTGTGTGACTGGCCTTGGGCTGCAGTGAGATCATTTTCAAGGCTCTCTGCATTTCGACTTAGACTTTTCACACATGAAGGATTCTGGTGGGAAACATACTGGATGAAAAATATATACAGTATATCATGATTTTTGCTTGACCACCACACCTGCACCTGTATCTAATTTTAATGTCTTCTAGTTCAAATCATAGACTATATAAAGAATAGGGGTGGGTATTGGCAAAGAAGTCACGATTCAATTCGAATCACGATTCATATGTCACGATGCGATACTATCACGATGCATCACGATACTTGAATTATTGCGATGCATTGCAATATATTCGACATACTTCAGTGAAAATGTACCAAAAAAAAAGAGGATAACTTAAATATCAGTGGCTGTGTATCTGGGTAGTGTCTTCAATTGATACACAACTCTGAGCAACTCAATTCATAACTGAATTTATTGAATAACAAAAACAAATAAACCAAAAACAAAAAAAGTGCATAGGATTTTTTCTAAAACAAAAAATGATGTTCAAACATTTGCCATTTTGGAGGTAGCGACCATCATAACAAACAATACCCTTTCACAAAGAAAAAAAGTGCATAGGATTTATAAAAAAATAAACATATAATTTATTTATGTATTTATTATAATTAATTAATAATTAATTATTAATTAATAAAAATCGATTTTTGGCATCAAGAATCGATGCAGTATATTGTGAAAGTTAGTATCGCGATGCATTGTCATGACGATTATTTTGCACACCCCTAATAAAGAAGTGGACTAAGTGAGCACTAAGTGAGCGGACTAAGCTGCATTCAGCTCAAGTCAAATGAAGCTCATTGAGGCTTGCCATTAAAGGGGCAAATTTGGAATTCCAACTACGAATATCATAGCAACCAAGGAGCCAATTTGGAGTGAGACTGTTGAAGGTAACGCCGCTTCCAATCAGCGGTGCGGGCGCTTTCATTCAAACCTGTTGCTAATGCAAGCAGGAGCGACCTTGGTGAGGGCAGCTCATCGGTTTGTTATTAATGTTCATATTTTGATTTACTGACAAAATAGTCAAATAAAAACACCAGGATCACATGGAGTGGGTTAATACACATGGAGTGGGTTAATATTTCAATATAAAATAATTGGAACTGGAGTCAATGGAGCCATAAGTGCACCCATACTGACTTAGTATTGGAACATGGTGACTAGCAGGTTAGTCTGTGGTTCAGGTAAATGGTCTCCAAATTTTCCATGATTATGCCATCTTTATATACGCCTTCACTAAATTCACCTGTCACTCAAGAGCATTACTGTGGTTGGCCAACAGGAGGAGAAAGTGAGTAAAAATGTACTCTATAATGTGCTGGCATTTTCATTATTCTGAGTAAAAAATACTTCAAGTTTGGCTGTGATTTGGAGCAGCTGCAGTCCTTTGTTCACAGCTGTTTTGATTTGGGTTGCCATTCCTAGACTTTCACTTGGCCTAATCTCGCCTGATCTTAGGAGCTGATCAGGATTGGGCCTGGTGATTGGTACTCAGATGGGAGACTGATGGGAATGCAGGTGTTGCAGTGGGCCTACAGTGGCTGTAGTGTTTACTGGTGTTGTGTCCTTTGGCAAGACACTTCACCCGTCTTTCCTCCAATGTCCATGTATGTGAGGCTACGTTCACACTGCAGGGCTTAACAGACATGAGGACTTGAGACTTAGTGACTTGGACTCGAGTCGACTCGAGTCGCTGTTTTTATGACTTGTGACTTGACTCGACAAAAAATGAAATACTTGAGACTTGACTCGGACTTGGAAGTCCAGGACTCGGGACTTGACTTGACTTGAGACACGATGACTTGAATGACTTGCGTGGTCACATAATGTTTTCGTGCTCATTCAGCGGCACTGCCATGTCCTGGGACGCAACGCGTGCACCACGTGCACCACGTGCACCACCACCGGCACGAGGCCGCGCGTACACCGGGGCTGCGAGCACGAAAACGATCCGCGGCGCCCGGACCGCGTACTCTCAGCCCCAGCCACAAACCAGCCGCACAAAATCAGCAAAGAGTGGCCCGTGGTGGTTTAATCCCGGTTTAGTCCAGGTCTAGACCTGGTCCAGTCCTGGTTTCGTCCCCTCAGATGTGAGAGTTGCGCTCTGTTTGCGCTTGTGGTGGAGGGCTATGTGGCGTTAATGTACTGTCTCTTGGCGTTGCTCAGATCAGTTGTTGGCTTGGTTTTGTGGAATGCAGGAGATCACTTGACCGAGGGTCTACGTTCAAATAATAATAATAAACAAAACTCTCATCACTTTTTACTCTTACTCAGTCAGTCTCTTACAAAGGTGTAGTCTAAATACACGAGCTCTCGAGGAGCGCGCCTGACCCATTACGTACGTGAAGAGTGGTGTGTGTGTGTGTGTGTGTGTGTGGGTGTGTGTGTGTGTGTGTGTGTGTGTGTGTGTGTGTGTGTGTGTGTGTGTGTGTGTGTGTGTGTGTGTGTGTGGGTGTGTGGGTGGGTGGGTGGGTGGGTGGGTGGGTGTGTGTGTGTGTGTGTGTGTGTGTGTGTGTGTGTGTGTGTGTGTGTGTGTGTGTGTGTGTGTGTGTGTGTGTGTGTGTGTGTGTGTGTGTGTGTGTGTGTGTGTGTGTGTGTGTGTGTGTGTGTGTGTGTGGGTGGGTGGGTGGGTGGGTGGGTGGGTGTGTGTGTGTGTGTGTGTGTGTGTGTGTGTGTGGGACAG
>JAVJIX010000248.1:867500-1022500 GCA_036785185.1 Paratrypauchen microcephalus
TAGTCGCCAGAGTAATTTGGAAAACAAAGAGACAGATTAGGGGGGTTCGTTTTCAGAGCTTTTTCAGGGTAGGACGCGCCTCCCGGCAGCGAGATATAAGCAGTGTCTAGCCAGTACAATAACCAGAGCTGACGAAGCCTCTCGGATGAGCGGCGAAACGTTTTCAACCAAACAAACTTTGTCCAGTTGACAAATTGAACTTCTCCTTTTATCATTAGCCAGTGATGATTACTTACACTTTCTTATATATTGCCTTTCACTTTATTAAGATCAGATTCTTTAGCTAAAATTACAACAATACGCCAAAGGTGACTTGACTTGGACTTGACTTGACCTATTACAGGACTTGACTTGACTTGACTTGACATAGCCTGTGACTTGACTTGACTTGACTTGCCTAAGAAAAAAATACTTGGGACTTACTTGGGACTTGAAGGTGAAGACTTGAGACTTACTTGAGACTTGCACATGTGTGACTTGGTCCCATGTCTGGGGCTTAATGCTCAATTCCGATTTTTTTGTGAAATCCGATTTTTTTGCGAGGCCGTTCACATTTCCAGTTAAATGCGAATTGTATGTGATCTCCAGTGTGAACGCTAAACTCCCCAAAAGTGTCCCGCATGCGCCTTGGAGGACACGATGACGTCACACGCAGTGAACACGCTCAATGTTTACGGAAGTAGCCTAAAGTTGCTTTCGTACCGGAGCCAAAACATGTACAGCTTATTTGTTTTAAGGAGGAGACGGAGAAGGACGAGGTTTTTGGCCACAGCGTTTTGCGGGGCAGCGGCAGCAACGTGTGCAGAAAGGAACATGTGAGTGCGGAGTCACAGCCAGGAGGGGTGGGATTGCTACGTGCTTCGCCGCTTCACTGATAAGAGTTTATATACTATTTTCGCATGACGAGAAGAACGTTTGTGCACATTTGTGAACGCCTACTTGTAGTGTACCACTCTCATTGGAGGAAACACACTCAGGTCGGATGAATGCGACCTGGCCGTTCAGACTGAAGTCGCATGTCAAAAGATCGGATATGTATCGGATTTAGGACCACATATCCAAGTGGCCTGGATCGCATTTGAAAAAATCGGATCTGTGTCGTTCACACTGTCATTAGAAGATCAGATACAGGTCGCATAGAGGCAAAAAAATCGGATTTGGGTCGTTTCAGGCTGCAGTGTGAACGTAGCCTTAGTGTTTGAAATTTAATTAAAGGCAATGTACTTGATTTTTACTGTCTTAAAGATCCCATGACATGGTACTTCTTGATGCTTTTATATGGCTCCTTAATGGTTTCCTAATACTGTAAATGAATCCTTCTTCAAAATCAACACTCAGTGCATGAGAAACAGAGATAAGTTGAGAAAGAGTCATAAATGTCACTCTGGAACACTCCATTATGGGCGTTGTTGCTTGAATGCAAATGAGGAGGACAGAAATGGCCTATAGTAGGGGGTGGGGGCGTGGCCAAGCTCTCCGCTCTGTGACCCACTTCCGCGTTTTTGCACGGGGGGAGAGATGAGAAGCCTTCCATTGAAAAATAAACACATTTCCACAGAAAATAAAATTAAACCACTGCTGTTTCAGATATCCACAGGCTCAGATAAAGGACTTCCGAGCCTAGAAACACTCGCAAGTTCAAATAAAATAAAAGGCAAATAAAAAAACGTATTTCGCATTGCGTAGCTCCTCCGCAGTCCAAACTCTCTGGGCGTGATTTACAGAGACGCTGAGTACAGACAGACGGGGGTGGAACTGCATTTGCATTTCTTTTTTCGAGCTGACGTCAATAAGTTTCCTTGTTCAATATCGCCCGTTTGAGCTCTGATTTTTTCTAACGCAGAAAAGGATCGCAAATGCTCAGTTTAGACATTTTGCAACTTTTAACCATGGGGGCGGGGGGGGCTAAACAGGGTAGGGGAGCTCACATTAACGTTCAAAAACCTCAGAAAGTGAAAATTTCATGCCATGGGACCTTTAAAAACATCGAAAGTAATACTAGTTCATTTTGAATGGTTTGCTGTGGTCTTAAGTTATTCCTCACTTATCTTATACTTCCCAAGCATCCTTATTATTCAGGGGTCTCTCACATGCTTGTTTCTATGGATATGTCATTGCTCTGTCTGGAATGTTCCACAGTATGACATTAAACAGCTTTACATTTATTAGGTGGTTTTATGGCTCAAAATACCAAGAGAAATAGGCATTCTGACTGTGAGCGGGGTTGCCTCTCCACAGATCTGACCTGTAACTTAATCTGGTTTGCTCTCCATGAAGATAGAAAACTTTAATACCATATTGTGAAACATTCCAGACAAAGCAATAACATCTCCACGACGAAAAGCATTTGACAGACCCTCAACCAGAAAAGTTACACAATACACTTTTAATTAATCTGCACTGTTCCAAAAACAAAAGGAACAATTTCAGTAGACCACTTGTTTCCATCTTGTGAGACATCTCTAACACTCCTGAATGAGCAGCTCTTTCCCTATCTGCGGCAGTTTCCCATGTCACAGTTCTGAGGAGGTCTTAACTGAACACATCCAACACCTCGGCTCCTCTGTCCTATCTCCTAGCTCCTCGTTTTATCTCTTCTCTTCTTGTCTCCTCCTCAGACACACGAGAGAGGCCCCATGCGTAATGCGATAACCATGTCCCGTCCAGCCCTTCAGATGATTGATCACAAGCTCAGACACACGCACACACATGGTCTATATTTTAATGTGACTTTAATGGTTTGGTTGTGTTTTATGTGAACAGAAGGGAAGTCCGCAGCAGGAAGGAGCCTCTTGTATTTTATCCTGTTTTACAACCACAGAAAAACATTACAAGATCTGATTTAGAGGAGAAGGTCAAAACACTGCAAAAATGAAATTAAATCCAAATTAGCTTAAATTCAGCTGCTGATTTATCAATATTTCCTGACAATGTGATGCTAACTATAGGTGCTGCTTTGTCTGAAGCTGTTTTATTTTAAAGATCCCATGACATGGTACTTCTTGATGCTTTTATATGGCTCCTTAATGGTTCCCTAATACTGTAAATGAATCCTTCTTCAAAATCAACACTCAGTGCATGAGAAACAGAGATAAGATGAGAAAGAGTAATTTTTCTCTCTCTGAACAGTCCATTATGCTTGAATGCAAATGAGGAGGACAGAGATGGCCTATAGTAGAGGGTGGGGGCGTGGCCAAACTCTCAGCTCTCAGCTGTCCGCTCTGATCCATTTCCGCGTTTTTGCTCGGAGAAGAGATGAGAAGCGTTCCATTGAAAAATAAACACATTTTCCACAGAAAATAAAATTAAACCACTGCTGTTCAAAGGTCCAGAGGCTCAGATAAAGGACTTCAGAGCCTAGAAACACTCGCAAGTTCCTCCAGGCAAATAAAAAACCGCATTTCGCATTGCCTAACGCATTCGCAGTCCAAACTCTCTGGGCGTGATTTACAGAGACGCTGAGTAGACACAGACGGGGGTGGAGCTGCATTTTTCGATCTGACGTCAATAAGGTGCCTTGTTGAGAATCGCCCGTTTGAGCTGTGTTTTTTTTCTAACGCAGAAAAGGACCGCAAATGCTCAGTTTAGACATTTCGCAACTTTTAACCATGGGGGGGCCCTAGACAGGGTAGGGGAGCTCACATTAACGTTCAAAAACCTCAGAAAGTGAAAATTTCATGCCATGGGACCTTTAACACCATCTGACCAGAAAGAACTGATTTAGCTGGAACTACATCAGGTGAGTTGATTTGTGCTTTTTTTTATTTTTTATTTTTTTTTTGAGATTTCAGACAATCTGAACATTTTTTGGTAACTGCTGAACATTCCACTATATTCGTACAAGTAGAACACCCCCAGCGTGATGTCACTGCAAAGTATTAATAGTGTTCCATATCCAGATGCTTTTAGAATCCATTCTCAAACTACTGTCTCTTCTATCTTTCTGACCTTGACCTTGTCTGAATAGTTTTAGTATCCACCGTGTAACTTTTCTGGTGTGGAGTTTGTCTCCATGGCAATGCACTGTAACATATGGCATTAAAGGTCCCATGGCATGAAATTTTCACTTTCTGAGGTTTTTGAACGTTAATGTGAGCTCCCCTACCCTGTTTAGGCCCCCCCTCCCCCATGGCTAAAAGTTGCGAAATGTCTAAACTGAGCATTTGCGATCCTTTTCTGCGTTAGAAAAAAATCAGAGCTCAAACGGGCGATTTTGAACAAGGAAACTTATTGACGTCAGCTCGAAAAATGAAATGCAAATGCAGTTCCACCCCCGTCTGTCTGTACTCAGCGTCTCTGTAAATCACGCCCAGAGAGTTTGGACCGTGAATGCGCTAGGCAATGCGAAATGCGTTTTTTTATTTGCCTGGAGGCACGTCCGAGTGTTTCTAGGCTCGGAAGTCCTTTATCTGAGCCTCTGGACCTTTGAACAGCAGTGGTTTAATTTTATTTTCTGTGGAAATGTGTTTATTTTTCAATGGAACGCTTCTCATCTCTTCTCCGTGCAAAAACGCGGAAATGGATCAGAGCGGACAGCTGAGAGCTGAAAGCTGAGAGTTTGGCCACGCTCCCACCCTCTACTATAGGCCATCTCTTTTCTCCTCATTTGCATTCAAGCAACAACGCCCATTATGGACTGTTCAGAGAGAGAAAAATTACTCTTTCTCATCTTTATCTCTGTTTCTCATGCACTGAGTGTTGATTTTGAAGAAGGATTCATTTACAGTATTAGGGAACCATTAAGGAGCCATATAAAAGCATCAAGAAGTACCATGTCATGGGACCTTTAACAATCTCGTATTTATTTAGTTACGGGTGGTTCTATTACTTAGAAACACCTTAGAAATTTGGTACTGCATTCTTCCTGTGAGTGAGGTTGATATTTTCATAGATCTGACATGTAACTTGGCCTCATGGCACCACCTGATTGTTGATAGACAATTGTGAAACGTTCTAGCAAAATACAATTTTATGCTCCTCTTTTTTTTTTTTTCTCAACCTAGTAGCTCTGTGCTTATGCTAGCATGGTTAATGTTTTTTTTTTTTGTATTAATTAATTAATTAATAGTAATTTTATCACCAAAGTCATAATCCGTTTGATTATCACAGACGCACTGGTTCAGAATGAGGCCTTGTTTCAGTTTCGACCTAAAATATTCGCTCATGAGAGATTTATGGAATATTTGTTACAAGGAAATCTGTCATGTTTAAATATACAAGCTTATATAGGCATTATTTTACTGCTTAAAGGCCAAAGAAATTGAAATGTAGCTCATTCAGATCTACTAAATGAAGAAATAATAGACGTACTGTATATTGAAAGGTTTTTAAATTCTCAGATACCAAATAGACAAAACAGACAAAATATAGGCTACCATAGAAACAATTGTGTTTCTGTATTTTAAATATGCATTATGTAACTTTTATGTCAATTGCTTGTCCCCGTGGTTGGTAAAATTTTAAAGCCTAGAATGTTTCATGTATGACATTTAAAGGTCCCATGACATGGTACTTGTTGATGCTTTTATATGGCTCCTTAATGGTTCCCTAATACTGTAAATGAATCCTTCTTCAAAATCAAACCTCAGTGCATGAGAAACCGAGATAAGATGAGAAAGAGTCATAAATGTCACTCTGGAACACTCCATTATGGGCGTTGTTGCTTGAATGCAAATGAGGAGGACAGAGATGGGCTATAGTAGAGGGTGGGGGCGTGGCCAAACTCTCCGCTCTCAGCTCTCAGCTGTGCCTGTGCGCTCTGACCCACTTCCGTGTTTTTGAGCGGAGGGAGAGTTGAGAAGCCTTCCATTGAAAAATAATGACATTTCCACAGAAAATAAAATGAAACCACTGCTGTTTCAGATATCCACAGGCTCAGATAAAGGACTTCCGAGCCTAGAAACACTCGCAAGTTCCTCCAGGCAAATAAAAAAATGTATTTCGCATTGCGTAGCTCCTCCGCAGTCCAAACTCTCTGGGCGTGATTTACAGAGACGCTGAGTACAGACAGACGGGGGTGGAACTGCATTTGCATTTCTTTTTTCGATCTGACGTCAATAAGTTTCCTTGTTCAAAATCGCCCGTTTGAGCTCCGATTTTTTCTAATGCAGAAAAGGATCGCAAATGCTCAGTTTAGACATTTTGCAACTTTTAACCATGGGGGGGGGGGGCCTAAACAGGGTAGGGGAGCTCACATTAACGTTCAAAAACCTCAGAAAGTGAAAATTTCATGCCATGGGACCTTTAACAGATCAACCGCCACCAGCCCAAGTATAGAGTAAGAAGAGCATTTTCAACTATACACTGGCCACTGAATAGATTGCAATAAGGAATGCCAATTTTCCACAGCATGGCATTAATTCTATCTATGACCAATTGGCCTAGTAACAGAAGAGGCGAATCCACACATGTTTTTCAAGATAGTTAATGTAAGTATGCACCTGTAATTGAAGATATGGTAACATAGAAAAGTTTAAAGGAAAAATAACGTTTTTTTACAATTTGAGCCTTATTTCGGTCATAAAACAAGATGTTTTACTCACCCATATCACTTTGGTGTCATATGGAGCATTTCCGGAGATGTTTTAGATTAGCGTTAGATAAGATAAGATAAGATAAGACTTTATTGATCTCACACAGGAGAAATTTACTGGTCACAGTTGCTCCAGGTAGGGACAGTTTGAACAAGAAGACAAGTGCATGCAGGCAAAAAAAGGCATAAAGATAGGTGATAATAATAATTTAAAAAAAAAAAGTAATAAATCGAATAATAATAATAGTAGTGATAATAATAAAAAACAGTGACCGGGAGAGTATTGAAAAAATTGGAAAAACGATATTGCACGATAGGAGTATTGAAAAAACAACAATATTGCACATTGGGAAAACGATATTGCACAGTAGGACTCTACAGTGGAGTTATACAGTCTGATGGTGGTGGGGATGAAGGATCTGCGGTAGCGCTCCTTCTTGCACTGGGGGTGCCTCAGTCGGCTGCTGAAGGAGCTGCTCAGCTCCTCTACAGTCCGGTGCAGAGGGTGAGAGGTGTCGTCCATGATGGACGTGAATTTGGCCAGTACCCTCCTCTCAGCCACCTCCTCTACAGAGTCCAGAGGACAGCCCAGGACAGAGCTGGCCCTCTTGACCAGCTTGTTGAGTCTTTTTCTGTCCCGTTCTGTGCTGCTCGGGGCCCAGCAGACGACAGCGTAAAGGAGAGCGGAGGCCACCACAGAGTCATAAAAAGTCTTGAGCAGAGGCCTGCACACTCCAAAGGAACTCAGTCTCCTCAGGAGGTGGAGGCGACTTTGTCCCTTCTTGTACAGGGCGTTGGTGTTGTGGGACCAGTCCAGTTTATTGTTGAGGTGAACACCCAGGTACTTGAAACTGTCCACAGTCTCTATGTCCTGCCCCTGGATGTTCACCGGTGAGTGAGGTAGTGGTCTCCTCCTGAAGTCCATCACCAGCTCCTTTGTCTTACTGGTGTTAAGGCTCAGGTGGTTGCGCCCACACCAGTCCACAAAGTCACTGATGACCGAGCGGTACTCCAGCTCGTTCCCCTCTGACACACAGCCCACAATGGCCGAGTCGTCAGAGAACTTCTGGAGTTGGCAGCTGTCCATGTTATATGTGAAGTCCGAGGTGTATATGGTGAAGAGGAAGGGTGAGAGGACAGTTCCCTGGGGAGCCCCAGTGCTGCAGACTGCCACCTCTGACTCACAGCCGCGCAGCCGCACGTACTGTGGACGGTCAGTGAGGTAGTCGATGGTCCAGGCAGCGAGATGTCCATCAACTCCCGCATCCTCCAGCTTCCCCCGCAGCAGCGCCGGCCTGATGGTGTTGAAGGCGCTGGAGAAGTCAAAGAACATGACTCTCACAGCACTCCCGGCGGTCTCAAGGTGGGTGAGCGCCCGCTGCAGAAAGTAGATGACGGCGTCCTCTACTCCTACGTTTGGCTTGTAGGCAAACTGCAGCAGGTCCAGGGTGGGGCTCACCACAGAGCGGAGGTGGCTGAGGATCACCCTCTCCATGGTCTTCATGAGGTGGGAGGTCAAGGCGACTGGTCTGTAGTGGGCCGGTTCCCTGGCGTTTGTTGTTTTGGGAACCGGGACCACACAGGAGCTCTTCCACAGGACGGGGACCTCAGGTTGAACATGTAGCAGAGAACCTCACAGAGCTGGTCTGCACATGTTCTCAGCAGCCTGGGGCAGATACCATCAGGACCTGTGGACTTCCTCTGGTTGAGCCGCCTAAGTTCCCTCCTCACCTCGTCTGGTGTGATGGAGAGGGGGGAGTGGGGGGGGGACTGGGGTGGACTGCAGGGGCTGGTGGAGGTGGGGGGTGGAGGGGGGCTGGTGCTGGGTTGAGTCCGTGTGAGGGGGAAGGGGGGTATGGCTACTGGACCGGGGAGGTGTGAAGAGGAGGAGGGAGTCGGCAGAGGGGCAGAGGGGGTGGGGGGCGAGTCAAACCTGTTGAAGTAACGGTTTAATTCGTCCGCCCAGCGCTGATCACCATCAGCTGTCCCTCTGCCACTCTGTCAGGCCACAAATCTCGGATTACAGGCCACTTTTGACCAAACGAAATCGTAGACTAAAGACATCAAGCTTCTATGATTTGAAAGGTGCTAAAGTTTGTATTATTTGGAGCCCGTACGGGGCATATTACATGCTCGGGGAATGCCCCGAGCTATGGCTATAAGTCGCGCTAGGCCAGTGCTTCTCAAATAGTGGGGCGGGCCCCCCTGGGGGGCGTGGCGTGATGCCAGGAGGGGCGCGTATGACCCTGGGAAACATGTTTTTTGCTGTACTGTACTAGAACTAAGTGTAATTGCACATCAACAATGGTAGTTGGCAGTGGCGTTCTCACATGCGATTTACGCACAGTCTCACCATTAACAGAACATCCTCTGTCACAGAAAAAACACGTATATTCCACTGAGTCGTGTCCTTTAGTCCGACAGAAGCTGACGCATCAGTGGCACAAGGAGAGAGCGTTTTCAGTGCTTTTAGCTTATGCAAATGAGGTGGTTTTAAGTTTCATTTCTGTAAAACGTAAACAAATTTGCGCAAAGCATTAAAAACACATTAATACTTGAGTCCTCAGTGCAGTCTTTGTTGTAAGTTTCTTTCTTTTTTTTGTTTATAATGTTAATAAAAGGATACAATGGTGTTCTAATAACAATTTTCTGGACAAATAATACTATTTATAGTCGCGCGCAGGAAGGGGGGCGTGAAATTTTTTCTTCTTCCTAGGGGGGGCGTCACAGAAAATAATTGAGAAGCACTGCGCTAGGCTAACGGCGTTAGCCTAACGCTAATCTAAAACATCTCCGGAAATGCTCCATATGACACCAAAGTGATATGGGTGAGTAAAACAACTTGTTTTATTACCGAGATAAGGCTCAAATTGTAAAAAACTTTACTTTTCCTTTAATGCCGTACTGTGGAACACTCCAGGCAAAAGAGCAAAACGAATGTATGGTGTTAAAGGTGCACTGTGTAACTTTTCTGATGAAGGCTCCATCCTCTGTTTGTCTTGATTTTTCACAGTGTGGCATTAAACTAAAAATCTATCTCCATAAAGACGAAAATGTGACACCACCAGAGCCCACTCACCTAACAAATGCCTTCTTTTCAAGGTATTTCTGAGCAATAAAAAAACTGTAATTGAATTATTGCAAGAAATTCATTACTTTTTAGAGGTGCATTGCGTAACATTTCTTGTAAAGGATCCTTCAGATGCATTTCTCCGTTGAGATCTTATTGCGTTGTCTGGAATGTTTCACAGTATGGCATTAAATCTTTCTATCTTCAAGACCAAACCAGACCAAGTTACAGGTCAGATCTATGGAGAGGGAACTCCACTCAGTCAGGACGCCTGTTTTTCTAGGTACTTTTGAGCTCTAAAAAATATCTGTAATTGAATAAATGTAAGGTAGAGCTGTTTAATGTCATACTGTGGAACATTCCAGGCAGAGCAATGACATCTCCATTAAAATAAGCAGGTGACGGACCCCCAATCAAAAGGTTACATGATGCACCTTTAATACCATACCAGAAAAGCACCTTTAATATGATACAAATTACGAGTAAGCCACACTTTTCCAAACTTTTCTTTATAGGTCCACACTCCCACACGCTCAACACTATTTCTCCTCCTCGGTAATATCTTACAAATATTTGCTAAAACTTGATTTGTAGATTTTAACTGTACGGCAACGCTCTGCAACTTTACACAGGCTTATTGTTCTCACACCTGCAACGCGCTGGTAATCCTTTGGAGGAACTTTTGGCAGATGCAATCACGAAGCGTTCCTCCCACAGATTCGGCACATTTGGGACTTTATTTCTCTTTGTTTGCACTGAGAAGTTTAGATGATTCAGGGAGATGCTGTTTGTTTCATTATTACTGTTATTTCTCAGGTGTTAAAGGTCCCATGGCATGAAATGTTCACTTTCTGAGGTTTTTGAACGTTAATGTGAGCTCCCCTACCCCGTTTAGGCCCCCCCCATGGTTAAAAGTTGCGAAATGTCTAAACTGAGCATTTGCGATCCTTTTCTGTGTTAGAAAAAGTCAGAGCTCAAACGGGCGATTTTGAACAAGGAAACTTATTGACGTCAGATCGAAAAAAGAAATGCAAATGCAGTTCCACCCCCGTCTGTCTGTACTCAGCGTCTCTGTAAATCACGCCCAGAGAGTTTGGACTGCGGAGGAGCTACGCAATGCGAAATGCGTTTTTTAATTTGCCTGGAGGAACTTGCGAGTGTTTCTAGGCTCGGAAGTCCTTTATCTGAGCCTGTGGATATCTGAAACAGCAGTGGTTTAATTTTATTTTCTGTGGAAATGTGTTTATTTTTCAATGGAAGGTTTCTCATCTCTCCCCCCGTGCAAAAACACGGAAGTGGGTCACAGAGCGGAGCGGAGAGCTTGGCCACGCCCCACCCCCTACTATAGGCCACCTCTGTCCTCTTCATTTGCATTAAAGAAACAACGCCCATAATGGAGTGTTCCAGAGTGACATTTATGACTCTTTCTCATCTTATCTCTCTTTCTCTCTTTCACTGAATGTTGATTTTGAAGAAGGATTCATTTACAGTATTAGGGAACCATTAAGGAGCCATATAAAAGCATCAAGAAGTACCATGTCATGGGATCTTTAATATCTGGTCAGCAAAGACGTCATTGGACCTTCTTCCTCTCACATTAGGGTCTGAGCTGCGCCATATCTATGCATTTACATTAAGATGCAAGTGTTTTTGTTCATGTTTGAAAACATTCAAAAATAGAAATCCTACCCCTTGTTACTCTTGTTACAAAAGTATTTGTATGACCTGTTTGCTTCTAATTAATTAATTTCTTTCTAATTAATTCTTTAATTCTCTTGAAAATATGTTGATTAAATCCATTTTGTATTCTTCAGTCTTCAGGCAATCTTGACAGCGGTTGCTAATGTGAGCATTGTGTCACCATCGTAATTCCTAAACATTCCACCTTTACAGATACACGTAGAACATCCCCAGTGTGATGTCACTGCAAAGTATCAATATGTCATATACACAGAGCATATACTTTGTTCCATGGCTCCGTTGTTTACTCTGTGGTATTGCTGTTATGGCTAATGCATCTCTAGGGACATTTTGCACTGTTGCTCTGAAAAATGATGGACTAAAGCATTCAGTCCCAAGTTATAGGGCTCTCAACGAAATTCCTCATATACTGCTCATTGTACCTGTACCCCAGTTTGAGAACCATGGCTATACATCTTAATCTTCCGTCACTACTTATATATGATATGTGTGCTTATTCAACTGTGATTTTGATCTTGTTATTCTAGAGCCCAGATCCTCAAGTTTAACTTCCTTCATGGTTGGATTCATTCAAACTGTTCTTATTTGCTTTTGTAGTTGCTAAGACACTACATAACCGTTAACTCTCCACCATAGTAGCATGGACATCTATTCTGTTCACTTAAAAATATGGAAAATGCCCCTTTTATCCTCTCCGCGGGGCTCCTCTGATGCTTTTTATGTGTGGTGACCTTCAAATACTTTTCCATCTTTTCTTAAATATTCGGGGACACTTTCTTCTCTAGTTTTGTGCATTGAACAGGTGCGTGTAAGTTTTGAGTTTGTCTGCGTACCAACAGGGGAGCCGTGTCTGAAATCTCAATCTGGATGAATGAAAAGTCCATTTGAAACTCTGCTGTCTAGTCATTTGTCAGTCTGTTCCCATAAACACTTGTATGTGCATGTAATATAGTTGCAGTGTGTTGACAGGCCTGAACAAAACTGGTAGAAGATTCTAGAAGGCTGTTTAGAATGGCCTATAATTTCTACGTAAATTATGCTATTTTCTGATCTCTGTTATAATGTTGTTTCCTCATCAAGAACTTAAATGGAGTTGTGTTTTGTTTCATTCATGCATGTTTATAACACAATTATTACATATTTAGACTGTGTTCTTCTCTCAAACACAAAACACTCCACCTTGTGATGTCATGTGGTAATACAGGAAAAAAATGCTGCACTGTGCTTTTAAACTCTATACACTGTCACTAAAGTCATTTGGATAATTTCAGCCCTGGAATTGCCAAGCTCTACTTAACAAAAGGAAAAAGGGAGCTACCAACTTCTTAACAAAGCATTTTCAGCATTGGAGAGGTAGACAGACTAATAATAACATGTGTTAACACATAACACAACAAAACACAACTTCAGGTATGTTTTTGATGTGGTAAAAACATTCTAATTAGTCAAAAAGCTAAAAGAGTCAACTTTGTGTAATATAGGACCTTTAACAGCTTAGCCTTTGTACTTCATATTGTATTACTACCGTACTTTTCGTACTATATAGCGCACCTGACTATAAGCCACACCAACCAAAATTTTTTTTAAATTAAGATTTGTACATATATAAGCCGCACCTGATTATAAGCCACAGGTGTCCACATTGTTACTTGAGATATTTAATCAGAAAGATGGTACACAAAAGGTTTTTTTTAATTTTAATTAATGTAAATACCGGTACATTTGAACAGCACCTACGGCAGAAACACGGCAGAAACACAACGGCAGAAACACGGTAGTAACACGGCAGAAACACGGCAGAAACATAACGGCAGTAACAGGGCAGTAACACGGCAGAAACACGGCAGTAACAGGGCAGTAACACGGCAGAAACACAGCAGTAACACGGCAGAAACATAACGGCAGTAACACGGCAGTAACACGGCAGAAACACGGCAGTAACACGGCAGTAACACGGCAGTAACACGGCAGTAACACGGCAGAAACACGGCAGAAACACGGCAGTAACAGGGCAGTAACACGGCAGAAACACGGCAGTAACAGGGCAGAAACACAGCAGAAACACGGCAGTAACAGGGCAGTAACACGGCAGAAACATGGCAGTAACACGGCAGAAACACGGCAGTAACAGGGCATAAACACGGCAGAAACACGCAGTAAAACAACTGTAAAATGGCCAGCCTGTAGCCTCATGCCAGCACAGAACCGCGCAGAATAAAATACCAAAACAGCGGGCTACACACACAAAGCACATCAGGTAACAGCGGCAGATGTCAGCCCCATGCATTAAATAACTGCATTCAAATCATGGAAATCAATGCTCAACCCAGCCATAATTAAAAACAAAAAGTGTCTTACTTTCATGCGAAGTGCGATCCGCAACCCGCGAGTCCGCAACCCTATCGATAACGTCATTTGTGTCCAGGTTTCACACATTTTTCACCCCTCGACAGCAGTGCTCTCTTCAATTTTTCCCTCTTTTTCTCCGCTTCCCCTTTGTGTCGTTTAGTGCCTCCTCCTCGATTCATTTTACTAAACTATCATGCTAATCCAACTGTCCGTCTATCTCCTCTTGTACTTTGACTAACTTGACCACACTACCACAATCTTCACCGTTCTATTAACTTTCATGAGAAACACAACTAGTGCTCTACTAGGCTCGGAAGTCCTTTATCTGAGCCTCTGGACCTTTGAACAGCAGTGGTTTGATTTTATTTTCTGTGGAAATGTGTTTATTTTTCAATGGAACGCTTCAAATCTCTCCCCCCGTGCAAAAACAAGGAAATGGATCAGCTGAGAGCTGAGAGCGAGAGCGGAGAGTTTAGCCACGCCCCCACCCTCTACTATAGGCCAGCTCTTTTCTCCTCATTTGCATTCAAGCAACAACGCCCATTATGGACTTTTCAGAGAGAGAAAAATTACTCTTTCTCATCTTATCTCTGTTTCTCATGCACTGAGTGTTGATTTTGAAGAAGGATTCATTTACAGTATTAGGGAACCATTAAGGAGCCATATAAAAGCATCAAGAAGTACCATGTCATGGGATCTTTAACCTTTTCTTTTTATATAATTCTACTTTCAGTATGTTACTTCATATATTTGATGTAATTGTAGAAAGTAGTATAAATAAATTTTTATGAGAATGTCCAATAAGAAGGTCCCAGCCATCAGGACACTGTTTTTGAAAATGTAGGCTGTAAATCCCAGTGTCTCAAGCCAGTCACATTAAATTGAAAATGATGGGAGCCGGACCACCTTGATTTCAAAAACAGTCTAAATGTTCAGCTGACTATCTCTGAAATGATTTCTACATTAAGATTTAAGATTCACTTTATTGTTTCTATGCACATATAAAAACGAGATACTGTTTCGCAGAACCCCTCAAAGTCGGTACAAACAGTCCATAGGAACATGTCGATGAGATTTATTGACATGTATTTAATTCCAACAGATAAATAGTCGTATAAATTGCTGGGTGTGTTCTGCATGTATGTCTGTGCCGGAATGTTCATCAGTTACCATGGTGACACAATGCACATGTTACAAACATAGCCAAGAAAGTTTTTTTTATTTTTTTTATTGGGTGGTTTAAAGGGTCCATTTTACGCTGTTTTCTAATCTATATTATAATGTTATTTCCTCAACATATATATGAAAACACTGTTCCACCTTGTGATGTCATCTGATAATAAAGTGCCCCACTGTATTTTTAAACCTCATACACTTTCACTAAAATCATTTAGACAATTTCACCCTGGAATTTCCAATCTCTGCCGAACTAAAAGGAGCAGTTCACTTGAAAACTACTTCTTGATGACATCACAAGGTGGAACAAAGCATTTTGACATTGGGAGATGTAGACAGACTAATAATAAAACATTCCTCAAACGTGTGAATGAAACAAAACACAACTCTGGGTATGTTTTCGAGGAGGAAACAACATTATAACATGGCTAAAGCTCACAAGAGTCCATTTTAAGTAATACGGGGCCCTTTAAATATGTAGAAATATGTCTCCAAATACCTTATGGATGAAGCTGAAGCTGCTGAATTTAAAGAATGTTTGCTGTTGATAATGAGCTTAAATATTAGCCACTTCAGTTACACATGGTTTTGTTGGTTCCTGATTTGGTCCCTTTGTTCTCAAGGTCAGTAATGGTGCAAGAATGTTTAAGATGTCTGCACAGTGTAGGATAGGGACAATATCGTAATAACTTCAGTATCTGTGGCATTCTTCTCTGTATTACTCAGTCACTCTGGTCCCATGGGAAAAGTTACACATGATAAGACCCAAACCGAAAAAAGGTGGCTTGCCCTCTCCAGGTGGGTGGAAAGCCCTTGCGTCAAGTGGAGGAGTTCAAGTGTCTCAGGGTCTTGTTCACGAGTGAGGGGAGGATGGAGCATGAGATTGACAGGTGGATCGGTGCAGCATCGGCAGTGATTTGGTCGCGTTCCTACCCTCACCTATAGTCATGAGCTTTGTCATAGTCATGAGCTTTTGGGTAATGACCGAAGCGTTTTTGGGTAATCCACAGAGCGCTGAGCGCTCCCTTAGAGATAGGCTGAGGAGCTCAGTCATACGGGAGGAGCTTGGAGTAGAGCCGCTGCTGCTCCCCGTTGAGAGGAGCCAGCTGAGGTGGCTTGAGCATCTGTTCCGCATGCCTCCTAGACGCCTCCCTCGGGAGGTGTTCCGGGCATGTCCCACCGGGAACATGCTACTTTTCCTTTTAAAATTTGTGGAAAAGTCTTGAAAAAAGTCTTGGAAAAGTTATAATATTAATCAAAATCTAAAAGTGCTTAAAGGAAAAGTAACGTTTTTTACAATCTGAGCCTTATTTCGGTAATAAAACAAGTTGTTTTACTCACCCATAGCACTTTGGTGTCATATGGAGCATTTCCGGAGATGTTTTAGATTAGCGTTAGGCTAACGCCGTTAGCCTAGCGCGACTTATAGCCATAGCTCGGGGCATTCCCCGAGCATCTAATATGCCCAGTGTGGGCTCCAAATAACACAAACTTTAGCACTTTTCAAATCATAGAAGCTTGATGTCTTTAGTCTACGATTTCGTTTGGTCAAAAGTGGCCTGTAATCCGAGATTTAGCCATAGTTTCGAGTAGATGAGGACGCCAGTGCGCATGTGCGGACTGTGCTCTCAGCTCCCAGGACCCAAACATGGAACGCAAAGCTGTAAACTATGGATAAATCTCGGATTACAGGCCACTTTTGATTCAAACGAAATCGTAGGCTAAGAGCTATGATTTGAAAAGTGCTAAAGTTTGTGTTATTTGGAGCCCGCATGGGGCATATTACATGCTCGGGGAATGCCCTGAGCTATGGCTATAAGTCGCGCTAGACTAACAGCGTTAGCCTAACGCTAATCTAAAACATCTCCGGAAATCCTCCATATGACACCAAAGTGCTATGGGTGAGTAAAACAACTTGTTTTATTACCGAAATAAGGCTCAAATTGTAAAAAAAAAACGTTACTTTTCCTTTAATAACAGTTATGTAGCATGGACATCTATTCTGTTCTGTTCAAATTCCTCTCCGTGGGGCTCCTCTGATGCTTTTTATGTGTGGTGACCTTCAAATACTTTTCCATGTTTTCTTAAATATTCCAGACATTTTCTTCTCTAGTTTTGTGCATTGAACAGGTGCGTGTAAGTTTTGAGTTTGTCTGCGTATATGTATACGTAGTTCCCTCTGTTTTTTAGCTAGTGGTGCACCGTGGCGAGGGAAGGCAAGTTTATTTCTATAGCTCAATTCATACACAAAGTAATTCCAAACTCTTTAGACATTAAAATCACAAAGAAAGACATAAAAAACACATAATTATCAATTTAAGCAAAGAGACTTAATTAGATATGTTGTGATAACCCATGATATCATTGGGAGCCTTTTGACGACACCATATCGTGATATTTCGGTTATTGTTACATCCCTAACTGTAAATCAATGGCTAGAGTATTCATTGTATAATTTTCAAGTAGGTATATTGTGCTTGTGTCAGTTATTGTAGTTTATATTTGTATTATAACATGTTATAATTTGTGTTTCATCATCTCATCTGTTGTAGTTGCAGCTGAATCCGTACTTTATGATCAGTATGTGTTAAATTAAATCAGATTAAAGCCTCACACAAAGCAGTGCCTACAGTTAGCATCACACCCCAAGGAATTTTGATGATCAGCTGCAAAGTATCAATAGTACAATATAAAATAAAAAGTATAAGAGCATTTTAAAGAAGACCTGTTGTGCATGTGTCTGTTATAAAGTTATAATCTGACACATGTGGGTCATCATGCTATAATCTGCACATTTTAATATTATCTAAAATATTCATCTAAAGCATCTTAATAAAAGAAACAAGTTTGCTGACTTCTTCAGGGCCAAATGAGGAGCTGACGCTGTCATCAACATCATCACAACAAAGAGCTGTGCCGCTGTTGGTACCTCCAATGGATAGCTGCAGATCACAATAGCGAGTTGTGTATTTTTTTTCATTTGTACCAAAACGACTACACGACGCTGCCGAATCCCATGAGTCTCATCGATTATATAAATAACACTGGTTTAAAAAAAAGTACAGAGCAGTGGGCATGTACAAGTGTCAAAATGGGGTTGATCGGAGGGAGCTTCTTGAATATAGGAGAATAGATTAGATTAAAAGATTACTCAGACATGCATGAATCACGCTAAATACAACTTCAAAGATCCCATGGCATGAAATTTTCACTTTCTGAGGTTTTTGAACGTTAATGTGAGCTCCCCTACCCTGTTTAGCCCCCCCCCCCCCCCCCCCATGGTTAAAAGTTGCGAAATGTCTAAACTGAGCATTTGCGATCCTTTTCTGCGTTAGAAAAAATCAGAGCTCAAACGGGCGATTTTGAACAAGGCACCTTATTGACGTCAGATTGAAAAAAGAAATGCAAATGCAGTTCCAGCCCCGTCTGTCTGTACTCAGCGTCTCTGTAAATCACGCCCAGAGAGTTTGGACTGCGGAGGAGCTACGTAGGAATACGTTTTTTTATTTGCCTGGAGGAACTTGCGAGTGTTTCTAGGTTCGGAAGTCCTTTATCTGAGCCTGTGGGTATCTGAAACAGCAGTGGTTTAATTTTATTTTCTGTGGAAATGTGTTTATTTTTCAATGGAATGCTTCTCATCTCTCCCCCCATGCAAAAACACGGAAGTGGGTCACAGAGCTGAGAGTTTGGCCACGCCCCCACCCCCTACTATAGGCCATATCTGTCCTCCTCATTTGCATTCAAGCAACAACGCCCATAATGGAGTGTTCCAGAGTGACATTTATGACTCTTTCTCATCTTATCTCTCTTTCTCATGCACTGAGTGTTGATTTTGGAGAAGGATTCATTTACAGTATTAGGGAACCATTAAGGAGCCATATAAAAGCATCAAGAAATACCATGTCATGGTATCTTTCAAGAGGGTAAATAAGAAGGAGAAACAGCTACAACATGGTTAAAAGCTCTGAAAAGTAAATTTTGCATAATGTCCTCTTTAAATCAACAGTAAGAACTCCTTCAGACTGAAGTCTTGCTTGACAAAGTTTCAAAACTTGATTTGGACTAAACCCATAACTAAACCAGGACCCCACTCTTAGTCCCTTTTTAAGACCTGGTTTAACCCTGGTTTAGTGCTGACCTTATTCATAATACAACCCTTATTATATTTAGCCACATAAAAGATTAGACACTGATTGCAGTTTTGTTGAGATGTTGTCATGGCGACTCCCACAAAGACATATTTCAAGATCTGGATTAATATAAAAATCATCTTAAAACGTCAATATTTTTCAAGGTTTTCGGTTGCAGAAAAATTATGGTTGCGGTGAAGTTGACAATTCTTTGGCCGGTGGGATGGTCAAGATACCTCTAATAAGACACATGAGTTAACCACTAATAAAGAGATTTTAGGGTAAATTAAGTTTTTTACAGACAGTGACAGATTACAGCTAATCAGAGAGGCAAGGATATGTTGGAATATAAGAAGAAAGCAATGTTGTTTTTAAGTGTTTTGGGAGTGTAGTCTTCCAAGGTCTCTATTGTCACTCTACAGTATCCACAATAACAGATTTTATTTATAACTTGTAATTCAAAATTTCATAATATTTACTCTAGTTTTAAAGGCCCCATATTACGCTGTTTTCTGATCTGTTATAATCTAGTTTTCTCAACACAAACATACCTGGAGTTGTTAACACACAAACCCTGCATATTTAGGCATTAGTATTTCTTGGAAAACTGGACAGAAAACAATCTGTTCCACCTTGTGATATCATGTGGTAATACAGGAAGTGCTCCTCTGTGTTTTTACTAGGGATGCACGATATATCGGTAGTAACATCGGTATTGGCTGATATTACCAAAATTTTAACATATCATATCAGCCTGATGTGTAAAACTGGGCCGATATTAACGACTGATATTTGTCTATACTATACTGTACTATAAATACCAGATTAAGAGTGACATGGTGTGTCATGTCTTTGTGTTAAAAGACATCAATATTTCATAAGATCAATAAGTTAATTAAAGGTTATAAATGAGTTCATTTCCTATTTGTAAATTGTTAAAAAGAGTTAGGTAAAATCAGAGTGAGAAATCTTCACCTTTAAAGATCCCATGACATGGTACTTCTTGATGCTTTTATATGGCTCCTTAATGGTTCCCTAATACTGTAAATGAATCCTTCTTCAAATTCAACACTCAGTGCATGAGAAACAGAGATAAGATGAGAAAGAGTCATAAATGTCACTCTGGAACACTCCATTATGGGCGTTGTTGCTTGAATGCAAATGAGGAGGACAGAGATGGCCTATAGTAGGGGGTGGGGGCGTGGCCAAGCTCTCTGCTCCGCTCTGTGACCCACTTCCGTGTTTTTGCACGGGGGGAGAGATGAGAAGCCTTCCATTGAAAAATAAACACATTTCCACAGAAAATAAAATTAAACCACTGCTGTTTCAGATATCCACAGGCTCAGATAAAGGACTTCCGAGCCTAGAAACACTCGCAAGTTCCTCCAGGCAAATAAAAAAACGTATTTCGCATTGCGTAGCTCCTCCGCAGTCCAAACTCTCTGGGCGTGATTTACAGAGACGCTGAGTACAGACAGACGGGGGTGGAACTGCATTTGCATTTCTTTTTTCGATCTGACGTCAATAAGTTTCCTTGTTCAAAATCGCCCGTTTGAGCTCTGATTTTTTTCTAACGCAGAAAAGGATCGCAAATGCTCAGTTTAGACATTTCGCAACTTTTAACCATGGGGGGGGGGGGCTAAACAGGGTAGGGGAGCTCACATTAACGTTCAAAAACCTCAGAAAGTGAAAATTTCATGCCATGGGACCTTTAAGGATCGTTCTATTTTGAGTAAAGAGTGAACGTTCCTGTGTTCCTGTGAGATTATCTTTGACGTTTTTTCCGCTCGGAGAAAGTCCGGTCTGTTTTATACGAATTAAGCATGAAGACGGCTCGTGTTCATGCTGAATATGTTTTATACGTTTGAACCTCGGCAAACTTTCGCCTTTGTGAGTATTTTATGTTATCAAGCACTTTGATTAAGGTGATGTATATATTGCATTTGAACAAGTAAGACCTGAACTTGTGGTTTCACGGAGCTAACTGTTTTTAAGCTAGCTATTCGTATTTTGTTCATCACATGTTTACGAAATTAGCAATGTGCCTTTTTTGTTCTATGTTTCAGTTACTACATAAATATATAAGAGACCTCCATAAAACAAGAAAAGTACGCCTTGTGTATGGAGTTTTTCTTTATTAGTTCGCTGGCTGTTTATCCTCACATAGTCACGTGTCGTGAGGACAGCACATGGTGATTTATCATCCTTGTGTTTTTTTTTTTATTATTTAAACTTTCTCACAGGGTTTTGTGAATAAAATAAGTTAAGCTTTATGGAGTCAAAACACGTTTTGAAAATAAAAGAAGACATTCAAAAATTCATTTTGCATGATTTTCAGTCTGTATGAATGTCTTCTCATCTCTCTTCTCTCCCTCTCTCCTCTATCCCTCTCTTCCCCTCCTCTCCCCTCTCTCTCCTGCCTCCTCTCCCCCTCCCTCTCTTCTCTTGCCTCTGCCTCCCTATCGCCCTCTCTCCCCCTCTCTCCTCTCTTTTCCTCCCTTTCTTCTCCCCTCTCTCTGATAAAAGGTAGTTGTTAACCTGAGAACTACCACTGCATGAGTATTTTGCGCTTTGGACATCTGTTTATTTAGTCAGTTGTACTTCTATTTGGACTTCCAGCAATATTTTTATGACTTTCACCATTGAAAAGACAGAATGCTGTTTTAAATTGTTAATTGTCATGGCTAAAAACTGGGACACTCCTGGGTTGGTGGTAATAAAACTGTGAAAAGAGTGCATAATTAACAGTATTATTATGCACTTATTATGTCCATTTATGTTTTTCCACCTCTTTCAGAACTTACTTCTGAATCAGTATAACCCAAGATACTTTTTTTCAGTGCGTGGAGTACATTATTTTGTGTTCTAGTCAATTTCAAACTTTTTTTTTTTTTCTGTATTTGGCTGATGATCATATTTGCCCCTGTCTACTGTTGGCGGGTATCAAATTGGTCAAAAATAGGAACACCTGGGACATTTCTGGTAAAAAAAAAAAAAAAAAATGGGACAGATCACAGTGTCCCCTGATGGGACAGGGGACACAAGGCTCAAAACTAGGACTACCCCAGGTAAATGGAGACGTCTGCTCATCCTAGTCATGGCAACAGAAGCTCTTTATCTGATATCAGAATAGTGAAGGACAAAGGAGCTTCAATGTATATATACACGGGGGAAAGTTCGAACTATAGAAAGTTGTGTTGTTCTCATCCCGTTTTATTGGGCTCTGATCCGATACTTGGCTTTGGTGTACTCACAGATACCGATACCAGTCCGATACCATAGTGTGAAAAAGAGCAAAACATTAAGACTCTAAAAGGCTATATTTAAACAAATGCAAGAATAAAGATTTAGAGGACCAAAATATGAGTTAAATATATAATGATCTTGACGATAAGTAGTGCTGATTTAAGCTGATTTAAAGGTCCCATGGCATGAAATTTTCACTTTCTGAGGTTTTTGAACGTTAATGTGAGCTCCCCTACCCTGTTTAGGCCCCCCCCCCCATGGTTAAAAGTTGCAAAATGTCTAAACTGAGCATTTGTGATCCTTTTCTGCGTTAGAAAAAAAACACAGCTCAAACGGGCGATTCTCAACAAGGCACCTTATTGACGTCAGATCGAAAAAAGAAATGCAAATGCAATTCCACCCCCATCTGTCTGAACTCAGCGTCTCTGTAAATCACGCTCAGAGAATTTGGACTGCGGATGTGCTAGGCAATGCGAAATGCGTTTTTTTATTTGCCTGGAGGCACGTCCGAGTGTTTCTAGGCTCGAAAAAATTACTCTTTCTCATCTTATCTCTGTTTCTCATGCACTGAGTGTTGATTTTGAAGAAGGATTCATTTACAGTATTAAGGAACCATTAAGGAGCCATATAAAAGCATCAAGAAGTACCATGTCATGGGATCTTTAAGCACTTTCACATTCTACCACAGTGCAGGTAAAAACAGCAGTGAGGCCTGTAAAAAGATGCTCATCCTCGGAGCACATGGATAATTCTGCAGAGTAAACAAAGCCCGAGTTAGCGCTGTTGTTGCTGCTGTTATCAGGCTGCACTCTCCCAGTTATTTTACCAAGTTGAGCGTCCATACTAAAGGTAATTAACATTTAAATAGCAAAGATACGACAGTGGTCCCTCGCTCTATTGCAGTTCACTGTTCGCGGCCTTTTTTTTTTTTATAGTGTAACATTGTGTTCTGCATCCTGATTGGGTAAGAGACTAGACCAGGACTAAACATGGACTAAACCAGGTCTAGACCACAACTAAACCAGGACTGGACCAGGTCTAGACCTGGACTAAACCAGGACTAGACCAGGTCTAAACCAGGATTAAATCACTCCGTGCGGCTCTTGTGTTCATTTGTGCATGTTCGGTTCGTGGCTCGGACTGAGAGGACGCGGTCCGGGCGATGCGGTTCTATCTCGTGCTCGCAGCCCCGGTGTACACGCGGCCTCGCGCCGGTCACGCTGCTCTGTCATGGATTTGTCCACGATGAGGGGTGCACGTGTCGTGCACTTTTCCAAGGGGTTGGTGCGAGTCACGTCCCGGGACGTGGCAGTGCTCCTCGCGCATCCGGCGGGGCTTCCGGAGCCCTGTCTCCCCCCACGCGTCACTATTAATACATTTTGTTGAAAATCTATGAAAGTTTGAGTGTTTAAACGAGAGAGAAATGTGAGAAAAGGTTCATTCCAGTCTGAGAAAAGCGTATAATGTGTGTGATGAGGCATTTACAGCCTTAAAACATGTAGAATAATTGTAAAATATAAAGTTGTCCTACTTCGCGGATTTGTCTTATTTATTTCTGAAACCTAACCCCCGCGATAAACGAGGGATTACTGTATACATTATAACAAAATTCATGCTTTCACTTCATATCACGCTTTACAGCTTAGACAGAATGGGCCTGAGAAGTGTAACTGTAAGTCTGTGTACAGTTTTACAGTATTTCTCTCCTGTAGTGTGAGCTCTCACTGGTGTCTCAAGGTGAACACCATAAACTGGATTTATTTTTCTTTTGCTCCACTGTTCCTCCTTTTATCTTTGCTCTCACCTCAGCCTCCGTTCTCCCCAGACACCTCTCCCTGGCCCTCCCTCTTCCCATCTTTCCGCTCCCTCCTCACCTCTCTTCTCTCTCTCTCTCTCTTCTTTCTTTCTCTCTTCTCTCTCTTGCTTTCCTCCTCCCTGTCTCCTTTATCCCTCTCTCCTCTACCACTCTCTCTTCCCTTCCTCTCCCCTCTCTTGTTCCCTCTCTTTCACCTCTCCCATTATCCTGCCTCCTCTCCTCCCCTCCTTTCTTTTCTCTCCCTTTCTCCTCTCTCCTCCTGCCTCTCCCTCTTTCTTCCTTCTCTCCTCCCTCGATCTCTCCACCTCTCTTCTCTCTCATCCTTCTCTCCCCTTCCTCTCTCTTCCTCCCTCTCTTCTCCTTTTTATCTTCTCCTCTCCCTCCTCTCCAAACACCTCCTCTGACCCTCCCTCATTTCCTCTTCCTCCTCTCTGTGTCTCTCTCCCTCTCTCTCCTCTCCCCTCCTTTTCTTTCTATGCCTCTTCACTTTCATCCTTCACCTCCTCATCCCTGTTTTCCTCCTCTCATAGCAATAGCAAATCCCTGGAAACGTATTTAAAGACTTTTGAGTACTGCGTTTGGATTTGTTTTGAGAAGAGCGGTGCTAGAATCCAATTTAGTTTCTCTGAATGTTTATGCACGCTGACCTTGTTTGATGCTTTTACAACTCGAGCATCAGGCGTCTGTGAGCGGTCAATTTAAAGCCATTTACTGAATTTCTGTTGCCTGGAAAAGTTCAGAATAATATCTTTGTTTTTTTATACAGATTGATGTGAGTCTGGTCTCCACGCGCCTTATCGCGTTTCCAGTCCAACCAAACATTTGTCCAATCAGATTCGTTCTTTTCTGTGACACATGTGACTAGGCCTGTCATGGTAATTACTATATAGATTATGGTTCAATATACAGTTCTTAGTTAGATGGAACAACCATTTTTTGGTGGTAATATTGTGAACTTTTATGACTTATTATAGACACAAACTAACTACATAAGTGTTGCATTCTCTTATTTATTTATTGCAACTCATATTAAAGGTCCCATGGCATGAAATTTTCACTTTGAGGTTTTAAAAGTCAAATCTCATTAAGAAATTAAAAGGTCTGTTAAGTGTTATAAGATTAATCGCAATCAAAAAATCAAAATCAGAATGAGAAATTGCTTGGTTGCAATTAGAAAATCACAAACACTGCTCTTTTTTATTCTTATTTGGCATTTTAAGTTTAATGCCATGCTGTGGAACATTCTAATAAAATCATTAAAAGTAATTTTCTGATCTGTTCTAATGTTGTTTCCTCATCACAAACAGACCTGGAGTTGTGTTTTGTTGCATTCACACATTTTTAAAGGTCCCATGGCATGAAATTTTCACTTTCTGAGGTTTTTGAACGTTAATGTGAGCTCCCCCATGGTTAAAAATTGCGAAATGTCTAAACTGAGCATTTGCGATCCTTTTCTGCGTTAGAAAAAATCGGAGCTCAAACGGGCGATTTTGAACAAGGCACGTTATTGACGTCAGATCGAAAAAAGAAATGCAAATGCAGTTCCACCCCCGTCTGTCTGTACTCAGCGTCTCTGTAAATCACGCCCAGAGAGTTTGGACTGTGAATGCGCTATGCAATGTGAAATGCGTTTTTTTATTTGCCTGGAGGCACGTCCGAGTGTTTCTAGGTTCGGAAGTCCTTTATCTGAGCCTCTGGACCTTTGAACAGCAGTGGTTTAATTTTATTTTCTGTGGAAATGTGTTTATTTTTCAATGGAACACTTCTAATCTCTTCTCCGCGCAAAAATGCCGAAATGGATCAGAGCGCACAGCTGAGAGCTGAGAGCGGAGAGTTTGGCCACGCCCCCACCCTGTACTATAGGCCTTTTTTTTTTTTTTTTTTTTTTTTTTTTTTTCCCTGGTGGCTGAGTGGCTAGCACTCATACTTCACAGCAAGAAGGTTCGGGTTGCCCGGGCCTTTCTGTGTGGAGACTGCATGTTCTCCCCGTGTCTGGGTGGGTTTCCTCCGGGCACTCCGGTTTCCCCCACCAACCTAAACATGCGCCATAGGTAAAATCCAGGTTAGGGCCTGACCAAAGCATAAATAACAAAACAAAATCATGGGGATGGTCCCCGGGTCAAATATAGAAACAACTTCTCCTGTGCGAGATCAATAAAGGTCAATCTTCTAATCCTTAACCACTGTAAGACGCTTTGTGCTACAATTTTGTATGAAAAGCGCCTTATAAATGTTTGATTGATTGATTGATTGATCTCTGTCCTCCTCATTTGCATTCAAGCAACAACGCCCATAATGGCCTGTTCAGAGAGAGAGAAATTACTCTTTCTCATCTTATCTCTGTTTCTCATGCACTGAGTGTTGATTTTGAAGAAGGATTCATTTACAGTATTAGGAACCATTAAGGAGCCATATAAAAGCATCAAGAAGTACCATGTCATGGGACCTTTAAGCTCAGGACATCTTTAAAACAGAACTGCTCCATGTTCAACCAAAACACTGGGATATAAACCAGCATCTCCAACAATGAGAGCTCATGTTGCCTTCAAAGACACTCCGAAATCCAGACAACTTCAGAGCCATGAACCCTCTGTGTCTATGGCAATGCTCTGAGGTGGAAAGCTTTTTGAATACTCACACACACTATTTTAAAATCCCACACAAATAAAAGGAGACTGCTTTTGGCAAAACACCCAAAACAGGCTCTGATCCTCTCAGACAAAAACCGTCTAATCTCTGAGTGTGTGTACATGTTTACCAAGAGAAATGGGGACCTACACCAGACACTCATTCACATCATTTCAACATATTTAGAGGTTTATAGTAATAATAAATGTTTTGTTTTTTTAAGGTACTCAAAGACATGCATAAATGAAAAAAAAAACATAAAGTTACATTGCATAATTCCATGTATTGCAATATTTGCTACTTATTTAGAATTAATGATTACCATTTATATTCTTGCTCTTTGTTATTATAATATATTATGATGTATGAGCTACTGCGTTTATGCCATTTGCCTTGTGAATCAATAAAGTTTGTCTAAGTCTAAGGAAATGGAAAGTTAAAACCATTCTTTGGAAGATTTTCGATAGAGATTTTTACCCGTTAATTGTCAGCGTAGACTTTTAGTAGATTCCAAAACGGCCTGAAACCCGATATCGCAACAGAAAAGTAAAGTTCAGAGCGGTGTTAGCTTCTTTTGGACTAGCGGTGTTTACAAAACAGCTGAGTTCACGCATGCGCACTGTCCTCTCTGATGACGTCATCAAATGAAACTATAGCTGCATATCGGGTTTCAGGCTGTTTTGGAATCCACTAAAAGTCTACGCTGACACAGCGATCTTCTGTGATTTGAAAAGTGCTAAAGTTTGTGTTATTTGGAGACCGCAAAGTAATGCCCCGAGCACTCACGCTAACGGATACGGGATCATTAGTAGAACAGAACGGCTCAACATAACTTCTGCGATACTGCTCCAATTGACACCAAAGTGCTATGGGTGAGTAAAACTACTTGTTTTATTGCCGAAAGAAGGCTCAGATTGTAAAAAAAATGTTACTTTTCCTTTAAGAGCCATGAACTCTCTATGGCAATGCTCCGAGATGCAAAGCTTTTTGAATACACACACAGACGCACACACAGAGAGAGAGAGAGACACACAGACAGACTCTTTCTCTTTTGGGGATGATAAAACTGGAGCTGACACAAAGGCCCGCGGTTTTGGAAGGAAACTTCTCATGAAAAAGAATTCCTACAAAATAGAGTTGGCATATGAGATGGAAGGGTTGATAATTGTTTAGGCAATGTCCTCCCATCTCTCTCTCCTCTCTCATTTTTGTCTCGTTTTCTCCCTCTGTCTTTCTCTGTCTTCCCCTCTCTCTCTCTCTGTCTCTTTCTCACACTCTCTCTTTGTCTTTCTCTTTCTCTCTGTCTTTCTCTGTTTTCTCCCCCCTCTCTGTTTCTATCTCGTGTTTTCTCTGTCTGTGTTTTTCTCTCTGTGTTTTTCTCTGTCTTCCCCCTCTGTCTTTCTCACTCTTTCTCTTTCTTTTCCTCCCTATCCCTCTCTTTGTCATTCTCTTTTTTCTTCCTCTTTCTCTCTCTCTTTTTCCTTCCTCTTTCTCTCATTCCCTTTCTCTCTCTTTTTTCTTCCTTTCTCTCTCTCTCTATTCTTTCTTTTTTCTCTATCTTTCGTTCTGATTTCAGAGCGATTTGAAAATTAGACTTGTTAGATTGTTGCTGTTATAAAAGTCGAACCTCATTAAGAAATTAAAAGGTCTGTTAAGTGTTATAAGATTAATCGCAATCAAAAAATCAAAATCAGAATGAGAATTTGCTTGGTTGCAATTAGAAAATCACAAACACTGCTCTTTTTTATTCTTATTTGGCATTTTAAGTTTAATGCCATGCTGTGGAACATTCTAGTAAAATCAGTAAAGGTCCCATGGCATGAAATTTTCACTTTCTGAGGTTTTTGAACGTTAATGTGAGCTCCCCTACCCTGTTTAGCCCCCCCCCCCATGGTTAAAAGTTGCGAAATGTCTAAACTGAGCATTTGCGATCCTTTTCTGTGTTAGAAAAAATCAGAGCTCAAACGGGCGATTCTCAACAAGGCACCTTATTGACGTCAGCTCAAAAAATGCAGTTCCACCCCCCGTCTGTCTGTACTCAGCGTCTCTGTATATCACGCCCAGAGAGTTTGGACCGCGAATGCGCTAGGCAATGCGAAATGCGTTTTTTTTATTTGCCTGGAGGCACGTCCGAGTGTTTCTAGGCTCGGAAGTCCTTTATCTGAGCCTCTGGACCTTTGAACAGCAGTGGTATAATTTTATTTTCTGTGGAAATGTGTTTATTTTTCAATGGAACGCTTCTCATCTCTTCTCCACGCAAAAACACATAAATGGATCAGAGGGCACAGCTGAGAGCGGAGAGTTTGGCCACGCACCCACCCTCTACTATAGGCCATCTCTTTTCTCCTCATTTGCATTCAAGCAACAACGCCCATAATGGACTGTTCAGAGAGAGAAAAATTACTCTTTCTCATCTTATCTCTGTTTCTCATGCACTGAGTGTTGATTTTGAAGAAGGATTCATTTACAGTATTAGGGAACCATTAAGGAGCCATATAAAAGCATCAAAAAGTACCATGTCATGGGACCTTTAACACACAAATCCTGCATATTTAGGCTGAGTGCTTCTCTCAAACTGAAAATACTCTGTTCCACCTTGTGATGTCATTTGGTAATACCGGAAGTGCTCCACTGTGTTTTTAAATTCCACACACCTTCACTAAAATAATTTGGATGATTTCAGCTTTGGAATTGCCAATCTCTACTGAACGAAAGGTAAAGGCTTCATGACATCACAAGGTGGAACAGAGCATTTTGAGCTTTGGAAAAATAGACTAATAATTAAATGTTACTCAAACATTTGTGAATGAAACAAAACACAACTCCAGGTATGTTTTTGATGAGGAAACATTATAACATGGCTAAAAGCTCACAAGAGTCAATTTTGCATCATATAGGGCCTTTAAAGAAACGTTCGGCATGAAAATCTTTGCTGTCAACTCTTGTGTAATGTGTAAGTTTGACCCTCAGCCCATTATCAGATGAGTGCATGTAATTGCTTTGCCTGGATTGTTCCACAGTATGACATTAAGAAGAAGAAGAAGTGACTTTATTGATCTCACACTGGAGAAATTCTTCTCTGCATTTTAACCCATCCTATATATATATACATATATTAGGAGCAGTGGGCAGCACACATTAGGGCGCCCGGGGACCATCTCCATGATCTTTTTGCTTCGGTTTGGTCAGGACCTAAGCTGGAGGTACCTATGGTGCATGTTTTGGGTTGGTGGGGGAAACCGGAGTGCCCGGAGGAAACCCACCCAGACACGGGGAGAACATGCAAACTCCACACAGAAAGGCTCGGGCGACCCGGGATCAAACCCAGACCATGCATGCAAACTCCACACATAACACACAGAAAGGCCTGGGCGACCCGGGGATCGAACCCGGAACCTTCTTGCTGTGAAGCAAGAGCGCTAATCACTCAGCTACCGTGCTGCCATTAAACAGATCTACATCAGAACTGAAGAAGCAGCTTGGATGAGCTGCGAAACGAATTTGACCAAATAAACTTGGTCCAGTTGACAAATTGAATTTCTCCTCTTGCATTACATTTATTCAATTACAGGTGGGTTTTATAGCTCAAAAATACCTAGAAAAACAGGCATTCTGTGAGCAGGGTTGCCTGTTCACAGATCTCACCTGTAACTTGGTCTGGTTTGGTCTCTATGAAGATAGAAAGGTTTAAAGGTCCCATGGCATGAAATTTTCACTTTCTGAGGTTTTTGAACGTTAATGTGAGCTCCCATGGCAAAATGTGTAAACTGAGCATTTGCGATCCTTTTCCGCGTTTGAAAAAAAGACAGCCCAAACGGGCGATTCTGAACAAGGGAAGTTTCTGGATGTTTTCACACTTGGTCCCTTTCAGCGTTTAAAGCGAACTCAGATCGCAAACTGAGCATTATAGGTTTATATGTGAACACTCTAAGCGCACTCAGACCCCTTTAAAACGAACCGAACTGAGACCATCTCGGGAGGTGGTCTCAGTACGATTCGCTAAAAGGTCCGCGGTACGGTTCGCCTAACCTGCGCAGTGTGTACACATAACCCTCCGGGTTCACTTCGCCTTTTGTGCAGTTTTATTACCTTCTAAGCTTCCCGTAGACAGCGACACGGGGAGGTAGTGACGAAAAATAACAATACAGGACTCTATCGAGGCTCTGTAAATGGAATGAGTACACTTTAAATCCTTTAACGAGGATCCATTGGAGGGCAAGTCTGGTGCCAGCAGCCGCGGTAATTCCAGCTCCAATAGCGTATATTAAAGTTGCTGCAGTTAAAAAGCTCGTAGTTGGATCTTGGGTCCGAGCTGACGGTCCGCCGCGAGGCGGGCCCCCGTCTGACCCAGCCCCTGGCTCTTGGTGCCCCCTCGATGCTCTTGGCTGAGTGTCCCGCGGGGTCCGAAGCGTTTACTTTGAAAAAATTAGAGTGTTCAAGGCAGGCACGGTCACCTGAATACTGCAGCTAGGAATAATGGAATAGGACCCCGGTTCTATTTTGTGGGTTTTCTCTGAACTGGGGCCATAAGAGGGATGGCTGTCACAGAGAATGCCAAGGAGTGAAGGTCTCAGAGCTCTAGAGAAGCTACAGTGTGTACAGAAAGAGGACTGAGGCTCCGTCAGAGCTTAAGTGGAAAGAGAACTCGGTCCTCTTTCACAATGTGAACACAAACAGAACTGAGTTTGTGTTCTTTTGGTCCCCTTGTTGGTCCACTTTTAGGGGACTGAGTTCGGTTCGCTTAAAGGGGACTATATGTGAAAACACCCTCTGATGTCACTTTCCTCAGGGAAAGGTTTCCACCCCCTTCTGGATGTCTACCCACCGTCTCTGGAAATCACACCCAGAGAATTTGGACCACAAACGAAATACGCAATGCGAGATGCGATTTTTTATTTGCCTGGAGACACGTGAGAATGTTTCCAGGCTTGGATGTCCTTTATCCGAGCCTCCGAACCTAAGAAAAAGCAGTGGTTTAATTTTATTTTCTGTGGAAATTGTGTTTTTTTTAATGGAAATCGTCTCATATCTTCCTCCGCGCTTAAACGCGGAAGTGGAGCCAGCGCACAGCGCACCGCAGGAAAAAGCGAAGCATTTGGCCACACCCCCACCCGCTGCACTGGCCTGTCTCTGTCGTCCTCATTTGCATTCAAGCAACAACGCCCCCGAATATAGCGTTTCAGAGACATATTTAGCCTCATGAAGACAGTCAGAGTCATATCTCATGCACTGAGGCTTGTATTTGAAGAAGGATTCATTTACAATATTAGGGAACCGTTAAGGCGCCATATAAAATGCATCAAGAAGTACCATGTCATGGGATCTTTAATGCCATACTGTGAAACATTTCAGACAAAGCAATAACATCTCCATGGAGAAAAGCCTCTGAAAGACCCTCCACCAGAGAGGTTACCACAAAGCATCTTTAAATGTGCTCTGCAAACTGGATCTTTTAACAATGTCTGAAAAATGGTCTTGTTTAAAGGGTTAGTTATGAGTTGAGTGAGAGTTCTAGGGCACTTGTGAGTCTGGAGAATGTCCCTGTATGTATCCAGTGTGCGTGTGGTGGTGTAAATGCATTGAGTCTCCAGCAGAGCGGCGCTGCAGTGTTTTTATGCAGAGGAGTTCAGACACACACAGGAGTTATAACCTGAAGGAGAAGTGTGAAGAACAGATCCTCATTCTGTCAGACGCTAGTCCCACCTGTACCCCCTCCCCTTTGTCTTTCTCTTTCTCCCTTTTTTCTTCCTTTCTATTATTTTTCATCACTCTCTCTCTCATTCTGTCTCTCACTCACTCCCCCACTTTTCTTCATCTAATCTACTCTTCCCCTCTCCTCTATACCTCTCTCTCTTTCTTGCCCTTTTCTCTCTCTCTCTCTCTCTTTCTTACTCTCTCCCCAATCCCTTTCTCTCTCTCTGCATCTCTCCTGTCTCTATCACTCACTCTCTGTTCTCTCTCTCCTCCCCTCCCCTTTCTCCTCTCTCCTCCTCCTTCTCTATTTCTCTTTCTCCTTCCTCTCCCCCTCTCCTTTGTTTCTTTCTAGTCTTCATCTCTGTCCTCCTCTTTTTCTTTCTCTCTAATTTCCTGTTCTGCCCACCTTTTTTCCCCCTTCGTTCTCTTCTGTCTCTGTCGTTCCCTCTCTGTTCTTTCTCTCTGTTCCCCATTTCTTGCTCCTCTTCCTCCTCCTCTCCTCTTCCATTCCCTCTCCTCATCTTCTTTCTCTTCTCCTCTCTCTTTCCCTCTCTTTCTTTCCTCTTTCTCCCCCTCTATACTTCCATCTAGCTTCCTCCCTCTCCCCTCTGCCTTTCTATCCTTTCCTTTTTCACTTGCTCCCTTGCCCCTTCCTTTCCCTCCCTCTATTCTTCTTTCCTCCTCCCCTCCCCCTCTCCCCCCCTCTCTCTCTCCCTCTACCCCCCTTTCTCCCGCTCTCTACCCCCCTCCCCTCTCTCTCTTTTCTCCCTCCCTCTATTCTGCAATCTCTATTCGTCGCCCTCCCTCTACCCTCTTTTCTGTCCTCCTCCCTCTCTCCATTACTCATGTCTCTTTGATTTGTTTTTCTTCTAAATCTTGGTGTTATTATATTCCCTTCGCTGTCAGCCGTGTTTCTTCCTCCTGATGTGCGCTCTTTCTTTAAGCTCCTCTGATTCACAACAGCTCCCGGAGGGCTCTCTCTCTTTCTCTCCTTCTCTTTTCTCCCTCTCTCTCTCTCTCTCTCCACCATCTCTTTCTCTCACACAAAGAAAGACTTGCGCACTAGTTTTAACCTATTTCCACAACACTTAACTTTTTTCCTTTTGTATGATAGCCCCTCGCCCGTCTCTTCCTCTATCTCTCTTTGTTCCCTGCCTCCTCTCCCTTTTCTCTTTCTCTCTTGCTCTCCCTCCTCTGTCTTTCCCTCTCTGTCTCTTTCACCTCTCTCTCTTTCTTCCTGCTTCCCACTCTCTCTACCTTTATCTTCGCTAATTTTTCTCCCCTCACCCCCTCCCTCCCGTTCTTTCTCTCCCTCCATTCCCTCCCTCTTTCTTTCCCCATCCCTCCCCCCTTTCTCTCGTCCTGTCTCTCTCCCTGTTGCTCGCTCACCCCTTCTCTCTCCCTCTCTCTCCCTCCGCCCCACTCTCTTCCTCTTTCTCTCTTCTCCTCTTCTTTGTCTCTCCCTCTTCTCTTCTCCCGCTAACCCCCCTCCATCCTTCTCTCCCTCCATACTAAATCATGCATGTCCATTGTTTGTGACCCACTTTTCACACGTTCACTGTGTTTCGGACATGCAGCAGTTTTCAGAATCTCTTGCTACAGGAGCACTTGTGTCTGTGGTTTAGTCGCACACAAAACTACAAAACTCAAAGCACCTAAAGAACAGCGCCATTTTTACATCTTTGTAAATAAAAAGTATAATTTTAAAGGAAAAGTAACGTTTTTTTTTACAATCTGATACTAATGATCCCGTATCCGTTAGCATGGTGCTCGGGGCATTACTTTGCGGTGTCCAAATAACACAAACTTTAGCACTTTTCAAATCACAGAAGATCGCTGTGTCAGCGTAGACTTTTAGTGGATTCCAAAACGGCCTGAAACCCGATATGCAGCTATAGTTTCATTTGATGACGTCATCAGAGAGGACAGTGCGCATACGTGAACTCGGCTGTTTTGTACACCGCTACAACGCTAGTCCGAAAGAAGCTAACACCGCTCTGAACTTTACTTTTCTGTTGCGATATCGGGTTTCAGGCCGTTTTGGAATCTACTAAAAGTCTACGCTGACACAGCGATCTTCTGTGATTTGAAAAGTGCTAAATTTTGTGTTATTTGAAGACCACAAAGCAGTGCCCCGAGCACTCACGCTAACGGATACGGGATCATTAGTAGAAGAGAACGGCTACAACATAACTTCTACAAAACTGCTCCAATTGACACCAAAGCGCTATGGGTGAATAAAACTACTTGTTTTATTGCCGAAAGAAGGCTCAGATTGTAAAAAAAACGTTACTTTTCCTTTAAAATCATAATTTTTATTTACAAAGATGTAAAAATGGCGCTGTTCTTTAGGTGCTTTGAGTTTTGTAGTTTTGTGTGCGACTAAACCACAGACACAAGTGCTGCTGTAGCAGGAGATTCTTTTTTTACTCAGATTGTAAAAAAAAACATTACTTTTCCTTTAAGGTCTTCTGTCTGTGAGGCCACACCTGCCCTGGGGTAGACTGACACAGATGTGGCTGCCGATCTCACTCTCAAACCCTGTTCATACTTTACATCATTGTGCATCTCTTGTCTCACCTTCTTCTTTTTGCTCCTGTCTCAACTCCTCTTTCTTTCTCATTGTCCCAATCCCCTCTTGCTCTCTTGCTCTTCTCTCCTCTCTTTTTTTCATTCTATTTCTTCTTGCCAGATCAAGCTTATACCTCCCTCTTTCTCTCCTTCCGCTAACCCCTCTCTCTATCTTCTCCTGTCTCTATCACTCACTCTGTGTTCTTTCTCTCGTCTCCTCTCCCCTACCCTCTCTCTCTCTCCCACGCTCTGTCTCTCCTTTCTTTATCTTTTTATCTCTCTCATTCCCTTTCTGTTATTTATTTCTCTTTACCCTCCTCTTTCTCCCCCTAACCACTTTCCTCTAACTTCTCTCCCCTCTCTCCCTTTTCTCTCATCCCTCTTAATAAGTAATTAGTAATAAGTATAATTTTGGATAGATCTACAGTAATCCCTCGTTTATCGCAGGGGTTAGGTTCCAGAAATAGCCCGCAATAAGTGAAATCCGCGAAGTAGGATAACTTTATATTTTACAATTATTCTACATGTTTTAAGGCTGTAAACGCCTCACCCCACACATTATACACTTTTCTCAGACTGGTATTAACATTTTCTCACATTTCTCTCTTGTTTAAACACTCAAACTTTCGTAGATTTTCATCAAAATGTATTAATAGAAGCGGGGGGTGGTGGGGGGGGGGGGTGCGCTCGGACACGTGCACCGTCACGAAACAAGGCAAAGATTTAATCCCGGTTTAGACCTGGCCTAGTCCTGGTTTAGTCCTGGTTTAGTCCTGGTTTAGTCCTGGCCTAGTCCTGGCTTAGTCCTGGTTTAGTCCTGGTTTAGTCCTGGTTTAGTCCTGGTTTAGTCCTGGTCTAGTTCTTGTCTAGTCCCGGTTTTACAATTATTCTACATGTTTAAGGTTAAAAACGCCACACACACACACATTTTCTCACATTTTTCTCTTGTTTAAACACTCAAACTTTTGTAGATTTTCAACAAAATATATTAATAGTGACGCGGGGGGGAGACACGGCCCCAGAAGCCCCGTGCGAAGGGCATGCGAGGAGCACCGCCACGTCCCTGGACGCGACGCGATGCGATGCGCACCAACCCCTTGGAGAAGCTCCACACGTGCACCCCTCATCATGGACAAATCCGTGATAGAGAAACGTGACCGGCGCGACGCCGCGAGCACGATAGATGGATGGCGCCTGTGACTGGCGTGGCCATGGCTAGGCTCCTGTTGTGGAGACTGGCTTTACGGACTTATGATCGCGAGTCTTTGTTCCGTATCAGAGAGGAAATGGAGGTCTTGTTTGATACTCGGGACAGGTACAAACGACAGTTCCCTCCTCCCCTCACCATTGACACCGGCTTACCTGAGTATTGGTTGGTGTCCCGGACACCGGCTAGAGTCCGTAACAAATCGAGGAAGAGAGGCTCGCGGGCTGGAGTCCAGGTCGAGCGAAGGCGGACTGCAGCACGCCTGGGCTCAGCGAGCGTCGGCTACGGACGACGCACTCGTTACCTTCGCTACATCCCGCTTCTCGATCCATGTGGCGGGTCGTCCACGCCGCCGCGTGCTCGGATTACAACAGGTGTCCCTTCGCAGTGTTAGAGTTATGGTCATCGATTTTCATCGCCGCCGCGTACTTCCGTGTTTCCCCGGTCACAAAACAGCCGCACGAAACCAGCAAAGAGTGGTTTAGACCTGGTCTAGTCCAAGTTTAGTTCTGGTCTAGCCCCGGTTTAGTCCAGGGCCAGTCCAGGTTTAGACCTGGTCTAGACCTGGTTTAGTTCTGGTCTAGTCTCTTAGCCAATCAGGACGCAGGACACAATGTTACACTGTAAAAAAAAAATGTTACACTATAAAAAAAATTGAAAAAAAAAAAAAAAAATTGAAAAAAAAAAATCCGCGAAACAGCGAGGCCGTGAACAGTGAACCGCGATAGAGTGAGGGTTCACTGTATATTAAAATACACAAAACTACACAGAATTTTAAAGATGGGTGAAGTGTCTTGCGTTGGCATCAAACCACCACCTTTCTAGTGATGGCTAACACTCGCCTCACTGATACGAGGCTCGAGTGTGACTCCGAAGACTCCAGGGCTTTTCTTTGCAGAGTTTGAACACAGGAAGAACCCAGTGTCCTCCAGCTGTGGCAGTCGAGACTTGAGCACATGATCTGGAGAATTGTCAACCCTGTATACAGACGAGTTAAGATAAGCCTTTATTGGCTGGAAATGGAGAAATTTGTCTTGGATATGAGGGGCACAAATGTGTAATGAACATGGGAGACTAGCGGCTACACTTTGGAAGCTAATGGGGCTCCAAATAAATACATAAATATATACAATAAATGTCATTTTTTTGATTGTCCCTCTACACCTTCCTGTTTAACTGCTGCTTGTTCTTGTTACAGAGGCACTAACGTTTCCACCACAGTAAACACATTGTGCCATTAAAGTGAAGCCTGAGGGACTCTAAACCCCCATCACTGTGTCATTATGCTGTATTTTTAGGGCTCAATTATGCCTTTGATAGTTAGTGTTATTGAGTCCTGGAGCAGGGCTTTCACATTGGAGCTCACACAGTGACAATGGGGAAGGTGCTGATCATTTAATTTTAATGGCTATGGTGATAAAAGGGGGCAGAGTTTTGGCACAACAGATCAGCAGACTGTGGAATATTGATGGGGCTTTTTCTGTTGATTTCTTCAACAGGAATGACACACACACACACACACACAAAAATCTACTTTGTCTGTGTTACAAGTTTTGGTAATGCATTAAAGCTGCACACTGTAACTTTTCTGGCGGAGAGTCCTCTATACCTGCTTATCTCCATTTGCTATAATCATATCAGGATCCAAGATGGCGGCGCGTGAAGACGCAGCGGCCCCTCGTCCGGCCGATAGCGTAGTGTTTTCACCGTCTTTGTCTAGTCTATCTTGTTCGTCTTCAGTGTTTTCTAACAAGTACAGTAGGCAGTTCTTGCTGGACATAGGCAGAACTGGCCAGCACAACTCCCTGGACACTGTACTAGAGGAGAAGCTGGCGCGCTTCGGACTACTCCGCCGGCCTGCTGCTAATGCTGCTAACGCTGCTACACCGGACTCGCCTGCCGCCCCCCGCCCGGAGAGGAGACGCCGCAAGCGGTGTGAGAGGAGGCAGAAGCGAGGCCAGCGCGGCGGTATCAGAGCTAGGCTAACGGCTAGCCCGCACCGGCCGGCCATTCCATCCATTCTCCTCGCCAACGTGCAGTCTCTGGACAATAAAATGGACTACATCAGACTGAGGGCTGCCCAGCGCGACGTGAGGGAGTGCTGTGTTTTTGTTTTTACGGAAACATGGCTCCATGACAACATCCCGGACTCAGCGGTGCGCCTGGACGAGCTAACATGCTACCGCTCGGACCGAGCTAGCGGTGTCCCCGGAGTTAAATCCCGCGGAGGGGGTTTAATAATTTTTCTTCGGGACACTTATTGTCGGGACGCTGTGGTGGTATGTAGACACTGTTCACCCCTAGTGGAGTTTATGATTCTGAAGTGCCGGCCTTTTTATCTCCCGCGTGAAATCACGGCAATATTGCTAGTGGTTGTTTACGTCCCCCCATCACCGAACAGCGCTGATAGAAGAGAGGCACTGTATGAGTTGTATAACTCTATTAGCGAGCAACAGACTGCTCACCCGGACGGATTTTTTATCCTTGCCGGGGATTTCAATCATGCAGACCTCAAAACTGTCATGCCACAAATGCATCAGCATGTTGATTTCCCAACCAGGGGAAACAACATTTTGGACATGGTTTACACTACACACAAGGGAGCATACAAGGCTTACCCCCTCCCCCACATAGGCCTCTCTGACCACATCTCTGTTGTGCTCAGACCGGCATACAGACCCCGTGTAAGGGTCTCTCTAGGCCGGCTCTGAAGCAGATCCAGGTGTGGCCAGAGGGGGCCTCGTCTGCACTACAGCACTGCCTCGGTACAACAGACTGGGCAGTGTTCAAACAGGCCGCCACATACAACAATCACACTGACATTGAGGAGTACGCAGACACTGTGACCTCCTACATCACCAAATGCATTGGTGATGTCACACACACAAACCATCACCACCAGGGCTAACCAGAAGCCATGGCTGACAGGGGGAGGTTCACAGGCTGTTGAGAGCCAGGAACGCTGCCTTCAGAGCTGGGGATGTCCCCCATCTGAGGGCAGCAAGAGCCAACCTGTCCCGTGGAATCAGGAAAGCCAAACACAAATACACACAGAAAATAACCGGACACTTTAGAGATAGCAGGGACACACGGAGTCTGTGGCAGGGCATCCAGAACATCACGGATTACAAACCCTTGCCACAGACCTGTGACAATAATATCACCCTGCTCAATGACCTCAACAGCTTCTTTGCACGGTTTGAGGCAGGTAATGACACCCGGTCCCAATAAAACTCCACCACCTCCCCACGACCAGCCCCTGTGTGTGTCTGCAGCCAGCGTGAAGAGGACACTCTCCAGGATCAACACCCGCAAGGCTGCAGGCCCGGACAACATTCCTGGTCGTGTGTTGAAAGACTGTGCAGAGGAGCTCAAGGATGTCCTCACAGACATCTTTAATGCTTCTCTGAGCCAGGCTGTCGTTCCCTCCTGCTTCAAAACCACTACCATCGTTCCCGTGCCAAAGAAGCCCACTCCGGCCACTTTTAATGACTATCGCCCTGTTGCACTGACCCCCATCATCATGAAGTGCTTTGAACGGCTAGTCATGGCACACATCAAATCCATCCTCCCCCCTACCCTAGACCCATACCAGTTTGCATACCGGGCCAACCGCTCTACCGAGGATGCAATCTGTTCTGCACTTCACCCGGCTCTCACCCACCTAGACAATAAAGACTCATATGTGAGAATGCTGTTCATAGATTTCAGTTCAGCATTCAACACCATAATCCCACAGCAGCTCATTATCAAACTAGACCACCTGGGGCTTCAGACCTCACTCTGTAATTGGCTGCTGGACTTCCTCAGTGAGAGGCCACAGGCAGTGCGGGTCGGCAGAAACACCTCAAGCTGCATTAGACTGAGCACAGGAGCCCCCCAGGGCTGTGTGCTCAGTCCGATGCTCTTCACTCTGCTGACCCACGACTGCTCACTGACCTTCAGCACCAATCACATAGTGAAGTTTGCGGACGATACGACTGTGGTGGGTCTCATCTCTAATAACGATGAGACAAACTACAGGAGTGAGGTGAGCCTTCTGACCCAGTGGTGCAGCAATAACAATCTCCTTCTTAATGTTGAAAAGACCAAGGAGATTGTTATTGACTTCCGGAGAGGCCCCACCCAGCACCCCCCACTGTCCATCAATGGTGCTGCTGTAGAGAGGGTGAGCAGCACCAAATTCCTGGGGGTGCACATCAGTGAGGACCTCTCCTGGACAGTGAATACTGTATCACTGGCAAAGAGGGCTCAGAAGCGCCTCTATTTCCTCCGCAAACTGAGGAGAGCTGGAGCCCCCCCACCCATTACATGACCACCTTCTACCGAGGCACCATTGAGAGCGTCCTGACCGGCTGCATCACTGTGTGGTACGGGAGCTGCACTGAACAGAACAGGAAAGCTCTGCAGCGCATAGTGAATGCAGCTGGGAGGATCGCTGGTGTCTCTCTCCCCTCCCTCCTAGACATTTTTAACACCCGGCTCACCCGCAGAGCGTCCAGCATTGTGGGTGACCCGAGCCACCCCGCACATAGCCTGTTCAGCCTCCTGCCCTCGGGGAGAAGGTACCGGAGTCTCCGGGCCCACTCCACCAGGCTTTCAAACAGCTTCATCCACCAGGCTGTCAGGAGGCTGAACTCACACCCGAACTCACACCCGAACTCCCACCTTACCCATCTCCCACCCCCACCCCCCATATTGGCATAACCTGTATTCCATAAAAAGACCTATCACTCTAGACACTTTTTAAAAAAAAAAAAAAAAAACTGCTGCTAAGGACTACTGTTGCACTGTTGCACATTTACATTTACTACTGGATTTTACTCCTGTTGCACTGTTGTTTACTACTGTTATTGCACACTTACATTTACTACTGGAATTTTTAGTACTGTTGTTTACTCCTGTTATTGATTTTTACCCCCGTTGCACTGTTGTTTACTACTGTTATTGCACATTTACTACTGGAATTTTTAGTACTGTTGTTTACTCCTGTTATTGATTTTTACCCCCGTTGCACTGTTGTTTACTACTGTTATTGCACATTTACTACTGGAATTTTTAGTACTGTTGTTTACTCCTGTTATTGAATTTTACCCCCGTTGCACTGTTGTTTACTACTGTTATTGCACATTGACTACTGGAATTTTAGTACTGTTGTTTACTCCTGTTACTGCACTAGAATTACTACTGTTGCACATTTATTTTCATTTTATCTTAACTCCTATGCACATTCTACTGCACATGACCAAGTCACTGCTGTATCTTCCATTGCACATTTTTGATGCACACTGCACACTTTGGAAATCTGTATATAGTATAGGTTATTTATTATGTTGCACTGTTTTAAGATTTTAGATCGTAGACTTTAGTTTTAACTTTAGATCTCTGTCTTAGATAGTTTTTTGTTGTGTTTTGTCTTCATATTGTATTTTGTACACTGTCTTTTTGCACTACCTGGCCAGAGAGAAACAAAATTTCGATTCACTGTATGTTGAACACATATGGCAGAATTGACAATAAAGCTGACTTTGAACTTTGAACTTTGAATCATAGTATGGCATTACACTTCTAACTATATGTTGCTTTTATTCAATTACAGGTGTTTTTAAAGGTCCCATTGCATGAAATTTTCACTTTCTGAGGTTTTTGAACGTTAATGTGAGCTCCCCTATCCTGTTTAGCCCCCCCCATGGTTAAAAGTTGCAAAATGTCTAAACTGAGCATTTGCGATCCTTTTCTGAGTTAGAAAAAAACACAGCTCAAACGGGCGATTCTCAACAAGGCACCTTATTGACGTCAGATCGAAAAATGCAGCTCCACCCCCGTCTGTGTCTACTCAGCGTCTCTGTAAATCACGCCCAGAGAGTTTGGACCGCGAATGCGCTAGGCAATGCGAAATGCATTTTTTATTTGCCTGGAGGCACGTCCGAGTGTTTCTAGGCTCGGAAGTCCTTTATCTGAGCCTCTGGACCTTTGAACAGCAGTGGTTTAATTTTATTTTCTGTGGAAATGTGTTTATTTTTCAATGGAACGCTTCTCATCTCTTCTCCGCGCAAAAACGCGGAAATGGGTCAGCTGAGAGCGGAGAGTTTGGCCACGCCCCCACCCTCTACTATAGGCCATCTCTGTCCTCCTCATTTGCATTCAAGCAGCAACGCCCATAATGGAGTGTTCCAGAGACATATTTATGACTCTTTCTCATCTTATCTCTCTTTCTCATGCACTGAGTGTTGATTTTGAAGAAGGATTCATTTACAGTATTAGGGAACCATTAAGGAGCCATATAAAAGCATCAAGAAGTACCATGTCATGGGATCTTTAAGTGTTAAAAAAATATCTTGTACTGAAAAAACGTCGCCCCTCTCTCTGTAACTGCTGCCATGAGCCTCGTCATTTTGGTCTTAAAATGTTCACATAAACCCGCTCTACATAATCCTGGGGTTTTTATTTTGGTATTCTGTCTTTAAATTAAGATATGAACATTAATAACAGACCAATCCGCTGCCCATTTTTTCTGAGGTCGCTCCTGCTAGCGTTAGCAAAAATTTTGATTGACAGCACCGTCTCTAAACACCGCCCCCTGCCAAACCAGCGGCGCAAGCAGGAGGAGGCGTGCACCTTCAACAGCCTCACTCCCGATTGGCTCTTTGGTTTCATGCTCGGATTTCCAAATATGATGCCCGGGTGCAGATTAACCGCTATAAATGTGTTGAATGCGGCACGGTGGCTGAGTGGCTAGTGCTCATGCTTCACAGCAAGAAGGTTCCGGGTTCGATCCCTGGGTCGCCCAAGCCTTTCTGTGTGGAGTTTGCCTGGCTGGGTTTCCTCCGGGATCTCCGGTTTCCCCCATCAACCCAAAACAGGCACTATAGGTAAAATCCTCCAGCTTAGGTCCTGACCAAACCGAAGCAAGAAGATCATGGAGATGGTCCCCGGGCGCAGTAATGTGCTCCATATAACAGGATGGGTTAAATGCAGAGAAGAATTTCTCCTGTGTGAGATCAATAAAGTCACTTCTTAAAAAAATAAGTTTGGTCAGGTTAAAGGTCCTATATTACACAAACTTGACTTGAGCTTTAAACCATGTTATAATGTCGTTACCTCCTCAAAAACAGACCTGAAGTTATGTTTTGTGATGTCATGAAGCACCAGTTTTCAAGTTAACAGCTACCTTTTACCTTTAGTTCAGTAGAAATTGGCAATTCCAGAAATTATCCAAATGATTCTAGTGAAGGTGTATGGAGTTTAAAAACACAGTGGAGCACTTCTTGTATTACCACATGACATCACAAGGTGGCGTTTTTTCAGGTTGAGCCTGAATATTCATGTGTGTATGAAACAAAACACAACTCCAGGTGTGTTTGTGATGAGAAAACATTATATCAGATCAGAAAATAATAAGCATAATTTTGCCTCTTTAAAACACTATATACACAGGTTCATTTTGTGCTTAGCTCCACTTTAAGCACATTTCTGATGGATTACCGTATTACCATACATATCACCCACCCTTTGTGTATATATAATATTAATGTATGTAGTTGACCCTTTCTTTCGCAATAATGTGTAAGATTGTACAGGGGTCAGTGGGTAAAGTCTGGCCTCTATAAGGATGCAGACAGTTTAGACCCAAACATGGAGCAGGCGCGTGTCTCTCTGGTCTGGAGGAAACAGCAGAGGGGAGGAGAGGAGGAGGAGGAGAGGAAGAGGAGAGGAGGAGGAGAAGGAGGAGGCACTGTTTAAAATAGCCCCATGTTTGTGTAAGATACAGGGACTGGCCAGTGTCACAGAGGACCAAATATTGCCTTCAAACGCATACTCCACCACTTACAGATAGGACCACACAGTACTTAGAGTCATATGGATACTCAGATGTTTGTGTAGCCCTCGTTCAGTCCTGGTTCAGTCCTGGTTCAGTCCTGGTTTAGTTCTGGTTCAGTCCTGGTTTAATACTGTTCAGCCCTGGTTCGGTACTGGTTTAGTCTTGGTTTAGTTCTGATTTAGTTCTGTTTCAGTATTGGTTTAGTCCTGGTTCAGTACTAGTTTAGTCCTGTTTACCCCTGGTTCAATCTTGGTTTAGTCCTGGTTCCATCTTTGTTCAGGACAAGTTCAGTCCTGGTTCAGTCCTGGTTCAGCTTTGTTTCAGTCCAGATTTAGCCCTGGTTCAGGTCAGTAATACCTTAGCTGCAGCTTGTTTTATCTAATCTATTTTAAAGATCCCATGACATGGTACTTCTTGATGCTTTTATATGGCTCCTTAATGGTTCCCTAATACTGTAAATGAATCCTTCTTCAAAATCAACACTCAGTGCATGAGAAACAGAGATAAGATGAGAAAGAGTAATTTTTGTCTCTCTGAACAGTCCATAATGGGCGTTGTTGCTTGAATGCAAATTAGGAGAAAAGAGATGGCCTATAGTAGAGGGTGGGGGCGTGGCCAAACTCTCCGCTCTCAGCTGTGCCCTCTGATCCATTTCCGTGTTTTTGCACGGGGGGAGAGATGAGAAGCGTTCCATTGAAAAATAAACACATTTCCACAGAAAATAAAATTAAACCACTGCTGTTCAAAGGTCCAGAGGCTCAGATAAAGGACTTCCGAGCCTAGAAACACTCGGACGTGCCTCCAGGCAAATAAAAAAACGCATTTCACATTGCGTAGCTCCTCCGCAGTCCAAACTCTCTGGGCGTGATTTACAGAGACGCTGAGTACAGACAGACGGGGGTGGAACTGCATTTGCATTTCTTTCAATAAGTTTCCTTGTTCAAAATCACCCGTTTGAGCTCTGATTTTTTCTAACGCAGAAAAGGATCGCAAATGCTCAGTTTAGACATTTCGCAACTTTTAACCATGGGGGGTGGGGGTCTAAACAGGGTAGGGGAGCTCACATTAACGTTCAAAAACCTCAGAAAGTGAAAATTTCATGCCATGGGACCTTTAAATACAAGGTTGGATGTCATCATAGTGATTTTCCAACAAAATTAAATCAAATCGATCTTTCACCAACACTGTTGGATTTGATTGAACCCAATGAAGCGCACATGCACATTTGTGAGCGGAATGCAATGACATGCAAATGAAGGCTCTATTTCTTAAGATAGCTTTTTTAAGAACCTTAAAATCTCTTGTTGGAGTTTTTAAGGTTCTCATTTCGTAGAGTAACTTGCAGTTTTCATTTGGTGTTTTGTTTCATTTCATTTTGATGCAAATGCAGTGTAAGACTTTTGGTCAAGGTTTAAATTGCAATCAGTCCTAGATTTTTGCCTTTTTTTAAACATGTTATAGTCTTTTTGGCTCTTTTTTATTTCTTCTTTTATTCTATTTTTACTTTTTGTCTAGTCCTGGTTTTGTTCCTCAGACTGGCTAACATCACACTATCACACACAGGCTGAACTGAAAATCCTCCACTCATTCCTGCACTTTGGAAAATCCATTGCTCTACAAACAGACAAGTTGTGAACACGGACACACAGTTACACACACTCACACACTTACACACAGCTCAGTATTTTCCTCACACACTCTTGAGGGACACTGGATCAAGGTGACTCAGATAACACAGGGCACATGGGCAGGCGAAGGAGCAGAATGATCCAAGTCTGAGTCGGAGATAGTGTGAGAGGGGCCTGGAGACTGCAGGAAATGCTCAAGTGCAGTGGGGCTAATAGAGGTCTATGGTATTTGCCTATAGCCTGGTGAGCCGAACCTTCCTACATTCTGTTCAAATGTACAGTCTGGGACCAGGCTTGCAGCAAATCAGTTTTTCAGTCTGCTCTCTGGTCTGTCTGGAATGTTCCATAGTATGGCATTGAATCTTTCTGTCTTTTCTATCATGGAGACCAAACCAGATCATATTACAGGTCAGATCTGTGGAGAAGCGACAGAGGTGTGGACTCGAGTTATGTGACTTCGACTCGAGTCAGACTCGAGTCACGAATTTGATAACTTTAGACTCGACTCGACAAAATGTACAAACACTTGCAACTCGACTTGGACTTCAATATCAATAACTCGTGACTTCACTTGGACTTAGGCCTTTTGACTTGTGATGACTTGCTACGTCCAATGAAAAAAAAAACTCAAAGTATGTTGATAAGGACCGCACTCGTTGTACTTGTGAATCTGCGAAAATGTATGCAAAGAGCATGTGCGCGCCGCTTGCACAACATCCAATCACAGTAGATCTACGTTGCTTTTATTCGACCGCATCCAAGGCAAATTGCACAACAAATGATGCGGAAACAAGCATCCACGCGCCAGTTTGCAAAATGATGCCGAAGGTGATTTCGTTTGGTTATAAAAACTACGAAGTTGTCAACAAAAAATGAACGGCAGTATGCAGAACGTGCGGGTCAAAGATTACAGACGGAGCTTTGAGCTAATACAACCATGAGACTTTTTGGGAATATTATAACATGTTTTTCACACCTGGATCCTTTCATTTTTTTCTAATGTTATTTGATATGGTGTAAAAAGGTCAAATGAATACAGATCTTGAAGACATTATATGATTTGTAGAAATTTTATTTCTTTGTAAAGGGGACTCGAAATGACTCGAAACTAAAACTCTAGGACTTTGGACTCGACTTGAGACTTGTGAGCTTTGACTTTGGACTTGACTCGGCACTTGGATACTCTTGACTCGGGACTTCACTCGGACTTGAGTGCAAAAGACTTAGACTTACTTGGGACTTGCTCAGCAATGACTTTGTCCCACCTCTGATTAGCGACCCCGCTCACAATCAGAATAACTGTTTTTCTAGGTATTTTAGGGCTCTAAAACCACCTGCAATTGAATAAATGTAAGGTAGAGCTGTTTAATGTCATACTGTGGAACATTCCAGGCAGAGCAATGACAAATCCATAGAAACAAGCAGGTGATGGACCCCCAAACAAAAAGTTAGATAGTGCCCATAGTTGTTGTACATCCTTTCCTCTCGAGCGTAGATTCGAATTTCAGATGAATTGATGAAAAGTTGTGTTTGCTCATTAAAAACCCTGCGTCCTGTGGAGCTGTGTGTAATCTGTAAACATGAGGTCGGAGCTGCTTTTAGACTTCCAGTGGTGTGGACACATGTCAGAGAATGTGAGACAGCCACAAGGAGAGGCAGGAGGGAAAGAGAGAGGGAGGAGGAAAGAGGGAGGAGGGAGGGAGAGAGACAACCAAGGGGTAACTACAGACGTACTTGATAAAAAAGTTAAAGAACCTATATTATGCCAAATTTATTGTTGTGAACTTTAAGCCATGTTATAATGTTGTTACTTCATGAAAAACACACCTGGAGTTGTGTTTTGTTTCATTGACACGTTTGACTAATCCTTTATTATTAGTCTGTCTACATCTCCAAAACCTCAAAATGCTCTGGTCCGCCTTTCACCTTGTGATGTCATGTAGTGGTAATTTTCAAGTTAAAGGCATAGTGCGTTTTTTTTTTTTTTTTTTAAATGTTAATCTGTATGGGTTTCCTTCTAAAAGTTACTTGTGTTGACACCGGCTTACTTCTGACACTCTCAGCTGATCCCGGTTCGGTAGGTCCAGTAACTTCCCTGAAACATTAAATAAAGCTTGTTTTTCTTCTCAAAATAAAACATTTGTTAGAAAGGTGATACATTTGCGTCCGAAACAGTTGTCCACGAAACATCCAGCAGCGTATTTCGCATTCGCGTATTGTCTCTCTCCACTCGTATCACTACGCCCATGTTAACTCTATCAGCCTGTTCACCTTCAGCAGATGGCTACGCCGAAGTTTACAAGTGAACAGCCTGGTTTTAAGTGCCCTTAAAACCACACTTTGAACTGTGCACACTGGGAAGTGAGACATGGCTATTGTCAAGTCATTAGGCTCCGGGAAGTTATTACCCCACCAGCGTTGATTAATTCCGTATTTAAAGGCAAATTAACGTTTTTTTACAATCTGAACCTTCTTTCGGCAATAAAACAAGTAGTTTTACTCACCCATAGCATTTTTCTGTCAATTGGAGCAGTATCGCAGAACTTATGTTGAGCCGTTCTGTTCTAGTAATGATCCCGTATCCGTTAACATGGTGCTGTATCAAATGCTCGGGGCATTACTTTGCGGGCTCCAAATAACACAAACTTTAGCACTTTTCAAATCATAGAAGCCCGATGTCTTAATGAAAGATTTCGTTTGAAGCAAAAGTGGCCTGTAATCCGAGATTTAGCCATAGTTTCGAGTAGATGAGGAGGCCAGTGCACATGTGTGGACTGTGCTCTCAGCTCCCGGGACCCAAACATGAAACGCAAAGCTGAAAACTATGGATAAATCTCGGATTACAGGCCACTTTTGCTTCAAACGAAATCTTTCATTAAGACATCGGGCTTCTATGATTTGAAAAGTGCTAAAGTTTGTGTTATTTGGAGACCGCAAAGTAATGCCCCGAATACAAATGCTAACGGATACGCTACAACATAACTTTCTTCAAACAGCTCCAAATGACACGAACGTGATATGGGTGAGTCAAACGACTTGTTTTATTACCGAAAGAAGGCTCAGATTGTAAAATAACGTTACTTTGCCTTTAATAGCATGACGGGTTTCTTCCTCAGAGCAACATGAAAAGCTAACTGAGGCTATGCTGGCTACATGCTAACCATAACAGTATACATAAACAAGCTAACGAAAGTATTGTTTCCAGACATAACATTTCAAATTAACCATTCGGAGATGTCCTGCTGTAGCCGCTGAGTTGCAACTTCTTCGCCTTCGGGATCAGACTCAGGCTCGTACTGAAAAGTTTTTTACAATCGCTTCTCCACTTTCTGTCGCTAAACACACGGAAACCAGAGCTAAACACGGAAACAGTGACCGTATTTGGCCACACCCCCACCCGTCTACACTGGCCCGTCTCCGTCCTCCTCATTTGCATTGAAGCGACACGCCCAGAATGGCTCGTGAAAAGTCACAGTCTCCATAGGGTTGCCTCCTAGAGGCTCCATCATGCTCCAAGGCTTGATTTGGAGAAGAAGGCTTCACATACAATATTAGGGAACCCCTAAGGCACCATATAAAAGCATCAAGAAGTACCATGTCATGTGATCTTTAACGGCTCCTTTTACCTCTAACCATTTGGGTGCCCTCAGCACAAATGCTTTATGGTGCCCTACCACACCTCACCCCTCCCGGAATTAACAATAATTCAGAATTTATCAGCGATTTGCTGTATGTCCAAAACAAATACACCAAACATGACCGTTAAAATAATAAATTATTTTAAAAAATAAATACCACCACCATTATTATAAACAAAGATTGGTCCAATGACTACAGACTGAACATTGAATTGAACATTGTAAACACAGAACAAGTATATACCCTTGTAAGTAATAATCTGCAAATTCCTTTGCTAAATAATGTACATAAGTACAAATAATTGCACAATAGAATTTACTTAATCAAGGAACTTTAAATAATTTGAAAATGAAAATTTCTCTGTGAAAACTGCTGGCAGGTCTGGACACTGAGGGAGAGAGACAGAGATAGAGGGAGAGAGAAAGTAAAGGAGGAAGAGAGAGAGGGGGAGAGACAGAAAGAGAGATTTCAGGGTATTCTGTTCGCGCTGGCACCAGCTTCTCGCCGCTCTCTAAGCACTTTGGATGGATAGTTTTGTCAGGATTCACAAGCCTGATTTTTTGGTGGTGTCCTGCAAGCACTTGGTGCCCTACGTGCTGTGTATAATGTGCGTGTACGGAGTAACAGCACTGCCTTAAAGGAAAAGTAACGTTTTTTTTACAATCTGAGCCTTCTTTCGGCAATAAAACACGTAGTTTTACTCACCCATAGCAGTTTGGTGTCAATTTGAGCAGTTTTGTAGAAGTTATGTTGGAGCCGTTCTGTTCTAATGATCCTGTATCCGTTAACTTGAGTGCTCGGGGCATTACTTTGCGGTCTCCAAATAACACAAACGTTAGCACTTTTCAAATCATAGAAGATCGATGTGTCAGTCTACGACTTTTCGTTTGAAGCAAAAGTGGCCTGTAATCCGAGATTTAGCCATAGTTTCGAGTAGATGACGTCATCAGAGAGGACAGTGCGCATGCGTGAACTCAGCTGTTTTGTAAACACCACTAGCCCAAACATGAAACGCTAAGCTGTAAACTATGTTGCTAAATCTCGGATTTCAAGCCGTTTTGGAATCTACTAAAAGTCTACCCTGACACAGCGATCTTCTATGATTTGAAAAGTGCTAAAGTTTGTGTTATTTGGAGCCCGCACGGGGCATATTACATGCTTGGGGAATATATTGTATGCCCCGAGCTATGGCTAGAAGTTGCGCTAGGCTAACCGCAAATCTAAAACATCTATTGAAGTACTCCAAAGTGCTATGGGTGAGTAAAACAACTTGTTTTATTACCGAAATAAGGCTCAAATTGTAAAAAAAAACCCGTTACTTTTCCTTTAAGTTCAGTACAGATAAGCAATTTCAGGGCTGAATTTATCCAAATGATTCTAGTGAAGGTGTATGGAGCTTAAAAACAAAGTGGAGCATGTTCTGTATTACCTGATGAACAGGTGGAACAGAGAGAAGAACTCAGCCTAAATATGCAGGATTCGTGTGTTAAACATTTTATACTGTTGATCCAGACACTGTGTAATGTATTTATGTGATACTTCTATTTACAGGCAGGAGGCGCTGCTGGCCGCCATCAGTGAGAAGGATGCTAACATTGCGCTGCTGGAGCTCTCCTCGTCCAAGAAGAAAAAAACCCAGGAGGAAGTATCTGCTCTGAAGAGAGAGAAGGACAGTCTGGTGCAGCAGCTTAAGCAGCAGGTATAAACACAGTCTACTATGAGCCGTAGGAGGGAGCAGAGGAGGTCAAGACGAAAGCACCAGTTTAACCACACACAATAACATTTAAAACGCATTTATAGATGTTGGTGTTTAAATAACATCACTGACTGAAATATTCTACACCTAGAAATAATCCGGCCATTTTAAAAAAAACAAATTTTGAGTTTGTCCTTATGTTGGATTTAACACAGTGCTTCTCAATTATTTTCTGTGACGCCCCCCCTAGGAAGGAGAAAAAATTTCACGCCCCCCTCCCTGCGCGCGACTATTAATAGTATTATTTGTCTAGAAAATTGTTATTAGTACACCTCTGCATAACATTGTATCCTTAACATTAAAAACAAAAAAAGAAAGAAACTTACAACAAAGACTGCACTGTCTTTTTGCACTGAGGACTCAAATATTAATGTGTTTTTAATGGAGCTTTGCGCAGATTTGTTTACATTTACAGAAACGAAACTTAGTTTATGCAAATAAGCCATGTGGTTTTAAAAGTGCTAAAAAAAAAACGCTCTCTCCTTGTGCCGCTGATGCGTCAGCTTCTGTCGGACTAAAGGACACGACTCAGTGGAATATACATGTTTTTTCTGTGACAGAGGATGTTCTGCTGATGGTGAGTCTGTTCTGTGCGTATATCGCGTATTTAAGGTTGCCGACCCTTAAATACGCGACAGAGCGACAACGAGAGCGCCACTGCCAACTACTGTTGTCGATGTGCAATTACACTTAGTTCTAGTACAGTACAGCAAAAAAGCATGTTTCCCAGGGTCACACGCGCCCCCCCCTGGCATCACACCGCGCCCCCCCAGGGGGGCCTGCCCCACTATTTGAGAAGCACTGGATTTAACATAACACAGTAACCTATCTAAAAGCAGAAGTGTCCTTGTGTGAGATTTTCCCCTCATTTGTAAAGGGTTTAACATGTTGTCACTGACCACATGTCCGTAAATAAATTCCTAATATTTTGGCTACAAATTTGCTTCCGTAACTGCTAGCCTCTGTGAGTTTCATTTGACTGGAGCCGAATGCTACGGTCTTACTCCCTTAGTCCACTTCTTTATAGTCTATGACGGGAAGTAACCATTGTCACAGAGCCAATATGCCAGGTCAAAAATGCAGGGACATCAGTTCTGAATATATAGCAGTAGGCATTTTAATCATTTTGGTCTTGTAATGAGTGTGCATAGACTTGAATGTCCATACTGAATTAAAATAAAGGCACAGGTGATGAGGAAATCTTCGGAGGAGCAGAGAAAACATGAAAGCTCAAAGTGACTCCAAGTTTGACCAAAGCCTGGACCACCACTGGTATATTTAGTCCCTCACCCTCCCTTCTCTCACCGCACACACCTCGACCTGCAATCAATCTGTATTTATTTCACATTTGTGGTCTCCGAGCGCAGAGTCTCACCTGTATTCGCACACGAGGCCGGTGCCAAAAACAAGGATATAAAGTTGACCAAACAGCGTGTTGGTTACACAGGGGGCCTGTGAAAATCACACTCACAGTAAAGGCTCTTCATAGGCCAATGAAAAACTACCAGGTGAACGAGGCTACAGGGACGGGCTGGGTTTGAGTCTGTACTCTATCTACAAACTGAATTTCTACATTAGGGAGATTATGTTTTAACGGGCCTGTGAGTGCAGCGAGCCGCCTCACTAGCCTCGGCCTCGGTGTTTCTTGAAGTTTCTTTCCGACGCGTCACGTAATGTAAATAAATAGTCTTGAATCAAAAGGTTTGTCTTTTCTATCTTTACTAAAGTGAAGGTTATACAGAGTGGATACAAATAAGGTGAATAAAGAGGGAAATGGAAAGATGAATTTCTGAGGCTTGTGGTTTTCCTATGCGTGTTGTGTTAGGCTCTGTATGTGTTGTGATGTCCTTCTTGGCGTCTTTGCGTGTCGTATAGCGGTGAGATCCTGCCTGTCACTGGGAGACCGGGCTTCCTTGTACTCCGTGGCTCCCGACAGGACTCACCCTATGTTGCGTTGTTGACGACGCTATTCGACGTCCTTCCTTGCTGTCCGTATGTGCCTTGTAACGGTGCGTATCCCGTCTGTCACCCGGGAGACGTCCGATGTTACACTCTTGCGTGACAATTACGCGGTGTTGCATGACGACCTCCTGACGTCCTCATGCGCTACTTAACGTCGTTCTTGACTTCCCTACGTGACGTTTCACGTGACCTCCTTGTTACGTGATGTCAAACATTGTTACGTGACGTTTACGTGACGTTTATGTGACGGTCAAAAGACTGTGTAGCTTCTGTGGCCCGAGGCGTCCTTATACCCCGCCAACTCTTGGCTCGAGATAACCTCCTGGCCACCAGACCGCGGCTTCTATCCACACTACCTACGTAGCGTGGTCTCTTTCTTCTTGTGTGTGTGTATGTGTCTTGGTGTGGTGTGTCTTCTGGTGTGTCTTCTTCGGTGTCTGTGTCCTCTCTGAGTCCGTGTGGTCCCTACGTCTGTATTTTATAGTAGGTGAGATCAAAGATAAAAGAACATATTCCGCTGTTTTCTGATTTTCTTTTCTCCATGGAGATGTTATTGCTTTGTGTGGAATCACAGTATTGTATTAAATCTTTCTATGTTCATGGAGACCAAACCAGACCAAGTTACAGGTCAGATGGAAATTAGCTTTGAGCTAAATCTGGTGCAGACATCTTTTTAATGAAACTGCACGCTGTCCTTAATAAACTAAGAAACTAAACTAAACTAAGATCTGTGGAGAGGCAACTCCGCTCACAGTCAGAAGAAAAAACACATGTACAGGGGATCCTCGGGTTATGACGGTTTCGGCTTACGACGTTTCGTGGTTACGAACGCGCCCCCATTAAAAAAAATATATATATATATTACGCGTCATTCCGTCTTACGCGGTTTAGCGTGGTAAGAGATGTAAACAAACGCGAACGGCGCTCGGCGCACGGCGGAAGAATACGCTCTGTTGTGGTTGTAGGGCGAAGAAGACGGCCTCGTGTGCGTGTCCAATGTGGGCGGAAGTACCTGATGTGGGCTCTGATCTGCTCCTATGAAAGCGACAGTGATAACCAAGCAGCGTAGTGGTCTAATTATTGAGATGGAAAGGTTATTGGTGCTTTGGTTGGAAGATCAAAGGCAAAAACCGACTTACGACGAAATTCGGGTTACGACGCGTCTTAAGAACGGATCAACGTCGTAACCCGAGGACCCCCTGTAATTGAATAAATGTAAGATAGAGCTGTTTAATGTCATACTATGGAACATTCCGGGCAGAGCAATGACATATCCATGGAAACAAGCAGGTGACGGACCCCCAACCATCAAGTTACATAATGCATCTTGAACACACAAACACTGCATATAGGCTCAGTTCTTCTCTCATATGGAAAACTCTGTTCCACCTTGTGATGTCATGTGGTAATACAGGAAGTGCTCCATTTGTGTTTTTCAACTCCACACACCTTCACTAGAATCATTTGGATGATTTCAGGAATCATCCTGGAATTGCCCATCTCTACTGAACTAAAAGTAAAAGGAGTTGTTAACTTGAAAACACCTGCTTCATGACATCTCAAGGTGGAACAAAGCATTTTGGAGACAGCCCTATAATGCTGAATTACTCAAACGTGTGAATGAAACAAAACACAACTCCAGGTATGTTTTTGAAGAGGTAACAACATTTTAACATAGCTTAAAGGTGCACAATGTAACTTTTTGTTTCAGCGTTTGTCACCTGCTTGTTTGTGTGGATATGTCATTGCTCTGCCTGAAATCTCTACCTTACATTTATTCAGCTACAGGTGGTTTTACAGCTCAACAATATCTAGTAAAACAGGCATTCTGACTGCCTCCCCACAGATCTGACTTATAACTTGTTCTGGTTTGTCTCCATGAAGGTAGAAAGTATTTCAGTGTTGTTTAATCCCACACATTCCAGATGGCGCAATAACATCCCCACTAGGGCTGCAACGAATACTCCAGTAACTCGGGTAATCCGAGTACAAAAAATAATCGAGGCAAATAATTTGCCTCGAGGCTCCATTTAATTATCATCACGTGGTGATATATTTCAATTCATGCATCATCGAGGCATTGTCAGCCTACTGCTCCATTAACATATAAACTATTTAAACATTTATAAAATCAGGGATGAGAGAGTTGCATCTTTTAGCGGATCAACTAATATATATATATATTAGTTGTGTGTAGGGTCGCCAACCGTCTCTTGAAAAACGGAATTGTCCCGTATTCAGAAACAAAAGTACGTGTCTCTATTAAACTTCTACCGGTGTGCGGTCCGCGCGAACCCGTGTGCTCGTCTGGAGCTGCGGACACCGCACGTCACCACGCGCGCCACGAGCGCGCGCAGCTCTTTCACAACAGCATGTACCTTTGCGTACAAGCGTGTATCATAGAGCAGGTTAAATTTTATAAAACATCCTACCTGCCCGTGCCTCACTTAGTGCACCACTCCTCGCCTTTTCACGCTCTCTCTCCTCCTGCTCATAGCGCGCATAAGCTTCCTCCTCAATGCGCTCTGATTAGAAGAGCAAGACTAAGTGCAAAGCAAAAACTAATATATATATATATATATATATATATATATATATATATAATATATATATATATATATAGAGAGAGAGAGAGAGAGAGAGAACATGCATCATTTGTACTGTCCATGTTCTGCCTTGTATTGTTTTATATTAATTTATACAGTTTTAAGTTAAGCAGGACATATATTTATTTTATTCTGTGAATCTTATTATTTTGTATTAAAAATAAATTCCTAATAATTATTTATTTTCCATGTGTTCATATCACTCAAATATGCATCTAATTCAATTCAGTCAAATAGATAAAAAAAAAAAAATCCCCTCAAGGAACAATGGAAATATACCAACGCATTTACAGTTTAGGGCTGTCAGTGTTCAACTACAGTGTTCAACTATGTGACAGAGGGTGTCAATGTAAAGTGGAGCAGATCTCAAGATTTGTACCAGGTATGTGTATGTCACTACTACCTGTTAGTAAAATGTGTTGTTGTTTTTTTGTGCTTTGATTTACGGTTTAATTTATTGCAAACATATAGCATCTAGAATTCAAAATTCAAAAATTTTCCGGTGGGGGAGGTGGCCGTGACTTTCAGCTTTTTTCATGACTGGGCACTTTCATCCCTGTAAAATATGTATTGCAAAATCTGTCGCCTACGGTATGTCTGTACACTACAGTATGACTACGTTTCACCCAGACTGTTGTAACTGACGGACATTTCAAAGCAGCTGTGAGTGGTTTGCTTTTGTCGTTGCTTTGGTTTACTATGGCAGAGATTGAAGAAGAGGGGAGGAAAAGGATGAAAACGTCCCAAGTGTGGGACCATTTCACCCTCAAAAAACAGAACGCAGTGCAGTGTGTGTACTGTAAAGCAGACCTCACATACAATCACAGCACATAAATCAATGCTGCAGCACTTAAAGTGGAAACACCCCCACTTCATCTCTCAAAGCGGAGCTTCTGCGAGGTATGCGATATTTAAGACTTCCGATTGATCATTTGATCATTGACCACTTGAGTCTGTTAAAGATCCCATGACATGGTACTTCTTGATGCTTTTATATGGCTCCTTAATGGTTCCCTAATACTGTAAATGAATCCTTCTTCAAAATCAACACTCACTGCATGAGAAAGAGAGATAAGATGAGAAAGAGTCATAAATGTCACTCTGGAACACTCCATTATGGGCGTTGTTGCTTGAATGCAAATGAGGAGGACAGAGGTGGCCTATAGTAGGGGGTGGGGGCGTGGCCAAGCTCTCCGCTCCGCTCTGTGACCCACTTCCATGTTTTTGCACGGGGGAGAGATGAGAAGCCTTCCATTGAAAAATAAACACATTTCCACAGAAAATAAAATTAAACCATTGCTGTTTCAGATATCCACAGGCTCAGATAAAGGACTTCCGAGCCTAGAAACACTCGCAAGTTCCTCCAGGCAAATAAAAAAACGTATTTCGCATTGCGTAGCTCCTCCGCAGTCCAAACTCTCTGGGCGTGATTTACAGAGACGCTGAGTACAGACAGACGGGAGTGGAACTGTATTTGCATTTCTTTTTTCGATCTGATGTCAATAAGTTTCCTTGTTCAAAATCGCCCGTTTGAGCTCTGATTTTTTCTAACGCAGAAAAGGATCGCAAATGTTCAGTTTAGACATTTCGCAACTTTTAACCATGGGGGGGGCTAAACAGGGTAGGGGAGCTCACATTAACGTTCAAAAACCTCAGAAAGTGAAAATTTCATGCCATGGGACCTTTAACATGTATGTAAAGCCTATACAATTAGTCAGCAGTGACGAGGCATGGCAAGTCCCTCATCTGTCTGTACACACACAAACCTCAAGTGCATTTTAGGCAGCGTTTGACGGACAGTGATAGCCCCTGTCCCTGCTCAGCACACGTATATTACGTAACAGACTGCTGTATTTTTTTCCCATCAGAGATATTTCATACATTTCATCTACTGCACTAAAGGCTTGCTGCTGAATAGCATTTCATTTTTTATTTTCTGATTAATAGACCCTTCATGTTGCATTGCACACAATTGATTTTATTGTTTTTTTTTTAAAAAAAGTATGATTCGTTAGAGTACTCGATTACTCGAAAAAATAATCGACAGAGTACCCGATTCCAAAAATACTCGATAGTTGCAGCTCTAATCCCCACAGAGAAAAGCATTTGACGGACCCTCCACCAGATAATTTACACAATGCAGCTTTAAAGCTTTAAAGGTCCCATGGCATGAAATTTTCACTTTCTGAGCTCCCCTACCCTGTTTAGGCCCCCCCCCATGGTTAAAAGTTGCGAAATGTCTAAACTGAGCATTTGCGATCCTTTTCTGCGTTAGAAAAAATCAGAGCTCAAACGGGCGATTTTGAACAAGGAAACTTATTGACGTCAGCTCGAAAAAAGAAATGCAAATGCAGTTCCACCCCCGTCTGTCTGTACTCAGCGTCTCTGTAAATCACGCCCAGAGAGTTTGGACCGCGAATGCACTAGGCAATGCGAAATGTGTTTTTTTATTTGCCTGGAGGCACGTCCGAGTGTTTCTAGGCTCGGAAGTCCTTTATCTGAGCCTCTGGACCTTTGAACAGCAGTGGTTTAATTTTATTTTCTGTGGAAATGTGTTTATTTTTCAATGGAACGCTTCTCATCTCTCCCCCCGTGCAAAAACACGGAAATGGATCAGAGGGCACAGCTGAGAGCTGAGAGCGGAGAGTTTGGCCACGCCCCCACCCTCTACTATAGGCCATCTCTTTTCTCCTCATTTGCATTCAAGCAACAACGCCCATTATGGACTGTTCAGAGAGAGAAAAATTACTCTTTCTCATCTTATCTCTGTTTCTCATGCACTGAGTGTTGATTTTGAAGAAGGATTCATTTACAGTATTAGGGAACCATTAAGGAGCCATATAAAAGCATCAAGAAGTACCATGTCATGGGATCTTTAAAGTAGTTTGCGTAATATAAGACCTTTAAGTGTTATAAATTTTCTCCTGTCTCTGATACAAGCTGCAGACATCACTTCGTCGTCACTTGTCTCGTCTGAGGTTAGATTTTGACTCTATCTTTCATAATGACACATGCGATTTGGCCCAGAGAAGCCGCCAGACAGATGTAACACACGGTCCCATAACACTGAAGAGATGCTTGAGTATAAATCAGGCTGTAAGTACATGTTTGGGTGAGGTCTGACTGTTGCTAAATAAAAGTAGTGAAAGTAGGTTGTTCTGGAATTTGCTTGGCCACCACTTTGAAGTCTTAATAACTCGATGTAACATGAACTTTGATTGGAGGCATTTTAAAATAATAGTTTAGTTACAAGTGAGTTGTTTAGGTCTTGTTTAGATCAATCTATTGCCATGGAGACTTGTTACAGGCCAGGTCTGTGGAGCGAGATAAGTCTGCTATGAAAGCTAAGGGTTTTTCACGGTATTTCTGAGCAATAGAAATATGTGCAGTTGAAGAAATGCTTGATAGATATATTGTGGAACATTCCAGGTAAAGCAATAAGATCCCCGTGGAAACAAGAAGTTCAGTTGGCAAGTTAGAGTTAGGGTTATGCAAAATGCACTTTTATGATCAGTCCTGGTTTAGTTATACTTATCTTACAATAGTCGTGGCCTAGTCCTTGGTTATCCTAGTTTAAACCAAGTGAAGTGCTGGTCTGAGTCTGAAGGAAGACCTATCAAAGTCCTGGCTTGACATACTTTAAACTGCTGTAGTCAAGTCCTGGTTTAGTTCTTGTGTAATCCTTAGTCAGTATTGGTTAAAGGTCCCATGGCATGAAATTTTCACTTTCTGAGGTTTTTGAACGTTAATGTGAGCTCCCCTACCCTGTTTAGGCCCCCCCACCCCACACCCCATGGCTAAAAGTTGCGAAATGTCTAAACTGAGCATTTGCGGTCCTTTTCTGCGTTAGAAAAAACCACAGCTCAAACGGGCGATTCTCAACAAGGCACCTTATTGACGTCAGATCGAAAAATGCAGTTCCACCCCCGTCTGTCTGTACTCAGCGTCTCTGTAAATCACGCCCAGAGAGTTTGGACTGCGAATGCGCTAGGCAATGCGAAATGCGTTTTTTTATTTGCCTGGAGGCACGTCCGAGTGTTTCTAGGCTCGGAAGCCTCTGGACCTTTGAACAGCAGTGGTTTAATTTTATTTTCTGTGGAAATGTGTTTATTTTTCAATGGAACGCTTCTCATCTCTTCTCCGCGCAAAAACGCGGAAATGGATCAGAGAGCGCAGAGCTGAGAGCGGAGAGTTTGGCCACACCCCCACCCTCTACTATAGGCCATCTCTGTCCTCCTCATTTGCATTCAAGCAACAACGCCCATAATGGACTGTTCAGAGAGAGAAAAATTACTCTTTCTCATCTTATCTCTGTTTCTCATGCACTGAGTCTTGATTTTGAAGAAGGATTCATTTACAGTATTAGGGAACCATTAAAGATCCCATGACATGGTACTTCTTGATGCTTTTATATGGCTCCTTAATGGTTCCCTAATACTGTAAATGAATCCTTCTTCAAAATCAACACTCACTGCGAGATATGAGATATGACTCTGACAGTCTTCATGAGGCTAGATATGTGTCTAAAATGCTTTATTCTGAGTGTTGCTGCTTCAATGCAAATGAGAAGGACAGAGAGATTGGCTAAGGAGCGGGGGGGCGGGTTTCCCCCGCAGCTCTGCATCGCTGTCTGCTCGCTTCCGTGTTTAACACAGGAAGACAGATGAGAGACTTTGCAATGAAAAAAAGCATATTTACACAGAAAATAAAATTAAACCACTGGTATTTCAGAGGTCCAGAGGGTCGGATAAGGGACTTGCGAGCCTAGAAACACTCGGACGTGCCTCCAGGCAAATAAAAAAACGCAACTGGGGGACCAGGACCAGACCGAGACTAGACCAGGACTAAACCTGGACTAAACCAGGACTGGACCAGGTCTAGACCTGGACTAAACCAGGACTAGACCAGGTCTAAACCAGGATTAAACCACCGCGGCTCTTGCGTTCGTTCATGTCGAGGTTTGATGTGCTCGGACTGCGTGCCTCCTCCTCAGGACCGTGGACGCGGTCCTCAGGAGGAGGTCCTGAATTTGGCCGCCTGGTGTACAGAGAACAATCTTGCTCTGAATGCCAAGAAAAGCAAAGAGATCATTGTCGACTTCAGGAGGCACCGCACAGACCTAGCCCCTAGTGTGTGGAGAGGGTCAACACTTTCCAGTTCCTTGGTGTTTTCATCTGAAGTGTGCGCGCGGGCACGTGCACCCGCTCATGGTGGTTTAATCCTGGTTTAGACCCGGTCTAGTCCTGGTCTAGTCTCGGTCTGGTCCCGGTCTGGTCCCGGTCTGGTCCTCATGGGTTAGTCCTGGTCTAATCCCGGTCTGGTCCCGGTCTAGTCTCGGTCTCGTCCCAGTCTGGTCCTGGTCTAGTTCCAGTCTGGTCCTCATGTCTAGTCCCGGTCTGGACTTAGTCCCGCTTCCTATGGATCCAGTGACTCATGTCTCCGCGCCCCTCGCGCATCCAGCCCCCCCCCCTCGTCCCCCATCTATAACATCTATATAAATCTAGCAAACTGAACACATTCTGTACTGTACAGGAGACACGGCACGGAGGAGAACGACAAATCGGCAAAGGTCTACAGTCCCTTAGCCAATCAGGACGCAGAACAGAATGTTGATAGACTATTAAAAAAAAAAATCTGTGAAACAGCGAGGCCACGAAAAGTGAACCGCGATATAGCGAGGGACCGCTGTATATGAATTTGTTGATCGAGCTCCTCCCTTCAGGCAGATATAGACAGTGTCCTCCAGCATCTGACCAGAAGTGAAGAAGCAGTTTGGATGAGCTGCAAAACGTATTCGACCAAATAAACTTTTTTCCAGTTGACAAATTGAATTTCTTCTTTTGCTATGGATTCTACCTGGACGACTGAGGGTTTCTACACATAATGAAATCCTGTAATATACGTTGACCCCTTACACCAGTAATTATTCGTCTTTTGGGGTCAAATGAAGTCAGTCTTTTTCATATTAATCTTTGAGGACTTATTTTTTGGGCCATTACTCTCTCATCACATACTTGTCATTTAAAACTCTTACGCAGTGCTCGGAGCAGGTCAAACCGGGGCCAATCACATTTTTACATCTTGATGATAAAGTTCTTTTCGAACCACGACTCAGCGCTTTTTCATTCTTGGGTAATTGCGGTGAAACAAACACAATGGAGGTTCTTATGAGCGGCTGGAGAAGGATGAAAAGAACTCATTTCATTTTTGATTCCCGTGGGCCTTATCAACGCAGAATCATTTTAAACAAAGGTCCGACTCAGCACTTCTCAGCTTTTGTTTCACTGAGAGTTACAAATGAACTCCGAGTGGCCATTGTCAGCAGGATATAGAGGAGAGAGTGGGAGAAAAGAAAGAGAGAGGAGAGGAGAGAAGTAGAGAGAGGAGAGGAGGAGAGGGAGATGTGTGTGTGAAAAGAGGAGAGAGGAAGGAATGATGTATTGTTAGGGGAGACACATGCTGAGGGGAGGAGAAGAACAGAGAGAGGTGGGGAGGAGAGGAGCAGAGAGAAGGAAAAACATGAACGGAGCTATGGAGAGAAAGGTAGAGAGGGAGGAACAGGAGAGAGACAGAGAGAGAGGGGGAGAAATGGTGAGGGTGAGAAGAGAGAAGAGAATGAAAGAGATGAGAGAAATTACAACGAGTGATGGCAACTGTAGGAGAAGAATAGAGAGAGGAGGGGGAGATTGATAGTGAGAAGAGAAGGACAGAGAGGGGTGTACAGGTGAGCAAGAGACAGACAAAATGAGAAGAAGAAGAAGAGGACAGAGAGAAGAGAAAGAGATGTGATGATTAGATTAAGTGAGAGTAAAAAGTATCTCATCCAGGCAGCTGTGGTCAGCGTTTTCACTGTCATTGGAAACAGGGACAGTGGAGAACGACATGAGAGGACAACATTTCACTTCACGCTGAAAAGAAGAATTACTTTAGAGTTACTTACATATCCTCATTAAATAGTTTTGACTTTTTAAATTGTTTTCAGATATAAAACTAAATCAGTGATTCTTATTTTAATTATACCAAAAGTACATAGTAGTATTTTTTGCATTCTGAGTACCATCACTTTTAACACTAGAAGTCCCGGGAATTTTGACACCCCCCCTAAAGTCCTGGAGAAGGGTTGAAAGAATGTCCCACAGTATGGCATTAAAGGAAAAGTAACGTTTTTTACAATCTGAGCCTTATTTCGGTCATAAAACAAGTTGTTTTACTCACCCATAGCACTTTGGTGTCATATGGAGCACTTCCAGAGATGTTTTAGATTTGCGATCTCCATCATGTGAGTTCTCGGGGCACTTATTTGCGGTCTCCAAATAACACAAACTTTAGCACTTTTCAAATCATAGAAGCCCGATGTCTTAGCCTACGATTTCGTTTGAAGCAAAAGTGGCCTGTAATCCGAGATTTAGCCATAGTTTCGAGTAGATGAGGAGGCCAGTGCGCATGTGCGGACTGTGCTCTCAGCTCCCGGGACCCAAACATGAAACGCAAAGCTGTAAACTATGGATAAATCTCGGATTACAGGCCACTTTTGCTTCAAACGAAATCGTAGAGTAAGACATCGAGCTTCTATGATTTGAAAAGTGCTAAAGTTTGTGCTATTTGGAGCCCGCACGGGGCATATTACATGCTTGGGGAATATATTATATGCCCCGAGCTATGACTAGAAGTCGCGCTAGGCTAACCGCAAATCTAAAATATCTCTGGAAGTGCTCCATATGACACCAAAGTGCTATGGGTGAGTAAAACAACTTGTTTTATTACCGAAATAAGGCTCAAATTGTAAAAAAACGTTACTTTTCCTTTAAATCTTGCATGCATTCAATTGCATGATTTTATTGCACGTAACCATCAACCCAAAACATGCACCATAGGTATCTCCAGCTTAGGTCCTGACCAAACCGAAGCGGGAAGATCATGGAGATGGTCCCTGGGCGCCCTAATGTGTGTGCTGCCCACTGCTCCTAATATATGTATATATATATAGGATGGGTTGAAATGCAGAGAAGAATTTCTCCAGTGTGAGATCAATAAAGTCACTTCTTCTTGAAACTACCCTGAAAAAAACATGGATTCTTAAAGGTCTTATATTACGCCAAACGGACTCTTGTGAGCTTTAAGCCATGTTATGATGTTGTTACCTCATCAGACATACCTGGAGTTGTGTTTTATTTCATTCACACGTTTGAGTAATCCTGCATTATTAGTCTGTCTACATCTCTAAAGTTCAAAATGCTATATTCCACCCTGTGATGTCATGAAACAGTAGTTTTCAAGTTAACAGCTACATTTACCTTTAGTTCAGTAGAGACTGGCAATTCCAGGGCTGAAATTATACAAATGATTCTAGTGAAGGTGCACTTCTGTATTACTACATGACACCACAAGGTGGATCAGGGTGTTTTCAGTTTGACATGTGTGAATGAAACAAAACAGGTCTGTTTGTGATGAGGAAACAACATTATAACACAGGTCAGAAAATAGTGTAATATGTGCCCAGCCACGGAAAAACCCGACACAAATCGTCCCAGAGACATTTTGAGTTACTCACAGATTCTGAAAGTGTAGATTCTAAGCTTTCCAACGATGCCTTACACATGGAAATCTGAGAATATTTGAAGAATTTGTGGCCATTTGAAAGCAACACATCTGAAGACAACAGGCTGAGAAAAACTTCTCTAAAGATTCTCTAAGTCCAGGCCTTCTTGGCTCATTTGCATGACATTAAGCTAAGCCCTCCCCCATCATTGACATTACTGTGGTGTGGTGTTTCAGGGCAGGCCAGAATTAATATAACAAAGTCCATATAATCATTCATTCATTCATTCATCTTCTTCCGCTTTTCCATTTTCTGGGTCGCAAGAGCAGCAGTCCAAGCAGATCTGCTGCCCAGAACACAATGCACCAGCCCCCATGAATCCTCCTGCGGGTTGTGGGTCCACAGGAGGACGGCCCACGTCACAACAGGCCTTGATGTATCTTCTGCCATGGGGGCTACCAGTGTCCACAGACACTGGGGCCGAGGTGGGGTTAAGTGTCTTGCCCAAGGACACATCATTCAATAATTCAATAATACACATGTTAAGTCAAAATCACCCTGTATTGTCAATTTAATATAATACAAAATACAGTATAGGACACTACACACACACACCTTAGTCCTGTTTTAGTCTTGGTTTAGCTCCGGAGAAACAAACGTATCCCGAACGTGTCCCGTATCAAAGTAGAATTTACAGTCCATTTTCCCTGTCCTTATTCTCTTGAAATACAACATAAATATTCATGAGGTTCGCTCACAGCTGATCGGCGAATAGGCGAAAACAAAACAGCGCTACTCACATGAATGGGCAGCAGCGGCAGTATGGTAATTTATACACGCCCCGTTTCTTTCCTAAAAAAACATGCCAATTTGAAATACAAAATGTATGCTTTTAACGCAACAAATGCTGTCATCTGAAACATGGAGTGGCTTCTTCATGATCTCAACTAGCACATTCTGCAAAGAAAATGAACTGAAGAAGTAGCTTGGATGAGCTGCGAAACGTATTTGACCAAATAAACTTTGTTCAGTTGACAAACTAAATTTCTCCTTTTGCCAAAAATATGAAATCAAATTTAAAAATGTGAGGCCAAAATTGGAAACTGAATCATGAAATGTATGTATTAGGAGTTCAAATCTCATCTTGTCTCGTTCTCGTGGACTCAATCTCGTGTCTGGTCTCATCTTGTGGAAGTTGTGTCTCGTCCCATCCCGACAAATTTATTTAGCACTTTTTTGGACACTCAAAGACACTTTACAGAGCATTGTCCGACCACCACCAAACACTCACTCAGACCCCATTTTTATATTAGGCATGTGGGTAAAGTATCTAGCCACTGTGGCTCATGGAATTTCCAGCGTTCTTCCAAAATGATAGTTCTGAATCCACATCATCTGAATTCCTTCCTGTTTGTATCTTGGGGACAGTACAAGATCAGAGTTTAGAAAACCTAACTTTGGGCGACATTTTTTTCTCTGGTAAAACTGGTGCTTCTGATTTTGATGTTCGTTCAAAGAAGTGCAACGCTTTTCTGTAGCGGGGGCGGAGGGGAGCTTGGACAAATTAAGCAGATAAAAGACCAAAGGAGCGACACAAGGAAAGAGGAGAGGAAGAAGAAGAAGGACAGAGAGAGAGATGCAAATGAGGCCATGTTTTTCACAGAACCAGTGGGAGAGAATTAGTCATGGATACAAGGGCGCTTTAAGGATCTCAGAAGTCAAGCATCTACAAAAAGTCTACTAAAGGAAGAGGAGAAGAGGAGAGACGGTGAAAGAAAAGTAACATTTAATTGTTTGGGGGAGAGGGGGAGGATTGGGAGAGCAAAGGGGTTATTCAGATTAATGAAAGAAAAGAACAGAAATTGGGACAGGTGGTGAGGTGGGACAGAGGTGAATGGACTCAGAAAATGTGTGTAGACAATGCTTATCTATATTATTACCGTAGAAACCACAGAGGAGCAAAATAGGGAACCCTTTGTGGCAGTTTCAAGCCTGGATAAATGAGCTTTAACTTAGAACCAGTCTTTGCACCTTCCAGAAAACATGTAAAGCCTTTGTTGTGGGTTATATGCACAAAGAGTTTTGTGGGAAAAAATGTAAAGACCTATTAAGGAAATAATTCAAAACTGTGGGCGCCGCCATCATTATTCGGGTTGTATTATTTTGTATGGGGTCGATCTTGACAGTAAATAAGTTCAGTAAAGCTGTTTTAAAGGTCCCATGGCATGAAATTTTCATTTTCTGAGGTTTTTGAACATTAATGTGAGCTCCCCTACCCTATTTAGGCCCCCCCTCCCCATGGCTAAAAGTTGCGAAATGTCTAAACTGAGCATTTGCGATCCTTTTCTGCGTTAGAAAAAATCAGAGCTCAAACGGGCGATTTTGAACAAGGCAGATCGAAAAAATAAATGCAAATGGAGTTTCACCCCCGTCTGTCTGTACTCAGCGTCTCTGTAAATTACGCCCAGAGAGTTTGGACCGCGAATGCGCTAGGCAATGCGAAATACGTTTTTTTATTTGCCTGGAGGCACGTCCGAGTGTTTCTAGGCTCGGAAGTCCTTTATCTGAGCCTCTGGACCTTTGAACAGCAGTGGTTTAATTTTATTTTCTGTGGAAATGTGTTTATTTTTCAATGGAACGCTTCTAATCTCTTCTCCACGCAAAAACGCGGAAATGGATCAGCTGATAGCGGAGAGTTTGGCCACGCCCCCACCCTCTACTATAGGCCATCTCTTTTCTCTCTCTTTATGGAGTGTTCAGAGAGAGAAAAATTACTCTTTCTCATCTTATCTCTGTTTCTGTTATCTCTGATGCTTTTATATGGCTCCTTAATGGTTCCCTAATACTGTAAATGAATCCTTCTTCAAAATCAACACTCAGTGCATGAGAAACAGAGATAAGATGAGAAAGAGTCATAAATGTCACTCTGGAACACTCCATTATGGGACTTGTTGCTTGAATGCAAATGAGGAGGACAGAGCTGGCCTATAGTAGGGGGTGGGGCGTGGCCAAGCTCTCCGCTCCGCTCTGTGACCCACTTCCGTGTTTTTGCACGGGGGGAGAGATGAGAAGCCTTCCATTGGAAAATAAACACATTTCCACAGAAAATAAAATTAAACCACTGCTGTTTCAGATATCCACAGGCTCAGATAAAGGACTTCCGAGCCTAGAAACACTCGCAAGTTCCTCCAGGCAAATAAAAAAACGTATTTCGCATTGTGTAGGTCCTCCGCAGTCCAAACTCTCTGGGCGTGATTTACAGAGACGCTGAGTTCAGACAGACGGGGGTGGAACTGCATTTGCATTTCTTTTTTCGATCTGACGTCAATAAGTTTCCTTGTTCAGAATCGCCCGTTTGAGCTCTGATTTTTTCTAACGCAGAAAAGGATCGCAAATGCTCAGTTTAGACATTACGCAACTTTTAACGATGGGGGGGGGGGGCCTAAACAGGGTAGGGGAGCTCACATTAACGTTCAAAAACCTCAGAAAGTGAAAATTTCATGCAATAGGACCTTTCAGACAAATATGTATTAAAGTTGGCATCTTCACACACACGCACACACGGACACACACACATTTGTCACACACACACAGACTCTCAGTGTGGTCTCTTTAAGCCATGTGCTGCCTCGGCTCACAGACAGACTAAGGGGATTTAGATTGTACAAGACTGACAGATTTGGACCAGCTCCCTCCCTACATCCCTTCTCCCTCTTTCTCTCTTTCTCTCCTCTCTCTTCTTTCTTTCTCTGTCTCTCCCTCTCTGTTACTCTCTTTCTCTTCCTGCTCCTCCTCTACTCTCCATCCTTCTCTTTCCCTCTTTCTCTCTTTCTCCTTATTCTCTTTCTTTATTGCTCCTCTTCTTTTACTCTCAGTCTCCCTACCTCTCCTCCTCCCCCCTTTCCTCTCTCTCTCTCTCTCGCTCTCTCTCTCTCTCTTTCTCCTTCTCTCTCTACTCTACTGTAAAGACTTGAGTCTAAAGACGTGGGGGAGAAAGTAAAGAAACATTCTCCACCTTTCTTTCTCTTCCTCTCTTCCTGACTCCCAGCAGTCTCTCTTTCCCTTTTTCGCTCTCTTTTCTCTCCTTCCTCTCTCTCCATTCCCATACATTCCTCCTGTCTTTCTTTCTCTCCCTCCCCATTTCCCTCCTTTCTCTCTCTCGATCTCCCTCTCCCTCACTGCCTCTTCTTCATCTGTTACTCTCTTGCTTGTTTTACCTCTGTCTCTCTCCTTCCCTCTCTCCCTCTTTCTCTTTCTCAAGCCATCCATCTTTCTCTCTTCTCACACTCTCTGTCTTCCTTCATTCCTCCCTCCTTCCCTCTCTCTCCTCTCTCTCTACTGTAAAGACTTGAGACTAAAGTCGAGGAGAAGAAAGTGAAAACAGGTTTTTGAGTACAGTATTTAGTGACAGTGATGGGCAATCTGTCAGTCAGGAGCAGCGGAAAAACAGCTTTTTGCCAAGAGTCTGTTTTTGCCAAGTTTATTGCTTTGGGCTCATTTATGGAGTAAATAACACTAAATAAGCTTACGGGCCATACTGTGAAATACTGAGTTAATCCAGAAGGAAGGCTGTCATACAGAGTTAGGGACACAGTAATGCAGGTTTGTCACACATGGAACATTTTCTGACCCTATGACCTATATTGAAAATGTCTGTATATTATAAGTAGGGCTGCCAGTTTAATGCGTTAATTAGATTACACCGCAAATTAACGCGTTATAAAATAATAATAATAATACATTTTATTTATAAAGCGCTTTTCAAGACACTCAAAGACGCTGTACAAGAGGTAAAATCAGTAATAAAACAAGTAACAAAACAATAAACAATCAGAAAAACATTAAGAACCATTAAAAGCAGTTTTAAAAAGGTGAGTCTTGAGCAGTTTTTTAAAGGTGGGGAGGTCAGAGCAGTCACGGATAGGTTGTGGGAGTGAGTTCCAGAGGGTGGGGGCAGCAATGGAGAAGGCTCTGTCACCCCAGGTTCGGAGCTTGGTCCTGTAGGGGAGGGACAGGAGGGTGGCGTCGGAGGAACGGAGGGAGCGGGATGGGGTGTGGCGGTGCAGGAGGTCAGAGAGGTATGATGGAGCCAGGTTATGGAGGGCTTTGTGGGTCAGGAGGAGGACTTTGAATTGGATCTGCTGAGGGATGGGGAGCCAGTGGAGGTTTTGGAGGACAGGAGTGATGTGGTCTCGGGAGCGGGTGTGGGTGAGGAGGCGGGCAGCAGAGTTTTGGATGTATTGGAGTTTGTTGAGAGTTTTGGAGGGTAGACCATAGGAAAAGGCTATTGCAGTAATCGATTCGGCAAGTTTATTTATAACAACGTGACGGAGCGTTGTCCCCAGGGAGAGCACGTGCCAGTTTCCTTATCTGCTGCTCCTCGTGCCGAACCCTTTTCATTATCAACCATAAACTAATTCCCCGTAACCTCTCCAGCTGCGACTAAGGGTGCACACTTAGAAGTGCCAGTTTTGCCCATCCAAATCACGATTATTTGCCTTCTCCCTCCTCCCGTGGTGCGATAAATGGTAAATAATATATAGCGCTTTTCCACCTTCAAGGCACCCAAAGCGCTTTACAACAAGGAACCAATCACCTATTCACACACCAGACACTGGGGGCGATGTGGGTTATGCTGCTGTTGTGCCCAAGGACACAACAGCAGCATTCATCTGTGGGAGCTGGAATCGTACCAACCAACCTCAACCACTGATGTTTCTTATGTCAAGAAGCGGGATTTGAACCGCCAACCTTTGGATCAGTGGACAAACGCTCTACCAACTGAGCTACTGCCGCCCCAGGCAATAGATCTGGCAAACCCGGACACATCCGCACCGGGAGTTCAAATCCTCCAGTTTCGCGGGTTCCGGTGTTCATGTGAGCCATGAGTAATTTGCATGAGCAATTATTTCGGGCAATTGTTTATATTCTCTGTATATTTGAAGCTTTGTATATTATTTATTTATTGACGTTGCATGAAAGCTACTGTACGTGCTCACCTTTTGGCACCAGAAATATTCGCCATTTAATAGTGGAATGGTGTATATAAGCTTTCGAATGAATGTTATGTAATGTGGGAGGGGGAATGGGGGTATACAGGTGCACTCTGCAGGTCTGCCAGCAGTCTTGTCTTGGTTACAGTGGAGGTAACGTGCACGGAGAGAAAGAGAGCGAGTGAAAGACTGAAAGACTTGAAGACTTAAAGGGGAAGTCTGCAGTCTTTTCCCTGTACAACTGTAAATATTTTTTCACGCACGTTTGACACCTTTTTCGCACTGTGGTTGAGCGCAATAAACCACCTAAAAAATGTATTAAAATGTGATTAATTAGCAAATCCTGTAATTAATTTGATTATTTTTTTTAATCACCTGACAGCACTAATTAGATGCGTTATCACACATACTTGCGTTATCATACACAGTACTTGATTTTTACCTGATTCTACTGCCTTAAAAATGTGAAAAACAGAATTAGTTCCTTGTTAAACGGTTTGCAGTCGACCAGAGTTATTCCTCACTTAGCTAAATATTCACGGAGATGAGTTTATAAGTTTTCTCACAACATTCAATGACCAGAGTAGAGTTTTGCCATGATGATAAAGCTTGCAACAACTAGCATGCCAAAAGCGAACTTCCTGATTCTCTGACAATAAAAACGCTTTATAGTTAGCACATAGTGGACATCTTTTGATCTCAAGAGCTACTTATACTATCTCTGTACTGGGCCAAAATCAGTGAATCTGAACAGTGACATGGACACACAATAGACTTAAAGGTCCCATGACATGGTACTTCTTGATGCTTTTATATGGCTCCTTAATGGTTCCCTAATACTGTAAATGAATCCTTCTTCAAAATCAACACTCAGTGCATGAGAAACAGAGATAAGATAAGAAAGAGTAATTTTTCTCTCTCTGAACAGGCCATTATGGGCGTTGTTGCTTGAATGCAAATGAGGAGGACAGAGATGGCCTATAGTAGAGGGTGGGGGCGTGGCCAAACTCTCCGCTCTCAGCTGATCCATTTCCGCGTTTTTGCGCGGAGAAGAGATGAGAAGCGTTCCATTGAAAAATAAACACATTTCCACAGAAAATAAAATTAAACCACTGCTGTTCAAAGGTCCAGAGGCTCAGATAAAGGACTTCCGAGCCTAGAAACACTCGGACGTGCCTCCAGGCAAATAAAAAAACGCATTTCACATTGCCTAGCGCATTCGCGGTCCAAACTCTCTGGGCGTGATTTACAGAGACGCTGAGTAGACACAGACGGGGGTGGAGCTGCATTTTTCGAGCTGACGTCAATAAGGTGCCTTGTTGAGAATCGCCCGTTTGAGCTGTGTTTTTTTCTAACGCAGAAAAGGACCGCAAATGCTCAGTTTAGACATTTCGCAACTTTTAGCCATGGGGGGGGGTGGCCCTAAACAGGGTAGGGGAGCTCACATTAACGTTCACAAACCTCAGAAAGTGAAAATTTCATGCCATGGGACCTTAAAAGGTACATTGTGCAACGTTTCTGGTAGAGGGTCCGTCAAATGCTTTTCTCTATGGAGATGTTATTGCTTTGGAATGTTTCACAGTATGGTATTAAACCTTTCTATCTTCATGGAGACCAAACTAGACCGAGTTACAGGTCAGATCTGTGGAGAGACGACCCCGCTGACAGTCAGATTGCCTGTTTTATTAGGTATTTTAGAGCTATAAAAACACTTGTAATTCAATCAATGTAAGGTAGGGCTGTTTAATGTCATACTGTGGAACATTCTAACCAGAGCAATGACATCTCCATAGAAACAAGTAGGTTACCGAAACGTTACACAGTGCACCTTTAGGATGTTTTGTAAGACAAAATTATTATTCTTATTACATTCATTTTACCAATGTTACTTTCTTCATTCAACGTAGTGTAACATTCAACTGGTTTTGAACTTGTCATTATAATTGCAGAATTAGTTGACAATAAGTGTATGTTTTCTTTTTTGTGTGGAATTAAAACAGAAAAATAAGATTATATGATATGGATTGGGTGTAATTTAATGTCATGTTTTTGTTTTTTCTGTCCGTAGACTCAGAACAGGATGAAGCTGATGGCCGATAATTACGACGAGGATCATCTGAAGGTGGCAGCTCCAAACCCAGAGCCCCCAAACCACAAGCCCTCCCCAGATCAGGTCAGAGCTCACAGACCACACTCTCTAAAGCTAACCTAAACTTATAGAAGCAATAGTGATGGGAAATATGGCTCTTTTATGTAAACTGAATTCATGTTTGCAGTATATCATATACAGTGGTACCTCACCTTACAAAATAAATTAGTTCCAGAAGTGGTTTCGTAACGTGAATTTTTCGTAAGTTGAGTAGCTATTTCAATGGAAAAGGCCTGATTCGTTCCAAGTTTTTTTTATTTTTTTTATAGTGTAACCCTGTGTCCTGCGTAGAGACTGTAAACCCAGGACTAAACGTGGACTATACCAGTCTAGACCAAGGTCTAAACCTGGACTAAACCAGGACTGGACCAGGACTAAACCTGGACTAAACCAGGTGGATTAAAGCGCCGCGTGCGGGTCTATTTCCTGGTTTTGTTTCGGGTCACGTCTGAGGCGAGCAGCGAGGAGGGGAGGGGATGTGCCTCGGGACCGCACACAGTCTGAGCGCATGAACGTACGCATGCAAGAGCCGCGGTGGTCTAATCCTGGTTTAGACCTGGTTCAGACCTGGTTTAGACCTGGTTCAGACCTGGTTTAGACCTGGTTTAGACCTGGCACGGTTTGAGCACGCCGGGTCACGCTGCACTATCACACACGTGTCCGCGCGCACACACACCCCCTTCCCCCTTCCCCCCACGCTTCACTATTAATAAATTTTGTTGAAAATCTATGAAAGTTCGAGTGTTTAAACGAGAGAGAAATGTGAGAAAAGTTTAAATCCAGTCTGAGAAAAGCGTATAATGTGTGTGGCTGAGCGCACATTATTTGAATTTTTGAGATTTCGTGTTTCGTAACTTGAATTTTCTTTCGTATCTAGAGACCAAAATTTAACGTGAAGGCGTTTCGTAACTTGAAATTTTCGTTTGTTGGGGCTTTCGTAAGGTGAGGTACCACTGTATTGTACTCCTACACAACTTCACATTAGTGCTGGGAGACTAGGAAGGCTTGGAATTTTCCACATTATGGCATTAAACTTGTATATCTGGGAAAGCTAAACATTTTTACTGTTGGCTCTCCTCTCCACAGATCTTGGGTCTAATTTATAAAGGGTTTATACATACAAAGATAGACCTACAGAACTTTCTATGTTAAAGGAAAAGTAACGTTTTTTTTACAGTCTGAGCCTTAGTAGTTAGTTTTACTCACCCATAGCAGTTTGGTGTCATTTTGAGCAGTTTCGTAGAAGTTATGTTGTAGCGTATCCGTTAACTTGAGTGCTCGGGGCATTACTTTGCGGTCTCCAAATAACACAAACTTTAGCACTTTTCAAATCATAGAAGCCCGATGTCTTAATCTACGATTTCGTTTGAAGCAAAAGTGGCCTGTAATCCCAGATTTATCCATAGTTTCGAGTAGATGAGGAGGCCAGTGCGCATGTGCGGACTGTGCTCTCAGCTCCCGGGACCCAAACATGAAACGCAAAGCTGTAAACTATGGATAAATCTCGGATTACAGTTTTGCTTCAAACGAAATCGTAGACTAAGACATCGGGCTTCTATGATTTGAAAAGTGCTAAAGTTTGTGCTATTTGGAGCCCGCACGGGGCATATTACATGCTTGGGGAATATATTATATGCCCCGAGCTATGGCTAGAAGTTGCGCTAGGCTAACCGCAAATCTAAAACATCTCTGGAAGTGCTCCATATGACACCAAAGTGCTATGGGTGAGTAAAACGACTTGTTTTATTACCGAAATAAGGCTCAAATTGTAAAAAAACCAAAAAACATTACTTTTCCTTTAAGTTTCAGATCTATAAAAAGACACAACTAAACATGAAAATTAGCAGCAGTATTTAAAGCTGCACTATGTCACTTCTTAGTTGGAGGTCCGTCACCTGTTTGTTTCTATGGATATATCAGTGCTCTGCCTGGAATGTTATGACACAGTATGACATTATTCAATTATAGGTGGTTTTATAGCTCTAAAATACCTAGAAAAATGGGTATTCTGACTGTGATCAGGGTTGCCTCTCCACAGATCTGACCTGTAACTTGGTTTGGTTTGGTCTCCATGAAGATAGAAAGTTACTGTGATACTGTGAAAGATTCCAGATAAAGCAATAACTCCATTATCTCCATTTAGACAAGTATTTGATGGACCCTCCACCACAAAAGTTACCCAATGCTCTTTTAAATATTATTTTGTGCCACATTAAAGAATACATCTTCAATACCAAATAGTGGGGATAGCTCAGTGTGCATCTGCATCTGAACTGCGTTATAGAAAATACAAACTGTTGACATTAAGGAGTCATAAATGTCCCATCACTATAAAGTAAATGATGTGATATTTTTGGAATATTGAACCACAAACTTTCCAGGCTTCTAAACCTTGTAAAGCTGCTTCTGTTCTCACTAACTCTGTACTCTCCCTGCCCTAACGCTGCTCTGGGCTGAACTAACCAATAGGACGATGAGGAGGGCATTTGGGCGTAGCCAATCAAATGCCTTTATTTCTCCCTCGAACCACACTTTTGTACAGATGGGTGAGCAGCACATTGTATCTGTGGGTCCAGTCATTGTGAATGTGATCAAACATGTCATGAAACTTCATTTTCCCATCATGCATCTGTGGCAGCTTCAGCCCTGATCAGGCTCTTATCTGTCAATCACTTTCATTTGAATGACGATTTATTTATTTTTTTACATTGTGTTCCCTTGCACTCCCATTTATATATCTGTATTTTTGATTTGTTATACTGGCTGGTTGTGTACCTCTCAAAATACAACCTCATGGTGCAGTTACAAAATTTCTGGAATATTTAAAGTTGGAAATATTCTATAGGAATTAAATGTACAGGCTAATAAACAGGCTATCACTGTGATTAACGTTATCTCAATGTACAGAAGTATTTAAAACCTGAATTTCTGCAAATACACATACATACAAGTGAAATTTTGAAATAAAATTTTCTAAATGTTTTTAAAGATCCCATGACATGGTACTTCTTGATGCTTTTATATGGCTCCTTAATGGTTCCCTAATACTGTAAATGAATCCTTCTTCAAAATCAACACTCAGTGCATGAAAAACAGAGATAAGATGAGAAAGAGTATTTTTTCTCCTTCAGAACAGGTCATAATGGGAGTTGTTGCTTGAATGCAAATGAGAAGAAAAAAGCTGGCCAATAGTAGAGGGTGGGGGCGTGGCCAAAATCTCCGCTCAGAGCCCACAGCTGATCCATTTCCTTGTTTTTGCACGGGGGAGAGATTTCAAGCGTTCCATTGAAAAATAAACACATTTCCTCATAAAATAAAATTAAACCACTGCTGTTCAAAGGTCCAGAGGCTCAGATAAAGGACTTCCGAGCCTAGAAACACTCTGACGTGCCTCCAGGCAAATAAAAAAACACATTTCGCATTGCCTAGTGCATTCACGGTCCAAACTCTCTGGGCGTGATTTACAGAGACGCTGAGTACAGACAGACGGGGGTGGAACTGCATTTGCATTTCTTTTTTCGATCTGACGTCAATAAGTTTCCTTGTTCAAACTCACCCGTTTGAGCTCCGATTTTTTGTAACGCAGAAAAGGATCGCAAATGCTCAGTTTAGACATTTCACAACTTTTAACCATGGGGGGGTAAACAGGGTAGGGGAGCTCACATTAACGTTCAAAAACCTCATAAAGTGAAAATTTCATGCCATGGGACCTTTAAAAGGTACAGTGTGTAGGATTCGTGGCGCATAGGTGGTGTAGGTACCATGCACTTCCTCTTTTGGCTACGGCAGACCTCGAGGGTCACCCGGGCGCGCTGTAACACGGACAGCTTGCGTACCAGCGCGCGGTCAAACTCTGTATTTCACCATAAACTTGGTCTCAATTTGTCCATAAGGATCCAGCGAATAAAATCCAGTAAAACAATTTAGTCCAAAACACGTGTTAGATCCATTACGACGTGTGATCCGGGACATGCTTGTGTTGTTTACTCAAAACCACGAGCCTTGCCAAAGGCGAAGGCGGAGCCCAAATGTCCTTCTGCAGCTCTCGTATTCAAAATGGCTGCCTCTGCATGGGGAAGATCCCCCTTTTATGTGACTATATCTAAGTCCAAATGTATTTTTGAATGGGTATCTTCAATTTCGGTAATTAACGGGTAAAAATCTTACACACTGTCCCTTTAAGCAGTTTGTCCTTTTGTTTTTGTTGTTATTTGTTGTTATTTGAAAATCTTTTGGAATTTTTTCATACATTTTCAACACCTTTAATTATAATCAGGCCTGTCAACAGAAATTTGGGGGCTCAGGGCAAGAAGCCTTACATGGGTCCCCCTCTAATTTAAATGAATAGGAAAAGGGTCCAATTCTGGGCCCCTAAAACCCTGGGGCCTGGAACAACATACCCCTTTGTCCCCCCGTCTACTGCCCTGATTATAATCCTTGTTAATGATGAGGCGGTGCATTAAAACATGGTTAAAACTTGTAGAAGTCGACTTTACATAATATATCTGCTTAAAAAAAAATCATTAAGTTGATTTTAGTAAAAGTATTAATAATGCCCTCTCCAACAGGGAAGTAACACTGCTGAAGCTTGTCTCTTTAGTAGGAGTTATGTACAGAAGCATAGAATTTGAATTATATACATTGCATTATGAAATAAAATCTGATATTTTATAAACATTTTGACTTTTGACTTTTTTTTTCCCGAACTAAACCAAGGGAACAAAGGGAAATTTACTTTTTTTTTTTTTTTTTTTTTCTTTCTCCTTGCATTCCTACTTAAAGGAAAAGTAAAAGTTTTTTTACAATCTGAGCCTTCTTTCGGCAATAAAACAAGTAAGCTAGACGCCAGAGAAACAAAAGACCGAAACCAATGAGATAGTTCCGGAAAGTAGTTAGCTAGGTAGCTCCTCCCTACAGCAAGATATAAGCAAGTGTCTTACCAGTATTCTTATTAGAGCTGACGAAGCCTCTCGGATGAGCGGCGAAACGTTTTCAACCAAACAAACTTGGTCCAGTTGACAAATTGAACTTCTCCTGTTATCATGGATTCTACCTGGACGACTGAGGGACTCTTCACGAATAAAACAAGTAGTTTTACTCACCCATAGCAGTTTGGTGTCAATTGGAGCAGTTTCATAGAAGTTATGTTGTAGCGTATCCGTTAACTTGAGTGCTCGGGGCATTACTTTGCGGTCTCCAAATAACACAAACTTTAGCACTTTTCAAATCATAGAAGCCCGATGTCTTAGTCTACAATTTCGTGTGGTCAAAAGTGGCCTGTAATCCGAGATTTAGCCATAGTTTCGAGTAGATGAGGACGCCAGTGCGCATGTGCGGACTGTGCTCTCAGCTCCCGGGACCCAAACATGAAACGCAAAGCTGTAAACTATGGATAAATCTCGGATTACAGGCCACTTTTGCTTCAAACGAAATCGTAGACTAAGACATCGGGCTTCTATGATTTGAAAAGTGCTAAAGTTTGTGCTATTTGGAGCCCGCACGGGGCATATTACATGCTTGGGGAATATATTATATGCCCCGAGCTATGGCTAGAAGTTGCGCTAGGCTAACCGCAAATCTAAAACATCTCCGGAAGTGCTCCATATGACACCAAAGTGCTATGGGTGAGTAAAACAACTTGTTTTATTACTGAAATAAGGCTCAAATTGTAAAAAAAAACAAAACACGTTACTTTTCCTTTAAAGGTGCACTGTGTAACTTTTAGGCTGGGAACCTGCTTGTATCTGTGGATATGTAACTGCTCTGCCTAGAATGTTCCACAGTATGACATTAAACAGCTCTACCTTACATTTATTCAATTACAGGTGGTTTTATAATTCAAATATACCTAGAAAAACAGGCATTCTGACTGTGAATGGTGGCGCCTCTCCACAGATCTGACCTGTGACTTGGTCTGGTTTGGTCTCCATGATGATAGAATGGTTTATACCATACTGTGAAACATTCCAGACAAAGCAATAACATCTGCATGGAGAAAAGCATTTGACCGACTCAAAAAATTACACAATGCACCTTTTTTGATGAAAAGAAAACAAGTTAAAAAGCTCTTAAAACCACAACTTTGAATAGCAAGTCTCCTTTACACATTTTTTCAAAAAGTTTCTCTAAATAAAACTCTTAATTACCAGCTCCCCATCAGACTGGCTCCTCTGGTCACAGCTGAATTCACTCGTCATAGAACGTTTCATAGAACATTTCAAAAGAACAGTTAGTACTTGACTCCAGTTCTCCCTCTCTGCAGCAGCACCCACAGGAGAGCCATAATACGCCCTCTTTACCACCCCGCTTTTATGATATTTGTGATTTTATCGCCCACTGGGAGCAACTTGGAGCAGTGACAAAGTTAGAGAAATAAGGACTTTCATAGTCATTAAATGTTGAGTGCATCCATAAAATTCATAAAACAGGCTGTATTAAAATGATATGATGTTTGTATTGGCCTATTAAACCTGTTTGTATTCTCCTTATCTATAAACATGTACCACTTAAACTGACAAGTATAATAATAATAATAAATTCATATATTTTGCTTTACATACTGTTCGTCCTACTATTTAAAATACAAGTCTTCTAATGTTAAAGGTGCACTGTGTAACTTTTCTAGTAGAGAGTCCGTTCTATCTTCATGGAGACCAAACCAGACCAAGTTTCAGGTCAGATCAGTGGAGAGGTGAGAGAGTGTTTTTTCAAGGTGTTTTTAAGCTATAAAACCATCTGAAATTGAATTAAATGTAAGGTAGAGCTGTTTAATGTCATATTGTGGAACATTCCAGGCAGAGCAATGACATCTCCATAGAAACAAGAAGGTGACGGACCCCCCCAACCAAACAGTTACATTTAAGTACAGTGGTACCTCAGCTTACGAAAGACCCAACAAGTTACGAAACTTTCACGTTAAATTTTGGTCTCTAGATACGAAAAAAAATTCAAGTTACGAAACGCGAAATCTCAAAAATTCAAATAATGCGCGCTCAGATGCACACATTATACGCTTTTCTCAGACTGGATTTAAACTTTTCTCACATTTGTCTCTCGTTTAAACACTCAAACTTTCATAGATTTTCAACAAAATGTGTTAATAGTGAAGTGTGGGGGGAAGGTGGAGGGCGGTGTGTGTGCGCGCGGACACGTGTGTGATAGTGCAGCATGACCCGGCGCGGGACTGCGAGCACGAGACCCGTGCTCAAACCGTGCCTCCTCTAGACCAGATCTAAACCAGGTCTAAACCAGGATTAGACCACCGCGGCTCTTGCATGCATTCGTTCATGCGCTCAGACTGCATGCGGTCCCGAGGGGAGGCACATCCCCTCCCCTCCTCGCTGCTCGCCTCAGCCGTGACTCGTGAGGTACACCGGCAGAGCTAGCACGAAACCAGGAAATAGACCCGCACGCGGTGGTTTAATCCTGGTTTAGACCTGGTCTAGAGGAGGCACGCAGCCCCGCGCCGGGTCTTGCTGCGCTGTCACACATGTGTCCACGCGCACACTTCTCCGCCCTCCCCCTTCCCCCCACGCACGCAGTCGCTGCTCGCCTCAGCCGTGACTCGTGAGGTACACCAGTGCTGCTGCTAATAGCAGAGCTAGCACGAAACCAGGAAATAGACCCGCACGTGGCGCTTTAATCCACCTGGTCTAGTCCTGGTTTAGTCCAGGTTTAGACCTTGGTCTAGACCTGGTATAGTCCACGTTTAGTCCTGGGTCTACAGTCTCTTAACCAATCAGGACGCAGAACACAATGTTACACTATCAAAAAAATGTTACACTATAAAAAAAAACTTGGAACGAATCAGGCTTTTTCCATTGAAATAGCTACTCAACTTACGAAAAATTCACGTTACGAAACCACTTCTGGAACGAATCAGTTTCGTAAGGTGAGGTACCACTGTATTAAATACTAAGAAATAGACTTGATAATCAATACCGATTACGATACCACAATGATAATAAAAAACAATTTTTCTGTAGACAATAGAATGTGATTTTCAGCATTAAATGGTAGTTTCTTTTTTATTCTCATGTGTCCTTATATGTGTGTAATCCCGCAGTGGTCCTGTAGGTTCCATAGTGGTCCATGGGCGTATACTAGTCTACGTGCTCTTATACTTGTTCTGAAAAGCTTAATTCTGAGGCTATTCAGGAAAGGTTCATTTCTGTCCTGTGAATGTGATTTTTTTTTGTGTTGATACCTGCTAACCATTATTAGATTTATGTACCAAAAGTCTCTCCAAACCCATGGAGATGTCAAGTGTGTTTTTGTCCCTGCTGCAGCTGTATCTCTGTGGTGCTGTTTTATTGTACAGTGACTTTGTGGAAGCCAGTCAGCAGAGGCCCATAATAAAGACATACGCACAGATTTCAGGGATGAAAGACTTCTGTTTTTTTGTCAGCCACCTGGGTCATTTTTTATATCAGTGCAAATCCGTCGAGAAAAAAATTGGGTGTGTATATATGTATAGTTGTGTTTAGGGTTGCGAAACGTCCCTTGAAAAACATAATCTGTTTCTAAATAGAAGGTATTTAGAAACAAAAGTACGCTTCCCGTATTGAGCTGAATAGGGACGCACTTTGTCCCGTATTACCGTGTGAATCAAAAATAGTGTCTAAAACAGGGGTGCCCAATACATTGATCGCGATCTACCAGTTGATCGCCAAGGTAGTGTGGGTAGACGGTAGTGTGTGTGTGTGTGAGATGATTGTGTTCATATTTCATTACAGCCGCTGCTGTTAGCAATAAACCTTTACCGCTGTGCTGGACCACACGGGGCTTCTCACTGCAGCGCAACCTGTGCGCTCGTCTGGAGCAGACACTGCGCGGCACCACGCGCACCGCCAGCGCACACAGCTTGTTCGCAACAGAGTGTACCTTTGCGTACCAGTGTGTATCACAGAGCAGGTTAAACTTCTTACCTGTCCGTCCGCTTCACGTTAGCATGCCGCTCCTCGCCTTTTCACGCTCTCGCTCCTCCTTGCTCATAGCGCACACGCTCTCTCCTCAATGCGCTCTCATTAGAAGTGCAAGACTAAGTGCAAAGCAAAAACTAAACTAAATGTATGTTACAGTGTTGGCACAGAGCAGGTCTACAGCACAGAGGAGGCCTACCGTGACGTGGTTGAATTTTGCCTAATAAAAGAGCATCTGTTTGTCATGACATGCGTTTGGTAAATGTGCAGAGGCTGGTAAATACCACTGCAAAACCAGTAAGAGAAGGAACGAACGAAGGGGTCCTCAAACTGTGGGTGAGGGTCCAAAAACGGGGCTCAGGAGTGTTTAAGTGCAGTACAGTTTGCTTGGCTTATTTTAAGATTAAAATGATCATTTATCAGATAAAATGGAGATAGATTTATGAAAACGTATTTATGTGAGTCAGCCTTTTCCCACACGATCATTAAGCCCTAAATTTTGTGAGAAGGTAGTGCAAAGTGGGATCATCAAGAGGGGGAAAGGGAATTTCCCCCCCCCAAAATGCGTGGTTGACATCTTAGTTTTTATTGGCTGGAATGACCCCAGACTGCATCTCAGAGCATCTAGAGTTCAAAAAGTTTCCGGGGTCCCCTAGCTTTTTCGGTGACTTTCAGCTTTTTTCATTACTGGCCACTCTCAGCTGATCCCGGTATGGCTCGCTTTCTGGAGCTCAGGTAATTAGGTCCGGTAACTTCTCTAGAACATGAAATAAAGCTTGTTTTTCTTCTCAAAACAAAACATTTCTCCGAAAGGTGATATAGTTTCGTCCCAAACAGTTGTCAACGAAACATCCAGCAGCGAACTAAGCGATCGCGTATTGTGTCTGACGACTTGTATCACAGCGCGCATATCAGCTGTATCAGCTGTATCAGCCTGTTCACCTTTAGTGGAAGTGTACCGCAGATGCGGTCCGCCGCACGGGGAAGTTTACAAGTGATCAGGCTGATACAGCTGATATGCGCGCTGTGATACAAGTCGTCAGACACAATACTTAGTTCGCTGCTGGATGTTTCGTTGACAACTGTTTGGGACGCAACTATATCACCTTTCGGACAAATGTTTTGTTTTGAGAAGAAAAACAAGCTTTATTTAATGTTCTAGAGAAGTTACCGGACCTAATTACCTGAGCTCCAGAAAGCGAGCAGAACCGGGATCAGCTGAGGGTGTCAGAGGTAAGCCGGTGTCAACACACGTAACTTTTAGAAGGAAACCCATACAGATTAACTTTTTTTTTTTAAACGCACTATCCCTTTAAAGGGCCCATAATACACTGTATTGATCTATGTTATAATGTTGTTTCCTCATCACAAACAGACCTGGAGTTGTGTTTTATTTCATTCACACATGCTTAACACACATCCTGTATATTTAGGCTGAGTTCTTCTCAAAAGCAGAAAACACTTTTTACCACCTTGTGATGTCAAGTGCTCAACTGTATTTTAAATATCCATACACGCCCATGAGAACCATTTGGACAATATCAGCCTTCAAATTGACCATTTCTACTGAACTAAAGGTAAAAAGTAGTTATTAACTTGAAAACTACCACTCCATGATATCACAAGGTGGATTTTGAGCTTTGGAGATGTAAACAGACTAATAATAAAGGTTTACTCAAATAGTAATGAAACAAAATACAACTCCAGGTATGTTTTTGAGGAGGTAACAGCAGCTCACAAGAGTCAATTGTGGGTAATATAGGACCGTTAAATAATTTTGTTGTTCTAGTAATAAAGGTTTTACATCATGGGGACCTGCTTTTTGTTCACACAAGAGAGACAGGTCCCCATTATATGAGTGTGTGTGTACAGATTTTAGTCCCCTCAATGTGATAAATACTTGCACACACACACAGCAGTAGTAAAAGGATATGAGGATTCATCCTCTGGGATTCATCCGTCTTCAGGATTCTGGGAATGAACTCACAAAACTTACATTTGTAGAAATCGAGGAAACAAATGGCTTTTATTTAACTGTCCATAACTGTTTTTTGTCCATGCAGCTGAGGAAAAGCTGTCTTTCCCCAATACAGACGTATTATATAAGCAGCTATTGAGGTCAAAATAACTCTGCCTGTCTAATTCTAAAGCAGTTCATCGTTAGTGAACCAGAAAGTGCACTGTTAGCATGCTAGTTGTTGTCTCTGAGAGTTGTGAAAAGTGCTTATAAACTCATCACAGTGAATAATTAGGATGCTCTGAATGCATAAGGTAAGCGAAGAAGAACTTTGGAGCACTGCAAACTGTTTAAAATGAACTAGCTCTGTTTTTCACATTTTTAAGGCTCTAAAAATCAGAGACGGCATCTTTAAAATCATGTTAGTACCACACATACATTACAGGGTCCCTCATGATGCGTTACGATACATGATACATATAATAATAGAATGTGAGATACATGCGATAATCAATATTGTGCAAATTTAACAAAAAAAAATATGGGGATATATAGAAACCATATGTTCACATTCTCGTTACTGTATCACCAAATTTAGTATTACGATATTCTGATGTTTCAATATTTTTGCACACCCCTACAGTACATTTTGGATTGTTGAAGTTTAGATAGTGATTGATGTGTAATAATCAAATCGAAATAGCAGCATTTAAAAAAAACAACAACTATCATTTACCATAATAGATATCATGACAAACTTCATACTCAATACCAATTTTGTAATTTTCAACATAAAATAATTGTATATATTTTTTAAACCATATGGTCTTACAGTAGTTCTGATAAAACACAAAATGAAACCGTTCAGGAAAAGTCAAATTGCCCATCCATCCATTTTCTTCCACTTATCCGGGGCCGGGTCGCGGGGGCAACAGTCTAAGCAGGGACTCCCAGACTTCCTTCACCCCGGACACTTCCTCCAGCTCCTCCGGGGGGACCCCAAGGCGTTCCCAGGCCAGCCGGGAGACATAGTCCCTCCAGCGTGTCCTGGGTCTTCCCCGGGGCCTCCTCCCGGTGGGACATGCCCGGAACAACTCCCGAGGGAGGCATCCAGGAGGCATCTGGAACAGATGCCCGAGCCACCTCAGCTGGCTCCTCTCAATGTGGAGAAGCAGTGGCTCTACTCCGAGCTCCTCCCGTGTGACTGAGCTCCTCACCCTATCTCTAAGGGTGCGCCCAGCCACTCTGCAGAGGAAACTCATTTCGGCCACTTGTATCCGCAATCTCGTCCTTTCGGTCATTACCCAGAGCTCATGACCATAGGTGAGGGTAGGAACGTAGATTGACCGGTAAATTGAGAGCCTTTTGGCTCAGCTCCCTCTTCACCACAACGGTCCGGTACAATGACCGCATCACTGCCGACGCTGCACCGATCCACCTGTCGATCTCACGCTCCATCCTCCCCTCACTCGTGAACAAGACCCCGAGATACTTGAACTCCTCCACTTGAGGCAAGGACTCTCCACCCACCCGGAGAGGGCAAGACACCTTTTTCCGGTCCAGAACCATGGCCTCGGATTTGGAAAAGCTGATCCTCATCCCAGCCGCTTCACACTCGGCTGCAAACCGCCCCAGTGCACACTGGAGGTCCCGGTCTGATGAAGCCATCAGGACAACATCATCTGCAAACAGCAGAGATGAGATCCTGTGGTTCCCAAACCGGATCCCCTCCGGCCCCTGACTGCGCCTAGAAATTCTGTCCATAAATATAATGAACAGAACTGGTGACAAAGGGCAGCCCTGGCGGAGTCCAACCGTACAGCAAACAACAAAATGTCCTGACTAACCCCATAGCAGTATTATATTAGTTTGTCAGTTAATATTTCATTTTTTTAAATGTATTATTAAATTGGCCTAAATATGAACGCTTGAACAATATATTTTTGGAGTCAGTATTTACCATGTCCACAGAAATTTTTTCTTTGCAATACTGGGAAGAGTTTGGTTATTTTTTGGCTATATGATCAGATTTAAGTATTAAAATGTTGAATTCATGATTTCTATGGCTCATTACAGATGCAAAGTACCAAAGTGTCTCATTCTACTGTTTATTTAGCATGTTGTACATTTAGAATAGTTTGTATGGTTTAAATCTGCTCTTGAGTTTTTGTGTCTGTGGCATAAATTAGTTAGAATATTATTGGTTATTGTCTATATGTATTTCGGCAATATATCCCACTTTAAAATGTATTATTAAGACATGAATTTAAAATATAAATTGCAAAACTATACTTTTCCCAAATCTTTCAGTCTTGTTCTATCCTTGGTGTGTGTGTGTGTATGCTTGTGTGTGTGTGTGTGTGTGTGCGCGTGTGTGTGTGTGTGTGTGTGTGCATGCGTGTGTGTGTGTGTGTGTGTGTGTGTGTGTGCGCGCTGAGTGACGATGACCACAGCCCCACAGTGCAGACAGATCCAGCTGAGTTTATATACACTTCCCCCTCCCTCACACTTCCAGGCTCCTTCACGTGCTTCCTCTGCCCTTAAATCTGCCCTTCTCTGGGAAAGGTGGTTTTATCTGGGCCTCTCCTGTGGGGTCCGGCCCTCGTCACCCTTCTAAATCTGTGTGTCAAAGTGCAGCTGTTTTTTGAATTTTCTTCCTTGTTCCCAGACACACCTTGGTACCACATGCTAAAGCTACACAGTCATAGCGCTGTCTATTCGCTTTGTCCCTTATAAAACGTACAAATTTTCGTGAACACAGCTACCCTGCACCTCCTTCTAACGCCTCCTCCTTATTTTTGGTGTGTGTAAGCAATTTCAATAATACCACCTTTTTCATTCAACTCATTTAAAGGTCCCATGGCATGAAATTTTCACTTTCTGAGGTTTTTGAACGTTAATGTGAGCTCCCCTACCCTGTTTAGGTAGGGGAGCTCCATGGTTAAAAGTTGTGAAATGTCTAAACTGAGCATTTGCGATCCTTTTCTGCGTTCGAAAAAATCAGAGCTCAAACGGGCGATTTTGAACAAGGAAACTTATTGACGTCAGATCGAAAAAAGAAATGCAAATGCAGCTCCACCCCCGTCTGTGTCTACTCAGCGTCTCTGTAAATCACGCCCAGAGAGTTTGGACCGCGAATGCGCTAGGCAATGCGAAATGCGTTTTTTTATTTGCCTGGAGGCACGTCCGAGTGTTTCTAGGCTCGGAAGTCCTTTATCTGAGCCTCTGGACCTTTGAACAGCAGTGGTTTAATTTTATTTTCTGTGGAAATGTGTTTATTTTTCAATGGAACGCTTCTCATCTCTTCTCCGCGCAAAAACGCGGAAATGGATCAGAGCGGACAGCTAAGAGCTGAGAGCGGAGAGTTTGGCCACGCCCCCACCCTCTACTATAGGCCATCTCTGTCCTCCTCATTTGCATTCAAGCAACAACGCCCCGAGAATGGACTGTTCAGAGAGAGAAAAATTACTCTTTCTCATCTTATCTCTGTTTCTCATGCACTGAGTGTTGATTTTGAAGGATTCATTTACAGTATTAGGGAACCATTAAGGAGCCATATAAAAGCATCAAGAAGTACCATGTCATGGGACCTTTAACAATTTAAAGGGCCCATATTGCACTATTTTTTGATCTATGTTCTAATGTTGTTTCCTCATCACAAATAGATCTGGAGTTGTTTTGTTTCATTCACACATGTTTGACACACATGCGTATTTAGGCATGAGAGTTCTTCTCTCATACAGAAAACACACCTTGTCATCTCATGTAGCAGGACAGGAAGTGCTCCACTGTGTTTTTGAACTCTATAGACCAGGGGGTCTTCAACGTTTTTCAGGCCAGGGACCCCCAAACAGATGGCGAAGTGGGCCAGGGACCCCCTACTATATATACGGCATAGAATTGTGTTTTATATTAAATTGAGCTTAGTGTCATGTATAAACATTGCTGCTCTGTTATGGTACATCCAATACAAGGAAATAATACACAGGTTAATACTGTATTTTACACTATAAAATATAAAATTATATTATTTTAAAGTGAAATCAAAAGATTTCGCGAACCCCCTGCAGTACCTCCGCGACCCCCCTAGGGGTCGCGACTCCCCTGTTGAAGACCACTGCTATAGACTTTCACTGGAATCATTAGGATGATCTCAGGCCTGGAATTGCCAATTTTTACTGATCAAAAGGGAAAGGATAACTTGAAAACTGCCGCTTCATGACATCACAAGGTGGAACAGAGCATTTTGAGCTTTGGAGACGTAGACAGACTAATAATAAAGGATTACTCAAACGTGTGAATGAAACAAAACACAACTCCAGGTGTGGTTTTGGGGAAGTAACAACGTTATAACATGGCTTAACGCTCACCAGTCAATTTTGTGTAACATAGGACCTTTAAAGAAGCCTACACTTCCTTTATCATCATACCCCTTAAAGATCCCATGACATGGTACTTCTTGATGCTTTTATATGGCTCCTTAATGGTTCCCTAATACTGTAAATGAATCCTTCTTCAAAATCAACACTCAGTGCATGAGAAACAGAGATAAGATGAGAAAGAGTCATAAATGTCACTCTGGAACACTCCATTATGGGCGTTGTTGCTTGAATGCAAATGAGGAGGACAGAGATGGCCTATAGTAGGGGGTGGGGGCGTGGCCAAACTCTCCGCTCCGCTCTGTGACCCACTTCCGTGTTTTTGCACGGGGGGAGAGATGAGAAGCCTTCCATTGAAAAATAAACACATTTCCACAGAAAATAAAATTAAACCACTGCTGTTTCAGATATCCACAGGCTCAGATAAAGGACTTCCGAGCCTAGAAACACTCGCAAGTTCCTCCAGGCAAATAAAAACGTATTTCGCATTGCGTAGCTCCTCCGCAGTCCAAACTCTCTGGGCGTGATTTACAGAGACGCTGAGTACAGACAGACGGGGGTGGAACTGCATTTGCATTTCTTTTTTCGATCTGACGTCAATAAGTTTCCTTGTTCAAAATCGCCCGTTTGAGCTCTGATTTTTTCTAACGCAGAAAAGGATCGCAAATGCTCAGTTTAGACATTTCACAACTTTTAACCATGGGGGGGAGCTCACATTAACGTTCAAAAACCTCAGAAAGTGAAAATTTCATGCCATGGGACCTTTAAATCACCTCAGTCTGTCTCCACCAAATCCTCTCTTACTGTCTGTCAATACAGAATCATCCACCATAATCACATGTTTTAATCTCAATTCTTTGTTCATAATTTTTGTATTGTTGTTTTTATCTCCATATGTTTTTTGTATAATCCTCATTATACCCACTGATTCCTCCCTCTCCTTGCCCCTCAGATCCTCTCCACTCTCCTGGATCTCAATCAAAACCGCAGCAAACTGAAGCTGTACATCAGTCACCTGACCTCTTTGTGTCAGGAGCGAGACCCAATCATCTTGCAGGACTTTGCCCCGCCCTCTTCCTATCACCGCTCTGACTCTGCCTCCTGGCACTCACAGGTCCACAGCATGACGCACGAACAGGTGAGAGACACACAGACAGTTCATAGTACCTGTCTTATTTCTTGTGTATTTCTAACTGGGTTTTTGGAGTCGTCTGTCTTGTGTGTTTTTATATGGACGCTGAGTTTCAAATGAAGAGGTTCTGGAAGTAAATTTTCCATTCATTTAAAAAAAAAAAATTCAAGAGTTGAGAGCCCAAACACATCGCAGAGGCTGAAAACTTACGTCCTGATATCCATAACTCAGTTGTTTTAAGCCCAAAAACACCACTAAAATGCAAGATTTTATAAGGTTTTTAAAGATCCCATGACATGGTACTTCTTGATGCTTTTATATGGCTCCTTAATGGTTCCCTAATACTGTAAATGAATCCTTCTTCAAAATCAACACTCAGTGCATGAGAAAGAGAGATAAGATGAGAAAGAGTCATAAATGTCACTCTGGAACACTCCATTATGGGCGTTGTTGCTTTAATGCAAATGAGGAGGACAGAGATGGCCTATAGTAGGGGGTGGGGGCGTGGCCAAACTCTCCGCTCTCAGCTCTCAGCTGTGCCTGTGCGCTCTGTGACCCACTTCCGTGTTTTTGCGCGGAGAGAGAGATGAGAAGCCTTCCATTGAAAAATAAACACATTTCCACAGAAAATAAAATTAAACCACTGCTGTTTCAGATATCCACAGGCTCAGATAAAGGACTTCCGAGCCTAGAAACACTCGCAAGTTCCTCCAGGCAAATAAAAAAACGCATTTCGCATTGCGTAGCTCCTCCGCAGTCCAAACTCTCTGGGCGTGATTTACAGAGATGCTGAGTAGAGACAGACGTTTGCATTTCTTTTTTCGATCTGACGTCAATAAGTTTCCTTGTTCAAAATCGCCCGTTTGAGCTCTGATTTTTTCTAACGCAGAAAAGGATCGCAAATGCTTAGTTTAGACATTTCACAACTTTTAGCCATGGGGGGGGGGGGGCTAAACAGGGTAGGGGAGCTCACATTAACATTCAAAAACCTCAGAAAGTGAAAATTTCATGCCATGGGACCTTTAAGGTTTATAAGGTTTTCAGAAACAGATTTAAATAATATTAATATTAATTATCAAACAAGCTTTCAAACATTTAATTAAAATTAAAAGTAGTAAAAAAAGAATGAGAAATGTACTAATTAACCGGGGGTTGGGTGGCCACTGGTAAGCTCCATAGAGTGAATAATTGACATCTGTACATTTATAGCAAGTTAGAATGTGCTATCAGTTTAATTTGTCCACCGCATTTGACCCATCACCTCAGGAGTAGTGCTGCACCCGGGGACCCATCTCCAGATATTGAGCTAATATTGGTCAGGACTGCTTTAACTGAAGGATTTGATCTATTGTGCACATTTAGGGTTGATGTGGGAAATTGTGGAACTCTAACTAAGAAATCTTATGGCTAGATCACGAATTTATCAGTTCTAAACCAGGGCTAAAACTGGGCCAAACTTATCAGCATCTGAACTGAGGTGGAAACATTGGCATTAATTCAGGAATCAGGAAGGTTTTTATTGCCATATGAGTGAACAGGTTCACAACATTAGGAACTTGCTTCGATACCTGGAGCGGACAGACACTCCGAGCACCAGGGCGGCCATTCGCGGCGCCAACTTGGTTACAACAGAGTAGGGGAAAAAAAGATGCAGACAATTTTACAACATGTAATGACAGAAAAAGCAATTTGAGAGGTAAACATACAGTGATCTTTTTCTTTGGCAACAGAAGGAAGGGTGGGGGGGGGGTCAGATTGGAAATCAATAATTGATCGGAAACTGACGCAGAGGCAGACTTACTAAATAGACAGGGCAGAGTGTTTTACATAAAAATGTCAGTGTGAGCCGAATGGAATGTGTTGTTTTCTTCTTTAGAGTGCTGTGTAAGATAAGGCCCCAGCTGTGACCTTGGACGTGTTTGTGCAGAAGATGTAGTCAAAACAAAGTCCAGTTGAATCATATTTTCAGGACAGTTAATTAATTACACCGGGAAATTTAGCATAATCAATACATTTTTAGAACCCAGGCGAACAGACAATTTGCCAGAACCCTGGTTTCTGCCAGTCACCCCAACTTCATGCCCCCAAGCAGGTCTGCGCGACTCGTAATCCTCCCGCTCAATCCTCCCCGATGAATGAACGCAGACTGAGCCGCTGTTCCACACAGTTCCACATCCATTATCCGAGATGTTATCCAGTGCCAGACAGATTTCCACAACTCAGGTGTTTCAGTTTGTGTTTCCCTTCAGATCTCATCCTCCCTGGTCCGCCACAGCCCCACTATCGTGTAAAATGACCTCCGGCGGCTCGGGGCTCTTTTATCCGCTCGGCTCTAATTATCATGCAAGAATGATTTTTAGGACAAAAATAAAATGACAAAAGGATGGTGCTCAACATATGCGTATTTTCTATTACACTTATACACTGTCCTAAACCTGACCCCTTTGACTTGATGACATACAGTGTACAGTACACTGTGTGCTTGTTTATGTGAGATGGTGTCGGAGCTGGTGCAGGTGAAGATTTTGACACGACTAAAAAGGTTTGCTCCCTGGTCACCTGTCGACAGAAGTAAGGCTGCAGCTCCCTGGTCACCTGTCGCGCCTGTCAGCAGTCCGCTCGAATGACGCGAGTGTACAGCTCCTGGCAGCAGTAGAAGGTTCAGTTCATCAGTGCAGTACAGAGAGAAGGCTATTTATTTTTCTGTCTGAGAAGTTGTCTGCTGAGAGAGGAACGAGAGGAGGCGAGAGGGAGAAGGAGGAAGAGAGAGGAAGCAGATGAGAGGAGAGAGGAGGAGGAGGGAGGGGGGTAGAAAGCAGGGAGGAGGGAGGAAGGAAAGAAAGAAAGAGACAGAGAAAAATGAAGGGAAGGGGTGAGGAGAGAGATGAGCAAGAAGAGAGGAGAGAGGGAGGGTAGAGAGAGAGAGAGGAGAGAAAGTGGAGAGAGGAGGAGGAGAGGATAGAGAGTGGTAGGTGGAGAGAGGGAGGAGAAAGGAGGAGGAGAGCAGTGAGCTTCCTCGATAAAAGGTTTGAGAAGATAAAAGATTTGAGGAAAATGCTGAAAATGTTACTATTTAGATTTGCAAACCAAGATTACGTTTCAAAGTCCACAATTTTAACATATTCAGGATTAGTTGAAAGAGGACAGGAATATTTTATGTCATACTCACAAACTGTGTATGTAAATAGACACCACCACGTCCCAAATAGAAAGTGAACTGAAAAATTATCACCGCTCTGTCTGTAACTGCTGCTCGTCATTTTGGTGTTAAGGATCCCATGACATGGTACTTCTTGATGCTTTTATATGGCTCCTTAATGGTTCCCTAATACTGTAAATGAATCCTTCTTCAAAATCAACACTCAGTGCATGAGAAACAGAGATAAGATGAGAAAGAGTCATAAATGTCACTCTGGAACACTCCATTATGGGCGTTGTTGCTTGAATGCAAATGAGGAGGACAGAGATGGCCTATAGTAGGGGGTGGGGGCATGGCCAAGCGCTCCGCTCTGTGACCCACTTCCGTGTTTTTGCACGGTGGGAGAGATGAGAAGCCTTCCATTGAAAAATAAACACATTTCCACAGAAAATAAAATGAAACCACTGCTGTTTCAGATATCCACAGGCTCAGATAAAGGACTTCCGAGCCTAGAAACACTCGCAAGTTCCTCCAGGCAAATAAAAAAACGTATTTCGCATTGCGTAGCTCCTCCGCAGTCCAAACTCTCTGGGCGTGATTTACAGAGACGCTGAGTACAGACACGTGGGGGTGGAACTGCATTTGCATTTCTTTTTTCGATCTGACGTCAATAAGTTTCCTTGTTCAAAATCGCCCATTTGAGCTGTGTTTTTTTCTAACGCAGAAAAGGATCGCAAATGCTCAGTTTAGACATTTCGCAACTTTTAACCATGGAGGGGGGGCCTAAACAGGGTAGGGGAGCTCACATTAACATTCAAAAACCTCAGAAAGTGAAAATTTCATGCCATGGGACCTTTAAAATGTTCGTATCAACCCATTCTACATGATCCTGGTGTTTTTATTTCTGTATTTTGCCCATAAATAAATTCCTATTCCTAATATGGTACTTGGCTCCAAATTCACTAGCCTCTGTGAGCTTCATTTGACTGGAGCCAAACGCTATTAGTCCCCTTCTTTATACAGTCTATGGTCAATGTGATGGATGGATCATGTGGATGTTTTGCTTGTTTTTTTTATGCAGCATTCAGAAGTGTGAATAAAAATAGATTAAACTCTCTATCTTACACATTAGTTCATACACAGTCGTACCACTTGTGTACATGTGGTATAGATTGGCCTATGGAAACTAGAGTCTCACTCCCACTGTGCTCTGAGCTGTGGGACAGACTGTGGTCAGCTTCTCCAGGACATGTTTCTTACAGCCCTGCTCTAGTTTAACTCATGTGAAAGTACTTTTCTGTGTCCTCATTATGGGAGAGTGTTTTGGATAGGTCACTACAAATACACTTTAAAAAAGCACTACAGTGGTCCCTCGCTCAGTGGTCAGTGGTCCGTTCACTCACTGCAGCCTCACTGTTTCGCGGACTTATAGTGTAACATTTATTTTATAGTGTAACATTGTGTTCTGCGTCCTGATTGGCTAAGAGACTGTAGACCATTGCCGATTGATAGATGGGGGATGCAGGGGGGACCGGGACTAGACCAGGACTAGACCAGGACTAAACGTGGACTAAACCAGGTCTAGACCAGAACTAAACTAGGTCTAAACCTGGACTGGTCCTGGACTAAACCAGGACTGGACCAGGTCTAGACCTGGACTAAACCGGGACTAGACCAGGTCTAAACCAGGATTAAATCACCCCGTGCAGCTCTTTGCTGGTTTCGTGCGGCTCTTGCGTTCGTTTGTGCGTGTTCGGTTTGTGGCTCGGGCTGCGAGGGTGTGGTCCTGAGGGGGAGGCATGGTCCGGGCTCTGCGGTTCAATCTTGTGCTCGCAGCCCCGGCCTTGCGCCAGTCGTGCTGCTCTGTCACAGATTTGACCATGCGCACTTCTCCGAGGGGTTAGTGCGCGTCGCGTCCCGGGACATGGCAGTGCCATTGGATGAGTGGTGTGGTGGTGATGTGGGTCCTGCTGCGGTACCCGCTCCTCCGTGGGTTTGTGGATGTGGTGGCGGCGTGGGGGAGTGGGGGGCGGCCAGGGGAGAGAGGCTGTGGGGCTTCTGCCGTGGTCCTTGTTGGGGGTGAGCACAGATTCACCGTATGTCTTGGAGCAGACTTTGTTTTTTTCCTCGTGTGGGTGAGGTCATGCATGTGCGCATGCTTTGTCCCACCTCCTCCAGCGGGGACTTCTCAGATTCGTACAAAATTGTTTTCCGTCCTGAGAGGAGGAAGAGGGTGCTGGCCAAACTCATATTCATCATGGGCGATACTTCTCACCCTCTGCACCCGACTGTAGAGGAGCTGAGAAGCTCCTTCAGCAGCCGACTGAGGCGCCCTCAGTGCAAGAAGGAGCAATAGCACGGCGGAGACTGTATAATTCCACTATATCTTATCTTACTTATCTATATCTTATAGTATCTAGAAGAAACTCACCCAGATACGAGGAGAAACTTTGCACAGAAGGGCCCAGATGAAACGGGAGTAGAACCCATGACCTTCTAGCTGTGAGGCGAACATGCTAGCTACTCAGCCACTGAATCACCCATAATAGCTTTACATTTTGTACAACTGTAATGTTCCTCGAAGCTCAAATTTAAAATATAACGGGACATTTGAGGCCGTGGCGTCGAAAGGTTAGTTCACTGGACACCTTACAGAAGCCCACTGTCTGTTTGGTAAAGTTAACAAGTCCTCCCATCATAACTGTGGCTTCCACTGTGCCTGTGTGCATGTGCCTTGGGTTTAAATGCTATTTCGGTCGATTCTAATGACTTAGGTGAGTGCCAGGCATTTGGGCACAGCCAAGTGGAGGCGTTTCAAACACAGTGACCACAGGATGCAGCTTTCTCAGGGACGCTGGTCTGAGGAGCGGAACAGAGGGTCAGGGCTGGTGAGGGCGTGTGGCAGAGGAGAGTGTCAGGGCTGGTGATGGCGGGTGACGGAGGAGAGGGTCAGGGCTGGTGAAGGCGGGTGACGGAGGAGAGGGTCAGGGCTGGTGAGGGCGTGTGGCAGAGGAGAGGGTCAGGGCTGGTGAGGGCGGGTGACAGAGGAGAGGGTCAGGGCTGGTGAGGGCGGGTGACGGAGGAGAGGGTCAGGGCTGGTGAGGGCGGGTGGCAGAGGAGAGGGTCAGGGCTGGTGAAGGCGGGTGACGGAGAAGAGGGTCAGGGCTGGTGAAGGCGGGTGACAGAGGAGAGGGTCAGGGCTGGTGAAGGCGGGTGACAGAGGAGAGGGTCAGGGCTGGTGAGGGCGGGTGACGGAGGAGAGGGTCAGGGCTGGTGAGGGCGGGTGGCGGAGGAGAGGGTCAGGGCTGGTGAGGGTAGGTGACGGAGGAGAGGGTCAGGGCTGGTGAGGGTAGGTGACAGAGGAGAGGGTCAGGGCCAGTGAGGGTGGGTGAGGGCAGGCGATGGAGGAGAGGGTGAGGGTGGGCAGTGGAGGAGAGGGTGATGGGAGAGGGTGAGGGCGGATGATGGAGGAGAGGGCCAGGGCGTGTGCTGGAGAAGAGAGTGAGGGGGGTGATGGAGTAGAGGGTCATGGTGGTGATGGAGGAGAGGGTGAGGACGGGTGGTGGAGGAGAGGGTGAGGACGGGTGCTGGAGGAGAGTGCGATGAAGGAGAGGAACAAGGCAGCTGGTTGTGGTACTGGCAAAACTACTGAACTGAAGGTTAAAGGAGCTATTAACTTGAAAACTACAGCTTCATGACATCACAAGGTGGAACAGAGCATTTTGAGCTTTGTAGATGTAGACAGACTAATAATAAAGGTGTAGTCAAACGTGTGAATTAAACTACAACTCCATTATAGCATGGCTTAAAGCTCACCATAATTCATTTTGTGTAATTTAGGACTTTTAATATTAAGATGAATAACCTTTACTATTACTATTCAAATACCAATGAAGTGACAAAATTCTAAACCTATAGTATTACCTGCCATCATGATCAAATTCTCATAATGATTTGGCACTGACCTGTTTTTACTTTAGTGACGCTGTATTTCTTGATAATCCCGTCCCTTTGGCTCTGCTGTGTGTGTTTCCAGTGCCCAGGTTCCAACAGTGAGGTTTTACTGTCGATTTCTGCTCCATTCTCTTCATAATAAAAACACTCACTTGTATGGCTCAGTGAGGCTTCTAATGAGCACTGAAGAGCCCTGGCACCACCGCCGCTCAGGAAGTCTGCCTGTGCTCCTTACTTCTTACTTGAGTAATGTTTTGAAGGAGTTGTACTTTTAAAGATCCCATGACATGGTACTTCTTGATGCTTTTATATGGCTCCTTAATGGTTCCCTAATACTGTAAATGGATCCTTCTTCAAAATCAACACTCAGTGCATGAGAAACAGAGATAAGATGAGAAAGAGTAATTTTTCTCTCTCTGAACACTCCATTATGGGACTTGTTGCTTGAATGCAAATGAGGAGGACAGAGATAGCCTATAGTAGAGGGTGGGGGCGTGGCCAAGCTCTCAGCTCTCAGCTGTTCCGCTCTGATCCATTTCCGCGTTTTTGCGCGGAGAAGAGATGAGAAGCGTTCCATTGAAAAATAAACACATTTCCACAGAAAATAAAATTAAACCACTGCTGTTCAAAGGTCCAGAGGCTCAGATAAAGGACTTCCGAGCCTAGAAACACTCGGACGTGCCTCCAGGCAAATAAAAAACCGTATTTCGCATTGCCTAGCGCATTCGTGGTCCAAACTCTCTGGGCGTGATTTACAGAGACGCTGAGTAGACACAGACGGGGGTGGAGCTGCATTTTTCGATCTGACATCAATAAGGTGCCTTGTTGAGAATCGCCCGTTTGAGCTGTGTTTTTTTCTAACGCAGAAAAGGACCGCAAATGCTCAGTTTAGACATTTTGCAACTTTTAGCCATGAGGGGGGGGGGGCTAAACAGGGTAGGGGAGCTCACATTAACATTCAAAAACCTCATGCCACCTTTAAGTGTAGTTGTATCACTAGGGCAACAGTAATTAAACTGACTTGTGATCTCATCCCTGTGACAATAAGCTTTTTTGGTCATGTCTTCATATTCTGTCTCTCTTTAAAGATGGGGCATTTTACTTCTATGGGGTATCAGCTGTTAACACATATTTGGATCAACACGTTACCTTGTATTGTTTTCAAAATGTAATATTCACTGAAAACAACATATTAACATGCTTTTTGAGTTTCACTTTGTTAAATCCTTGTCTCCTCTCACTTTGCTCTGTGTTAAGTGATTCAGAGCACTATCACAACACAATCAGTGAGCATTCGAAAACATGTTTATAACAAAACAAAACATAATCCCTCGCTCTATCGCGGTTTGCAGATTTTTTTTTTTTTTTTTTTTCAATTTTTTTTTTTATAGTGTAAAATAGTGTAACATTGTGTTCTGCATCCTGATTGGCTAAGAGACTAGACCAGGACTAAACGTGGACTAAACCAGGTCTAGACAAGAACTAAACCAGGTCTAGACCAGGTCTAAACCAGGTCTAAACCTGGACTAAACCTGGACTAAACCAGGATTAAACCAGGTCTAGACCTGGACTAAACCGGGATTAAACCACCACGTGCCGCTGCTGGTTTCGTGCGGCTGGTTTGTGGCTCGGGCTGAGACTACGCATTCCGGGCGCCGCGGTTCGATCTCGTGCTCAGCAACCCCGGTGTACGCGCGGGGCTGCTGAGCAGTGCCGTTGGCGCCGGCGGCCGGCTGTGAGTCGAGCTTGACGCAGCGCGGTGCGCGGTTGCCTTGTTTCGTGACCACGCGGGTGCGCGTGTCCGCGATTAGCGATTAATTACAATTATTGCATTTTGTTCGACCGACATCTTGATCGACAATTAATCGTAAGTCGATTAATTGTTGACGTCCCTAATCCATACACATACATGTATACCACCCCCAGCGTGATGTCTCTGCAAAGTATCAATATTTATCTACAAAATGTTAATTAAAAAAAACATTGCACGGATCTCACACTGACACAATAGAGCCTTTAGAACAGTGTTGTACTTTAACAGGATTACGTGCCATTGGCTGAGCACATCTTTTCTGAACTGTCCAAATATTCTGTGCAGCCCAAAACATTTCCTCGTGATTGACTGTTTCAAATCCTTTATGTTCCAACTCAAACACAAGAAAAGCCCATTCCAACATATTTACAACTGTCCAAGTCAATACGCCGTAATTACACGCTTCAAATGGGCGCGTTTTACTGTGAATAATCTCCGGCACAAGATGTGGAAAGAAAGACAATCTGTCTTTGGAAATGTCATTTCAATGTGTCCAGTGCAAAATACAACATGGATTTGGTCTTGTTTAAATGAATTAAGAAATGACTTTGGACTTGACATGTGGGTACCCTTTGATGGTCAAAGTTTGCACAAGTTCTGGGTTTTAGTGCGTGTTTAGTACTAGATTCTTGGCTTTATTCTCAGGTGGTGATAGACCTGGTGGATGTTTAAATTGGAGATTTGCTTGGTTTGTTAGTCAAGTTCAGATGAAGAGCTTTGAGTCTGCAAGAGGTCTACAGGTCCTATTCTAGCTTTACTGGACCCAAGAGGAGAAGATGGAGAAGTTGAGGTGTATGGTCATTCTGCTGCTGCGGTGGAGATGGGCTGAAGGAAGCTTGTGACATGTAACTGAAATACAAGAGAGAGTAGTGGAGAGAGAGTGCACTGATGAGAAATAAATCGTCTCATATTTTGGTGTTGCCAGTTACCAGATCAGGTTCAACTTTTGGATATATCATGGCAAAGTACAATGTAATCAGTCGGGAACTCTGTCTTTTGTCCCTCCATCTGGGAGTGTGATATCATCACATTCTACAATCTGAAAAACATCAATTCAAATGCCAATTCAGGGGGTGTACATCATTTATATCTATGGGGGAATGTTCACCAATTACCATGGTGACACAATGCCTACATTAGCAAACACTGCCAAAAAAATCTTGAGATAGTCTGAAAACTCCAGAACAAAATCCCAAACGGATGTAAACAAGACATTTCCAAGACCCAGGGATTAATAACAGTGCATGGTCTTGTTTGACTTTCAACAAAATCTGGACTAACTGGGGAAAAAAATGGTGGCTAATTCTAGCTACCTTGTGACTGTAATTTAAATTCCAACTAAGTCAATTCTTTCAAATAAATTCAGGTTAAAGTCTAAGAAGGCAACATACAGAACAGTGCCTACAGTTAATATCACACCCCAATGTTGAATGTTGATGACTTCAGCTGCCGAGTATCAATAATCAGCCACCTACTCAAGGAATGTTCCTTAGTATTTAATTAAACTTATCTATCTTCATTTTATGTTTGCTTAAAGATCCCATGACATGGTACTTCTTGATGCTTTTATATAGCTCCTTAATGGTTCCCTAATACTGTAAATGAATCCTTCTTCAAAATCAACACTCAGTGCATGAGAAACAGAGATAAGATGAGAAAGAGTCATAAATGTCACTCTGGAACACTCCATTATGGGCGTTGTTGCTTGAATGCAAATGAGGAGGACAGAGGTGGCCTATAGTAGGGGGTGGGGGCGTGGCCAAGCTCTCCGCTCCACTCTGTGACCCACTTCCGTGTTTTTGCACGAGATGAGAAGCCTTCCATTGAAAAATAAACACATTTCCACAGAAAATAAAATTAAACCACTGCTGTTTCAGATATCCACAGGCTCAGATAAAGGACTTCCAAGACTAGAAACACTCGCAATCCTCCAGGCAAATAAAAAAACGTATTTCGCATTGCGTAGCTCCTCCGCAGTCCAAACTCTCTGGGCGTGATTTACAGAGACGCTGAGTACAGACAGACGGGGGTGGAACTGCATTTGCATTTCTTTTTTCGATCTGACGTCAATAAGGTGCCTTGTTCAAAATCGCCCGTTTGAGCTCTGATTTTTTTCTAACGCAGAAAAGGATCGCAAATGCTCAGTTTAGACATTTCGCAACTTTTAACCATGGGGGGGGGGGGCTAAACAGGGTAGGGGAGCTCACATTAACGTTCAAAAACCTCAGAAGGTGAAAATTTCATGCCATGGGACCTTTAAATATCAAGTCAAAAAAGTTTCCCGTACGGCAGGCTCATTTCCAAAATACATTAACGAAAACAAAACAAAAAAACGCCTGGAAATCAAACAGCAGAGTTTACAGATGAGTTAATCAGTGTTATTTCAGCCCTGTGCCCTCATACACCACACTTTAATGAATATGGGACACTGGAAACAGGAACAGGAATATCACGTATTCAAACACACTGCTTTTCTACAGCACAAACATAACTACAGATAAACTAAAGTATTATTGTATTGATATATTGGAAACAGAGGTGATAAAGACTTTTTATTTGCCACTCTGTCTTCCTGTCTTTCCGCCTCATGTCTTGGCTGCTCCTTTAATATCTAACAACTGATAGAACTGTCTCTTGTACCTTGGCAATAATTCAAGACATTATAATGATAAAGGAATTGAACTGTAAACATGGGCTGTGTAACCTTTTCCAGTGGAAGTGCCCTTACCTTCTTATCTCCATGGTGATGTTATTTCTATGTCTGGAATGTTCCACAGTATGGCATTAAACTTGTCTATTTCCATGAAGGTGTTTGAGTAGAACATTCCAGGCAAAATAACCAAACAGTACATTTGAGTTTGTAAATATGCCTATTTTACACATGTTTCAGTAACACTTTATCATTATTCTATTTACATTTTTGAAGCTCAAAATGCTCTCTTCCACCTTATGATGTCATAAAAGGATAGGTTTCAAGTTAACTGTGACTTTTTACCTTTAGTTCAGTAGAGGTGGGCAATTCCAGAGCTGAGATTAACCAAATGATTTTAGTGAACACAGAGGACCACATGTTTGAGTAATGCTGCATTATTAGTCTATCTAGATCTCCAAAGCTCAAAATGCTCTGTTCCACCTTGGGAAGTGATGAAGTGGTAATTTTCATGTTAACAGCTACTTTTTATCTTTAATTCAGTAGAGACTGTGTAAATCCAGGGCTGAAATTATCCAAATAACTCTAGTAAATGTGTACGGAGTTTAAAAATACAGTGGAGCACTTTCTGTATTACCATATGACATCAGAAGGTGGAGTGTTTTCCGTTTGCGAGGAGAACTTTTGTATGTTAAACATGGGTTTGTGTTAAATGTGTGTGAATGAAACAAAACACAGCTCCAGGGGAGTATTCCACGAACGTCGCTAAACATAGCGGCGCCTAAGTGGTAAAGCCTCGCCTGAAGTAGCGGCAACTTAGCATAAAGCCTGAAGTCGTTCCACTAACGCATTTCAGCTGCGCCTCAGCGGCGCTAATTTCAGCCGCGCCTATCCAGTCCTGGCCTAGACGCGTGCACGGGGGATGTAAGAAGCCCAGAACAAGCGACTGTCGAAAACGCGATCATGTCGAAGATTCGGGCCGATTATTTCAGCGCATCAGAACAGAAGTTGCTTTTGGAACTCTACAACACATTTGCAATAACCAAGGCGAGAGACCTGGCGTGGCAGAAGATCGCCGAGCGCTTAAATACGTAAGTTAAGTCCTATAACAGTGCTGGAGGTTGAGTTTTTTTAAGTATGTTTTCACCATTGGTGTCAAGACAAGTCCGTTGGGGAGAGGATATGCTACGGTTTGGCATGTGGAAGATGTGAGTTCGATTCTCAGGGAGGACAGTTGATGTCATAAATATTATATATTTGTATAGCAGTCTTGTCAGTTGTAATTTATTTTTACTGTGTAAAAGTATTTGCTCCAACTAATACGTTAAATTGTGTTATCTTGTCTTTGAGCAGGAATAATGTGAAGAGGACTGTTTTGCAGGTAAAGACAAAGCATAAAAACATTTTGCAGAGTGATAAGTAGGCTAATATTAATATTATTATTCAGTGAAATTAGTAATACTGTTGAGTTGAATTTAATTTAATTTAAAATGAACAGTAGCTACCAAGCCACAGGAGGTGGGAGCCCCCCTCAAAATCTTTCACCTGCAGAGGAGCTGGCACTGGCCCTAAACCGGGGTCACCCACTGGTGGAGGTAATTGAAGGAGGGACCCCATCAAAGATCCTTCCTGCGAGTTCTTGTGAGGAGTATATTCAAGGTATTCTCTAGGCTAATGCTTGCCTCAGCTGTGATCAAAGCATTTGTATTTTTTAATAGTATGCTTGTGTTCTAGTTACTGAAGATGGCGTACACTTGGACCCTCCTCAGCAGTCCTCCAGCAGTGCCTTGCTTGACCCTCAGCAGTCCTCCAGCAGTGCCTTGCCTGACCCTCAGCAGTCCTCCAGCAGTGCCTTGCCTGACCCTCAGCAGTCCTCCAGCAGTGGCCTCACACCAGAATGTCATACCTAATGTCTTTTATTGTTTTATGCCTATTGATGGAAATTGATAAATAGGATTTCATTAAAAAGGCTTGCACAGAATCTCTGAAGCAAATTTGTTGAATCATTGAAATGTTGCATCATGGAGTGTGCCTGTTATTTGGCTACATTTTGTTTTAAAAGTAAAGATTTACCTTTAACTGTATTCTTTGATAGATGTCACATAAAATATAAAGTGTCAGTGTCGTCAAGTGAGTGATGTTAGGCCCAGCTGATATAAGTTCTATGATGATATGAATAATTGTAGGTTAAATTCATTCACATTTGTGTAATGTGTGGCAAATGTAAATTCGTGAAAATGTAACACATCATTGACTTGCGCATGAATACGTAAGTAATAGGAATCAAACCCGGGACTCCCACGTGAAAGACGCAGTACTTAACCGCTTGACCAAAGTCTTTCTCTGAGATAACTCTGGAATTCTTCTATCTGATAATGTCGTAAAGACAGCGGTTCAAAAGAATATTTTTACATTACTGGAAATTTGTCAAAACTGACCAAGAACGTAAGGTAACTTTTTTTTGGCTGATATTGTTTTCGGACAACACAGATTGTCATGCAGGAGGTGTGCGGAACTGTTTTTTGACACTGTGTTTACTTCTGGTACGTATTCTCTGCGACACGGCCTGTTTAAGCCTCGTCTTTAGCCTGCCCTGGACCAGGCTAGCTCCGACGACTGTGTTGCCGCAGTAACTCAGCGGGGACTAAGGTTAGCGAGAGTCATGGAACCGAACTCTCACTAAAACTAGCGCGGACTGTCGAATAAAGCCGGGCTTTGCGCTTAGAATACCCCTCAGGTCTGTTTGTGATGAGGAAACATTAGAACATAGATCAGAAAATTGTGTACAGTAATATGAGCCCTTTAAATATACTCCATCATTATATATTTCTAACCATTAAATCCATCTCTTTTGTCATGTTTTGTACCAGTAAGAACAGAGTAGTAAATGCAGGTCAAATGCAGTTCACCCCTCTCTTTACCTCCCTCTGGTCTTTCTGTCAGTCTGCAGTTCAAAATATCAGCCACTGTTGGGGCCCAGGTTACATTTTTTTCAACACGTTCAAATTGTTTTACAGTTTTCCCTTAATGGACTGATGATAACTTATTTAAACCATAATTGACTTCAAGGCGCATTGTGCAACTTTTCTGGTGGAGGGTCTGTCAAATGCTTTTCTCCATGGAGATGTTATTGCTTTGTCTGGAATGTTTCACAGTATCGCAGTATGGTGATCCCCCTCATACCTTTTCTAGGCATTTTTGAGCTGTAAAACCACCTGTAATTGAATAAATGTAAGGTGGAGCTGTTTAATGTCATACTATGAAACATTTCAAGTAGAGCAGTGATATCCACAGAAACAAGCAGGTGACGGACCCCCAACCAAAAAGTTATTTAAATATATGAAAGGTTGATGGAAGATACAGTGGTACCTCACCTTACGAAATTAATTAGTTCCAGAAGTGGTTTCGTAACGTGAATTTTTCGTAAGTTGAGTAGCTATTTCAATGGAAAAGGCCTGATCCGTTCCAAGGTTTTTTTTTATAGTGTAACTTTTTTTTTTTATAGTGTAACTTTTTTTTTTTTATAGTGTAACATTGTGTTCTGCTTCCTGATTGGCTAAGAGACTGTAGAGCCATGACTAAACGTGGAATAAACCAGGTCTAAACCAGAACTAAACCAGGTCTAGACCTGGACTGGACCTGGACTAAACCAGGACTGGACCAGGGCCGTGCGGCTGGTTTGTGGCTCGGAGGACGCGTTCCGGGCGCCGCAGTTCTCTCTTGCTCGCAGACCCGGTGCCGTTCGTGCAGACTAGGACTAGGGGTGCGTGCTCCTCGGTGCGCGCGGTGCTCCTCGGTGCACCTCGTGCGCGCGGTGCTCCTCGGTGCACCTCGTGCGTCACGCACGGTTCTCCTCGCGGGCGGTGCTCCTGTCTCCGCGCTGCTTCCGGAGTCGTCTCCCCCCACGCTTCACTATTAATACATTTTGTTGAAAATCTATGAAAGTTTGAGTGTTTAAACAAGAGAGAAATGCGAGAAAAGCCCAACTCCAGTCTGAGAAAAGCATAGAATGTGTGTGGTGAGGCATTTACAGCCCTAAAACATGTAGAACAATTGCAAAATACAAAGTTGTCCTACCTCGTGGACCACCTCTGGAACCTAACCCCGTGTGTTGATAAAGTGTAGGCCTATTTACGTTTCGGGGCGTGCATCTGAGCGCGCATTAATTGAATTTTGGAGATTTCGTGTTTCGTAACTTGAATTTTCTTTCGTATCTACAGACCAAAATTTAACGTGAAGGCGTTTCGTAACTTGAAATTTTCACCTCACTTTCGTAAGGTGAGGTACCACTGTATACACTTTGGCGCTCAGATCTTTCAGTGTGTTCTCTAGATTTTGTTGAGATTAATGTGGCATAAATAATTTTGCCATTCAGTTTGTGGAGTATAAATGTCACTGTGAATATTTAATCTTTAAGGGTTTGAGGGTATGCCATCTTCTTGTCTCATGGTGATGCTGTTGCTTTGGCTGGGATGGTCCACAGTATGGAATTAAACAAATATATCTTGCATTTATTCAGTTACAGGTGTTTTTATTTCTCAATAAAAACACAGTGAGCGGCTCCACTTCTCCACAGATATGACTTGTAACTTAGCTTGGTGATGTGGCCTAGCTTGTCGGCATGGAGAAGATTAAATTACACTACAGAAAATTCCAGGAAAAAAAAAACAAAAACATCTACATGGAGTCAAGCAGGTACCAGAAAAGTTGCACCTTTAAAGTCTTTTTTTTTTTTTTTTTTGCCAATAATAAGAAACAATGTATTTGTTTGAAAAATGTTACTTGAACTTTGAAAACCAGACTTTGGTAGATGGTGAAGAGGAGAAGATGGATGGTTCTGCTGGCCATAGGGGGACTTGTAACTGAAATAAGAGAGAGGAGTTGAGAGAGAGTGCATTGATGGGAAATAAAACGTCTCATATTTTGGTGTTGCCAGTTGGGACTTGCAGTGTCAATAAAGCAGTCTGTTTCCTATGTTTATTTTTCCAGTCATTAATTTAGCTCATAGTTATCCTCCAAGGGGCGCTTCATGTTTTACTTACTTTTATACTTCCTCTGACCCTACTTCTGTCTCTCTCACGTTGGTAACAAGTTTGTAAGTAGATTTTTTATTCAGAATTGACTCTTGTGAGCTTTAAAGGTGCACTGTGTAATAAGGGTTTTGCCTTGATTATTCCAAAGTATGGAAATACATTTGATAATCACAATGGAGATAGGTTAATGGGCAGATCTGTGGAGAAGCAAGCCTGCACATGGTAAGAATTCATGTTTTTAGGGTGTTTTTGAGCTATAAAACAACTGTAATTGAACAAATGCAAGGGAGATATGTTTAATGCCCTGTTGTGGAACATTCCAGGCAAAGAAATAACATCTCCATGGAGACAAGCAAGTAGCAGACCCTCCAACTTAAATGTTACATAGTACACCTTTAAAGCCCCAGTGTGTAGGATTCATGGCACATAGGTGGATGGTGCTATTGCACTTCCTGTTTTAGCTACGGCAGACCTCGAGGGTCACCCGGGCGCGCCGTAACACGGACAGCTCTCGTACCCGCGCACAAGCCGCGTGCCGCTACTGTATAAATAAAACGCGGTCCCGTTTTGTTTTTCTTTTCTCATGAAAACACACATTCCCGATCATGTACCATGACACTCTACACATCAAATGAAACCTTACAGTCTCCTCTTTTTGACTATGCAATTTATTTCCCTGCACAACAATCACTCCCCGAGCACATGGGGCTTTTATACGGAAAAGCACAAAACGAGGTTAGCTTACCTTAGAATGCTTTGCACAGGTCAAACTCTGTATTTCACCATAAACTTGCTCTCAATTTGTCCGTAAGGATCCAGCGAATAAAATCCAGTAAAACAATTTAGTCCAAAACACGTGTTAGATCCATTACGACGTCTGATCCGGCAGCATGCTTGTGTTGTTTACCCAAAACCACGAGCCTTGCCGAAGGCGAAGGCGGAGCCCAAATGTCCTTCTGCGGCTCTCGTATTCAAAATGGCTGCCTCTGCATGGGGAAGATCCCCCTTTTATGTGACTATATCTAAGTCCAAAAGAATACTTTGATTTCATCATGGAAGTGAAAAGGCTTGGAAAACAATGTATTTTTGAATGGGTATCTTCAATTTCAGTAATTAACGGGTAAAAATCTTACACACTGTCCCTTTAATGTCAGGTTGTAATGTTACTTCATCAAACCCATTCCTGGAGTTGTTTTGTTTCATTCACACATGTTTGAGTAACGCTTTATTATTAGTCTGTCTACATCTCCAAAGCTCAAAATGCTCTGTTCCACCTTGTGATGTCATGTAGTGGTAGTTTTTAAGTTAACAGCTACGTTTTACCTTTTGTTCAATAGAGATTGGCAGTTCTAGGGCTAAAATTATCCTAATGATTCTCGTGAAGATGGAGCACTTCCTGTATTACCACATGACACCACAAGGTGGAACAGAGTGAAGAACTCCACCTAAATATACAGGGTTTGTGTGATGAACATGTGTGAATGAATCAAAACACAACTCCAGGTCTGTTTGTGATGAGGAAACAACATTAGAACATGAATAAAAAAATAGCGTAATATGGCACTTTCGCTGTTTTCAAGAATGCAAGAACTCCATGCATTTCAGAACATATTGTAAAACTACAACTTTAGCAGGTTTTATACTGAAATAGACTCCATGGACACCAGACATTGTCACCTCATAAATTACACTTTTGTGCTTTGCTAATTGCGACCATTTGAATCGCCATTTCAATCGCTCACTCTGCTCTAGTTTGGAGTGCCCTGCTTCTTTCCCTTCATTGTTCTCTCATAAATATTTTTAAACAAGTCATAGGACAGTCAGGCTGCCACTTAACAGTTCCCAAAAGTCCACCTTGTAAATATTAATATGTTCTTGGAGTCCATTCGTGCCATTGAGTGACCTATTAGCTGGAATTGCCAGAGTTAGGTTTAGGTCCACTTGCTCTATGCTGGCTTTCCCCTGTGTTTTTAACCTGCTGGCTCTACACTCTGCTCATTCCTGCAGGAGCACTTTGCCGAGCTTGTATCCCCAACACAGCTCGTTAGCCGCCACCGTTAGACACCATCGTTAGCTTAGCCCATCTTTTCTAAGCTCCAAAGCCCACAGCACAACTGGAGTCTGGTACAACACCACAGTAGTTTAAATGCTTTTGCAGATTGTAATTGTTTCAGAGAGGGTCGGGACGTTACAGTATTTTCCTTGTGTCTGGTCAAATGGAGGCCAGCCAAAGCCCTCAGGTGAAGCTGTCTGTGAATGTAGACAGTGTTATACTCCTAACAACAAAGTGACAACAGGAGTGACACCGAAATGGACTGTTTAAACAAATTTAAAAGCGGACAATATCATTTTTCTGGTGGGGTGTTTGCTATCTGCTTGTCTCCATGGAGATTTTATTGCTTTGCTTGGAATGTTCCACAGTATGACATTAAAGATCCCATGACATGGTACTTCTTGATGCTTTTATATGGCTCCTTAATGGTTCCCTAATACTGTAAATGAATCCTTCTTCAAAATCAACACTCATCAACAAGATAAGATGAGAAAGAGTAATTTTTCTCTCTCTGAACAGGCCATTATGCTTGAATGCAAATGAGGAGGACAGAGATGGCCTATAGTAGAGGGTGGGGGCGTGGCCAAACTCTCAGCTCTCAGCTGTCCGCTCTGATCCATTTCTGCGTTTTTGCGCGGAGAAGAGATGAGAAGCGTTCAATTGAAAAATAAACACATTTCCACAGAAAATAAAATTAAACCACTGCTGTTCAAAGGTCCAGAGGCTCAGATAAAGGACTTCCGAGCCTAGAAACACTCGGACGTGCCTCCAGGCAAATAAAAAAACGCATTTCGCATTGCCTAGCGCATTCGCGGTCCAAACTCTCTGGGCGTGATTTACAGAGACGCTGAGTAGACACAGACGGGGGGGTGGAGCTGCATTTTTCGATCTGACGTCAATAAGGTGCCTTGTTGAGAATCGCCCGTTTGAGATGTGTTTTTTTCTAACGCAGAAAAGGATCGCAAATGCTCAGTTTAGACATTTCGCAACTTTTAGCCATGGGGTAAAACAGGGTAGGGGAGCTCACATTAACGTTCAAAAACCTCAGAAAGTGAAAATGTCATGCCATGGGACCTTTAAACATATTTGGGATGCATTGATATGGATACCGGTATTGAATCTTGGCACCGATACTGGAAAATTAGCTGGATCGGGTATCAGTTCCATGATATTGGTTAAGTTAATATCCTTTAATTCAACATCATAAGACTATTTACTGGGTGGTTTTGGCTTAGAACATCTCATAATGTTTGAACTTGTCTTCACACAAGGCTGTGCAGTGGTTATTTGAAGATAAATAACAGTTACATAACATAATTGGATGTCTTGTGTAATAAGTTGACTATAGTTTAAGGAAATAAGTGCCATTTTCCATCTCTACTATCTCTTTTATTGGTTTATATCGGGTACCGACAGACTCTGAAAGTCAAAGTATCAGATTCAGGACTGCATCCCTAAAACATATCTTTCTTGCATTTATTCAGTTACATTTTATAGTTTTTTGTTTTGTTTTTTGTTGTTGCATATACTGGCAGACATGCGTTTGCCTCACCACAGGTCTGACCTGTACACCTGCTTATGTCCATGGAGACAGCTAAAAGTTTAATGTCGTACTGTGGAACATTCCAGACAAAGCAATAAGCAAAGTTTATAGTGCACCTTTTAAAATGCTGAGTTTCCATTGACTGAATCTGAGTAGAATACCTGGTGCAATGTTTAGCTATATAAAGAAAGCCTGTCTGTGTTATCCCTCGTTTGTTCATTTGAAGGGTCCATTGCAAAAGAAGCTGAAGGCTGAAGTACCTGGATGAGTGTCAAAACATATTCACATCATTTTTATTATTGAATTGAATCATCTTTTGGTATTAGACAAACAATAGAAGAAACATCTGTGAGGTAAGGCTGGTCCAGGAGTCTCTTTTAGCTGTTTTACTATGGACTTTGTGGTTCTTAGTCTTGGACATAAAGAGACTGTTTGAGAATGAGATTTGAACCTGCGACCCTCTTGGGCTGTGGTGCTCAAACTGTGCCACATGTTTTAATTCCAGATTGTAAACAAGCTCTGTAATTCAAATATTTATTGAATTTAGAGTCAATACACTTTTTTAATACAGTTTTCTCTCTTTAGGGCCCATACCAGGCCATTTTTTGATCTGTTTTGATCAAAAATATACCCAGAGTTCTTCTCCCAAATAGAAAACACTATGTTCCACCTTGTGATGTCATGTGGTAATACAGGAAGTGCTCCACTGTTTTTCAACTCTGTACACCTTCACTAGAATCATATGGATAATTTCAACCCAGGAATTGCCCATCTCTACTAAACTAAAGCTAGAGACTCCGCTATTTCGATACTATTCCGATACCAAAACTGTTTGTTTTCAATATTATCATCATTATTGTTTAACTACAAATAACGGTACCCATAATGATAAAACACCTGCAATTCAACATAATAAAGAAAATACTTAAATACCCCCCATATGGTATGACTTAATTAACTAAGAGACTTAGACTTAAGAAAACAAAATAAACCCACAAATTAACATTAATTGTTCAGTCCGGGTCATGTGGCCCCCTTTAGCGCACCACTATGCGCTATTTATCACATGACCAGGAAGTGCCCTAACCTGGGAAATCCCAGGGTGCTTTGCACGATCGTTCTGATCTAAAAGACAGCCTGGCAACTAGGCTAAGCGAGGGCTCCTGATTTGGGGAGCCAATCAGAGAGCGGGGAGGGGTGGAAAGACGGTGACGAGTACTACCCGACAAAGATCATGGAGATGGTCCCCGGGCGCAGTAATGTACTGCTCACTGCTCCTGATAACAGGATGGGTTAAATGCAGAACTGGAATTTCCCCACTGTGGGACTAATAAAGGCATAGCTTTCTTTCTTCTTTCAAACGGAAGCTTGTAGTTTGAACTGACAACTGACATGATTGGGTATGGGCTACGTATACGCCAAATGATAGACATTCATAACGCCCAATAAACGGCCGTTGGCGATCGTAAACCACACCTACACTACGAGATATTTAGTAGGTGCTCCCAGACCATATATCACTTGTGATATGGTCTGGTGTAAACCAGGCAAGAAGTGCCCCGGTTTGGCCCCTGAACCAGAGAGCAGCGTGGAGACAGTGGAAGGTAGGGAGAGCATCCGTGCACCCTCGCACGCACTAGGGAGGGGAACAGAGTCCAGATAGTGGGAAAACAGTTTGTAAGCAGTCCTGCAGTAGCAGCGAAAGGTTTGCACCGGAGCCTGGCTCCACAAACCAGGGGGAGCACTCCGCGCGCGCTCTCCCATCTAAGAAAGAGAGAGAGGCGCCAGTCGGGGGGCAGCTACAGGCGCTCCGTCACACTGTGTCTCATTGAGATACGCCTCCGTTCAGGAAATCCATTCCATTTGCAGCAGGAGCAGAGCAGCCGACAGGGACTCACTCGTGGAGTCATTTCATCAGATAATGTGTATATTACAGACATGGCTCATGGATCGGAAATTTTCGCAGGTTGGATCGGAATTTCCGATCCATGAATTACGTTGATATCGGAACCCAATACCGATACTGGATCGGATCGGCCCCATCCCTAACTTAAACATGTGTAAATGAAATGAAACACAACTCCAGGTATGTTTTTGATTAGGAAACATTATAACATGGCTTAGAGTTAAATGTGTTTAATATAGGACCTAGCAGCAATAGCGAAGTCCTATTTTAGAAGAAGAAGTGACTTTATTGATCTCACACAGGAGAAATTCTTCTCTGCATTTAACCCATCCTGTTATTATGAGCAGTGGGCAGCACATTACTGCACCCGGGGACCATTTCCTGATCTTCTTGCTTCAGTTTGGTCAGGACCACAGCTGGAGGATTTACCTGGTGCATGTTTTGGGTTGATGGGGTAAACCAGAGTGCTCGAAGGAAATCCACCCAGACACGAGGAGAACATGCAAACTCCACACAGAAAGGCTCGGGCGACCCTAGGATCGAACCCGGAACCTTCTTGCTGTGAAGCATGAGCGCTAGCCACTCAGCCTGAGCTAGCTTGAGTTTAGTTCTTGTTTAGACATACAACAGTCTTGTTTTAGATCTGGTTTAGATCTTGTGGTACTTTGAAAGCCAAATGTGAGATGTGTTAGGGTTTGTGTGTTACTTTTTATTTTGAAAATGACCCTATTATGAAACAGACTGAATCCAGGGCAGTGATGATCAGACTGAGTACTGCAGAGGTATTTTCTGTGGTACAGCATATCTTTGTTCACAATTTGCTGCTGTGAGTCTCATAATCTGTCTCTATCTCTGCAAGTTGAAAACATGAACATAGATCACATCTCTCCCTCCCTCTCTCCCTCCCTTGCATCTTTTCTTTCTCACTCTTTACCGCTCTCCTCCCTCTCTTTCTCTCATAGACTGTATAAAGAAGTGGACAAAGGGAGTGTGACGTCATTCAGCTCCAGTCAAATGAAGCTCACGAGGCTAGCAGTTATAGGGCAAATTGGGAGCTGAGTAGTAGAATTTATTAACAAACAAAATAGGGAAATAAAAACATCAGGATCATGTCAAACGGGTTAATATGAACATTTTAAAGGTCCCATGGCATGAAATTTTCACTTTCTGAGGTTTTTGAACGTTAATGTGAGCTCCCCTACCCTGTTTAGCCCCCCCCCCCCATGGCTAAAAGTTGCGAAATGTCTAAACTGAGCATTTGCGATCCTTTTCTGCGTTAGAAAAAATCAGAGCTCAAACGGGCGATTCTCAACAAGGCACCTTATTGACGTCAGATCGAAAAAAGAAATGCAAATGCAGTTCCACCCCCGTCTGTCTGTACTCAGCGTCTCTGTAAATCACGCCCAGAGAGTTTGGACTGCGGAGGAGCTACGCAATGCGAAATGCGTTTTTTTATTTGCCTGGAGGAACTTGCGAGTGTTTCTAGGCTCGGAAGTCCTTTATCTGAGCCTGTGGATATCTGAAACAGCAGTGGTTTAATTTTATTTTCTGTGGAAATGTGTTTATTTTTCAATGGAAGGCTTCTCATCTCTCCCCCCGTGCAAAAACACGTGGGTCACAGAGCGGAGGGGAGAGTTTGGCCACGCCCCCACCCCCTACTATAGGCCATCTCTGTCCTCCTCATTTGCATTCAAGCAACAACGCCCATAATGGAGTGTTCCAGAGTGACATTTATGACTCTTTCTCATCTTATCTCTGTTTCTCATGCACTGAGTGTTGATTTTGAAGAAGGATTCATTTACAGTATTAGGGAACCATTAAGGAGCCATATAAAAGCATCAAGAAGTACCATGTCATGGGACCTTTAAGACCAAAATGACGAGGCTCACTGCAGCAGTTAAGAGAGGGGGGTGGCCATTTTTCAGTGTAATGTCACTTGGAGCCAGAATCGATGGAGCTGGAAGGTTCAAGGTTCTTTATATATACCGTCTATGCTTTCTCTTTTAGTTTGTGTCTCTCTTTCTCTCTCTACCTCCCTCACCATCTCTCCCTTCCCCTTTCTCTCTGCCCCTCCCTCCCCCTCCCTCTCTCTGTGTGTCAAAGGGGAATGTATGAAGCTGCTATCTCTCTGTTTGTCTGAGGCACATTTCCTCTATCTCTCTCTCTCTCTCTGTCTCCCTCACTACTGCCCTCTTTCTTTCCCTCCCCTCTTCTCTCTCTCCCTCTAATTTTCTCTGGCAACTCTCCCCCCACCCCCCTCGTTCTGTCTCTCCACCCCCTCTCTCAGCATCTCTCTCTCTCTTGTCCTTTCTACATCTACCTCCTGTACTATCTCTCCCTATCTTTCTACCCCTCCCTCTCACTCCCTCTCTTTCTGTGTCAGAGGGTCCTGTGTGATAAGCAGCTGTCTCTGTGTTTGTCTGCGAGGAACATTTCACAAGTGTGAGGTGTTTGTGTGCTCTCGTCTGATAAGGACCGAGATAAAGATCCATCACCAGAATGGAGCTCTACCCACTGCAGTAAAATCTGTATCTGAACACACATCTCTCTCTCTCTCTCTCTCCCTCACACAGACACAACCAGAAAACCTTTTAGTTTAGCTGCTTCTGATGTTAAAAAGAAAGCATTTGGGCCAATTAAAGGTGCTGTACCTGATTTCCTTAAATGTGAAAAACAGAGCTAGTTCATTGTAAACAATTTGCAGTGGTCCAAAGTTATTCCTCACTTACCTTATGCATTTTGAGCATCCTAATTTTCGAGACCAGAGCGGACTTTTGCCCCCATGGTAAATCTAATAATGATGATAACATGGACTTTCAGATTATTGGATAATAAAAGGCTTCATAATTAGATGCTGGCAGTTCCTCAAGAGCTGCTTATAAAATATATTTGTAGCGGGGGGAGGATATACACTATATTATCTAAAGTATTCGCTCAGCTGCATTGACTCGCATATGAACTTAAGTGACATCTCATTTTTAATCCTTAGGGTTTAATATGACGTTGGTCCACCCTTTGCAGCTATAACAGCTTCAACTCTTCTTGGAAGGCTGTCCACAAGGTTTAGGAATGTGTTTATGGGAATTTTTGACCACTCTTCCAGAAGTGCATTTGTGAGGTCACACACTGATATTGGACGAGAAGGGGCCATCTCCAAACTCTTCCCAGAAAGTTGGAGCATGGAATTGTCCAAAATCTCTTGGTATGCTGAAGCATTCAGGGTTCTTTCACTGGAATTAAAGGGCCAAGCCCAGCCCCTGAAAAACAACCCCACACAATCCCCCCTCCACCAAACTTTACACTTGGCACAATGACTTATCCATCAGATTGCCAAATGCCAAAAAGCATGATTCGTCACTTGAGAGAACGTGTCTCCACTCTAGAGTCCAGTGGCGGCGCTTTACACCACTGCATCCGATGCTTTGCATTGCACTCGGTGATGTTTCGCTTGGATGCAGCTGCTCAGCCATGGAAACTCATTCCATGAAGCTCTCTACGCACTGTTTTTGAGCTAATCTGAAGGCCACATGAAGTTTGGAGGTCTGTAGCGATTGACTGTGCAGAAAGTTGATTACCTCTGCGCTAGGGGTGGGTATTGGTAAAGAAGTTACAATTCAATTCAAATCACGATTCATATGCCACAATGCGATACTATCACGATGCATCACGATTCTTGAATTACTGCGATGCATTGCAATATATACGACATACTTCAGTGAAAATGTACCAAAAAAAAAAGAGGATAACTTAAATATCAGTGTCTGTGTATCTGGGTAGTGTCTTCAGTTTATACATAACTCTGAGCAACTCAATTCATAACTGAATTTATTGAATAACAAAAACAAATAAACCAAACCAATAACAAAAAAAGTGCATAGGATTTTTTTCTAAAACAAAAAATGATGTTGCTGATGAGGTAGCTCCCACCATAACAAACAATACTCTTTCACAAAGAAAAAAGTGCATAGGATTTATAAAAAGAATAAACTAATTATTTATTTATTTATTAATAATTAATTAATTATTTAAATTATTATTAATTAATTAATTAAAAATCGATTTTGGCATCAAGAATCGATGCAGTATATTGTGAAAGTTAGTATCGCGATGCATTGTGATTATTTTGCACACCCCTACTCTGCGCACTATGTGCCTCAGCATCCGCTGACGCCGCCCAGTCAGTTTACGTGGCCTACCGCTGAGTTGCTGTTGTTCCCAATCGATCCAACTTCGTTTTAATACCACTGACAGTTGATTGTGGAATATTTAGGAACAAGGAAATATCACGACTGGACTTGTTGCACAGGCAGCATCTTATCACAGTACCACACCAGAGCGACCCATTCTTTCACAAATGTTTGTAGAAACAGTCTGCTGGCCCAGGTGCTTGATTTTATTCACCTGTGGCCATGGAAGTGAGTGGAACACCTGATTTCGATTATTTGGATGGGTGAGTGAATACTTTTCACAATATAGTATATTTTTCTCAAATACATAGGGTTTGTCTTTTTTTGCATCTATGTCTGTGGCAAAATGTTCAGCAGTTACCATGGAGACACACTGCAAACATTACCAAACACAACCAACAAGGTTTTAAGTCTGAGAAGAAAAAAAATATTTAAACAACACTTTCTCAAGAACTTGTGATCAGGAGTGGTTATGGTATCTATTTATGTGTCGAGTCTAACAAAAAAGGTTCAGACTGCTGGCTAATGCTAGCTGTTGACTTTAGATTTTTTTGAGAGGGACTTAAGTGTATTTTTTTGCACACATAATGCCTGAGTTAAGCCCTATATATTTACCATTCCAACCTCTCCTCTATCTCTCTTTCCTCTATTTCTCCTCTCTCTCTTTCTCTCCTCTCCTCTATCTTTCTTTCCTCTATTTCTCCTCTCTTTCTCTCCTCTCTGTCTCGCTCTCCTCTCCTATCTCTCTTTCCTCTATTTCTCCTCTCTCTCTCTCTCTCTCTCTCTTTCTTTCTCTCTCTCTCCTCTCCTCTCTATCTCTTTCCTCTATTTCTCCTCTCTCTCTGTCTCTCTTTCTCTCTCCCTCTCCTCTCTCTCTCTTTCCTCTATTTCTCCTCTCTCTCTCTCTCTCTCCTCTATCTCTTTCCTCTATTTCTCCTCTTTTTCTCTCCTCTCTCTCTTTCCTCTATTTCTCCACTCTCTCTTTCTCTCTCTCTCCTCTCCTCTCTCTCTTTCCTCTATTTCTCCTCTCTCTCTCTCTCCTCCTCTATCTCTTTCCTCTATTTCTCCCTCTCTCTCTCTCCTCTCCTCTATCTCTTTCCTCTATTTCTCCTCTTTCCTCTATTTCTCCTCTCTTTCTCTCCTCTATCTTTCTTTCCTCTATTTCTCCTCTCTCTTTCTCTCCTCTCTTTCTTTCCTCTATTTCTCCTCTCTCTCTCTCTCTCTCTCTCTATCTTTCTTTCCTCTATCTCTCCTCTCTCTCCTCTCCCTCTCTCTCTCTCTCTCTCTCTCTCTCCTCTCCTCTATCTCTCGTTCATATATTTCTCCCCTCTCTCTCCTCTCCTCTCCTCTATCTCTCTTTCCTATATTTCTCCCCCTCTCTCTCTCTCCTCTCCTCTCTATCTCTCTCTCCTCTCTCCCTCCTCTCTCCTCTATCTCTCTCTCCTCTCTCTCTCCTCTATCTCTCTGTCTCTCCCTCTATCTCTCTGTCTCTTCTCTCCTCTATCTCCCTCTCCTCTATCTCTCTGTCTCTCCTCTCCTCTATCTCCCTCTCCTCTCCTCTATCTCTCTGTCTCTCCTCTATCTCCCTCTCCTCTCCTCTATCTCTCTATCTGTCTCTCCTCTATCTCTCTGTCTCTTCTCTCCTGTCTGCAGTGGGTCAAGGTTGTGTGAGTCAGAGTCTGCTTTTTCTGTCCACCATCACCTCACCACATTATCTTATCTTTATGTCTGTGTTTTCTGTGGCATTAAAATCTATAGTTTATTTTAACGACTCGGACATTAAAAATAAGAGGCCACATTTATGTCGTTCACGTGAGTCTCAAAGCACATGCAGGAGGTGAAGTCATGTTCTGAACCAGAGACGTTGTAGATGTTTACAGCGACCTTTTACCTTTAGTTCAGGAGAGATTAGCAATTCCAAGTGTGAATCTATCCAAATGATTCTAGTGAAGGTGTATGGAGTTTAAAAACACAGTGGAGCACTTCCTGTATTACCACACGACATCACGTCACCTCTGGCTTTTCAGATTGAAGTAAATTTAGTAAAAAGTCATGGATGACAAACTAGAAATTGGTCAGTTGAAAAAAGTAAAAAAAAGTATGTGTACTACATGATGGACATTTTGTCTTCAACTCAGGTCATAAATTGTTAAAGGTCCCATGGCATGACATGTTCCCTTTCTGAGGTTTTTGAACGTTAATGTGAGCTCCTCTACCCTGTTTAGCCCCCCCCCCCATGGTTAAAAGTTGCGAAATGTCTAAACTGAGCATTTGCGATCCTTTTCTGCGTTAGAAAAAATCAGAGCTCAAACGGGCGATTTTGAACAAGGAAACTTATTGACGTCAGCTCGAAAAAAGAAATGCAAATGCAGTTCCACCCCCGTCTGTCTGTACTCAACGTCTCTGTAAATCACGCCCAGAGAGTTTGGACTGCGGAGGAGCTACACAATGCGAAATGCGTTTTTTTTATTTGCCTGGAGGAACTTGCGAGTGTTTCTAGGTTCGGAAGTCCTTTATCTGAGCCTCTGGATATCTGAAACAGCAGTGGTTTAATTTTATTTTCTGTGGAAATGTGTTTATTTTTCAATGGAACGCTTCTCATCTCTCCCCCCATGCAAAATCAGGGAAGTGGGTCACAGAGCGGGGTGGAGAGTTTGGCCACGCCCCCACCCCCTACTATAGGCCATCTCTGTCCTCCTCATTTGCATTCAAGCAACAACGCCCATAATGGAGTGTTCCAGAGTGACATTTATGACTCTTTCTCATCTTATCTCTGTTTCTCATGCACTGAGTGTTGATTTTGAAGAAGGATTCATTTACAGTATTAGGGAACCATTAAGGAGCCATATAAAAGCATCAAGAAGTACCATGTCATGGGACCTTTAAAGATTCACTTTTCTAGTGAGGGTTTGTTACCTTCTTGTTTCCATGGTTTTAGTGTGGCATGCATTCTGAGTTGGGTCACCTCTCCACAGATCTGGCCTGTGATTTGGCCTGGTGATGTCTACCTGGTTGCATAGATACTTAAGTTTGCTGGGATACTGTAGAACATTCTAGGTAGGCAATAACAAATCTAACTGTGAAGAGAGGGAAGTTTGTCAAAGTTTATTTATTTAGTCGAGTTTTAGAGTTTAAATCACAGTTTGAAGCACAGAGAAAGAAAGGCATATTTTATTAAACTAATGCTATTTATTATATTTCAGGTTCATCTTATTCTAAACTTTAAACACGTTTGACCTCTGTAAGAATATTGAATGTATAAATCAAATTAATCATTTAATGAATTGGCAAAAACAATATCTGTTCTTCCAGTATTACCAAACTTTCACAAATTTGCCAACAAAAATCTCAACATATGCACTTCTTTGATCAATTTTATAATTTTTTTAACAGTACATTTCTTTCATGTTTGTGTCTGTGGCAGAATATTAATTGTACCAGAGTCAGTTTAAAATGTTTACAGTGTGTTTAATGTTTTAGCCTCTGAGACGCACTAAAATCCAGGATTTAACCCGAATACATTGATAATAATATATTATTTGTACATAAATTAAATTTCTGGCACTTCTACATTTTGATTGTCGTGATTCTGATGCATTTAAAGGAATAGGAATGTTTTTACAATCTGGACCTTATTTCAGTAATAAAACAACGTGATTTACTCAAGAAAGAGGAGAGTTAGACCCAACTCACTTTAGATGTTTTTCACTTAAAGGAAAAGTAACATTTTTTACAATCTGAACCTTCTTTCGGCACTAAAACAAGTAGTTTTACTCACCCATAGCATTTTGGTGTCAATTGGAGCAGTTTTGTAGAAGTTATGTTGAGCCGTTCTGTTCTACTAGTGATCCCGTATCCGTTAGCGTGAGTGCTCGGGGTATTACTTTGCGGTGTCCAAATAACACAAACTTTAGCACTTTTCAAATCACAGAAGATCGCTGTGTCAGGGTAGACTTTCAGTAGATTCCAAAACGGCCTGAAACCCGATATCGCAACAGAAAAGTAAAGTTCAGAGCGGTGTTAGCTTCTTTCGGACTAGCGGTGTTTACAGAACAGCTGAGTTCACGCATGCGCACTGTCCTCTCTGATGACGTCATCAAATGAAACTATAGCTGCATATCGGGTTTCAGGCCGTTTTGGAATCCACTAAAAGTCTACGCTGACACAGCGATCTTCTGTGATTTGAAAAGTGCTAAAGTTTGTGTTATCTGGAGACCGCAAAGTAATGCCCCGAGCACCATGTTAAAGGCAAATTAACATTTTTTTTTACAATCTGAGCCTTCTTTCAGCAATAAAACAAGTAGTTTTACTCACCCATAGCAGTTTGGTGTCAATTGGAGCAGTTTTGTAGAAGTTATGTTGTAGCCGTTCTGTTCTACTAATGATCCGTATCCGTTAGCGTGAGTGCTCGGGGCACTGATTTGCGGTGTCCAAATAACACAAACTTTAGCACTTTTCAAATCACAGAAGATCGCTGTGTCAGCGTAGACTTTTAGTAGATTCCAAAACGGCCTGAAACCCGATATCGCAACAGAAAAGTAAAGTTCAGAGCGGTGTTAGCTTCTTTCGGACTAGTGGTGTTTACAGAACAGCTGAGTTCACGCATGCGCACTGTCCTCTCTGATGACATCATCAAATGAAACTATAGCTGCATATCGGGTTTCAGGCCGTTTTGGAATCTACTAAAAGTCTACCCTGACACAGCGATCTTCTGTGATTTGAAAAGTGCTAAAGTTTGTGTTATTTGGACACCGCAAAGTAATGCCCCGAGCACTCATGCTAACGGATACGGGATCATTAGTAGAACAGAACGGTTACAACATAACTTCTACGATACTGCTCCAATTGACACCAAAGTGCAATGGGTGAGTATTGCCGAAAGAAGGCTCAGATTGTTAAAAAACGTTACTTTTCCTTTAAAGGGTGAAAATGGGGTAAAAGAGTAAAATTGGTTATCTCTAGTTTTATTTTTCTCTATTCTGTTAAATTATATGTTTACTGCCCTGATGTTGTGGAAAAAAACAGACTCCCGGGTTTAAAGCCTTTAAAAGTCACATTTTCAAGCGAGAATTGTAGAGTGAGGCGTATATGTCACATACAGGCTTTGGTTCCCTGTGGTTTGTTGCTAATGGAGCCTGGAGAGTGAAAAGCTTTAAGCCTCCAGTGTGAGAGGTGAAGTGGTCAAGCCCCGTCTCCTCCTTCCTCTCTGCTGAGTTTGGACACGGCTGCTGGTCTGTCTGTGCTTTTTCCAATTCCTCCTTTTACCATAACAGACCATTATAATCTTCCACTCAAATAGGACTGCAAAGAAGAATCAAAATAATCCTATTAAAATCATTCTAATCACATTTTGTTCCTTACGTTCCTGAGCTAAACAGACACATGTCAAACAAATCCTGCGTATTTAGGCATATTTAGGAGTTCTTCTCTCAAACTGAAAACACTCTGTTGCACCTTGTGATGTCATGTGGTAATGCAGGAAGAGCTCCACTGTGTTTTTAACCTCCATATGCCTTCACTACAATCATTTGGATGATTTCAGACCTGGAATTGCCCATCTCTAGTGAACTAAAGGGAAAAGGAGCTGTTAACATGACATCACACAGTGGAATGGAGCTTTTAGAACTTTGGAGATTGACTTAATAATAAAGGATTACTCAGACATGTGTGAATGAAACTTCAGGTCTGTTTTTGAAGAGGTAACAACATTCCAACATGGTTTAAGAGTCACTTTTTGCATAATGTAGGACTTTTAAATCAAATCAAAATGTCAAAAAAGAATAAAGTATAAGTTATTTTATTTTACAATACATTTGGATTGAACAAAATGGGTTATAGGTTGATGAGCAGTGTTTCCCACAGACCAAGTAACATTGTGTGGCGCCCCCTCCCCCAATTAGACAGCAATGCCATAAGAAACTTGCCCGGTTTACGATCGCCAACGGCCGTTTATTGGGCGTTACGAATGTCTATCATTTGGCGTGTACGTAGCCCATAGCCAGTCATGTCAGTTGTCGGTTCAAACTACAAGCTTCCGTTTGTCACGTAGTACGCGTCACCGTCTTTCCACCCCTCCCCGCTCTCTGATTGGCTCCCAGAATCATGAGAGCTCGCTTGCCATAGTCGCCAGGCTGTCTTTCAGATCGGAACGAACAAAAGCAGCCTGGGATTTCCCAGGTTAATAAGACACTACTAAAGGTACAACAATGCAACTAAATGAAATAATGAAACAGCATTAGCCTATTTGGTGCCTATTTGCATTCCCTATCAGAGGGGTAAGCACGGGTCAGGCTACCTCTGGGCTTTGTTACGGTTCCAAGTGTCGGGACGGTCCTGGAGGTGCGCCCACGTAGACGTCGGGTGACCGCTAAAGGACTGGGCTGAGTGCACTTGGCGGACACCCTGCTCTGTGGGCGGCCTCGGGGACCTGTCACCGAGGCGCGGGAGGAACAGGAAACCGTTCCACCTCCGCGGGCAGTCGGGTCTGAAGAGCAAGTAGTGTGCCCTCACTGACATGTATGCACAGCTCTCTCTCTCGCTCTCTATCTCTCTCTCTCTCTCTCTCTCTAGAATGGCGTTGAAAAAATAAAGAGGGGGAATCAGTTTGTGGCATTATGTGTGTGTTACATCTCTTACAGCTCCAAAAAGCAGGACTAGAATGGAAACATGGAAATGAAATCACATTTTTTAAAAACTGTGAGGCCAGAATTGGAAACTGAAGCATGAAATGTGTTTATATATTAAAAATTATATTAAAATCTCTTCTTGTGTCTTTCTCGTGGACCCAACCTCGTCTCTCATGTTGTGGTGAAATTGCGTCTCCTTCCATCCCTGTGAATGGACAGGCTACTAGATCATACACGACATTTCTGACATGTTTATTTGATCTGTGTGTTTTCAGCTGGAGGCGGAGTTAGCCCTCTGTGAGCGGGAGGGGGCGGAGCTACAAGAGTATGCCAACCAGGTCCTGCAGCAGATCGCCGACCGCTGCCCCGACATCCTCGAGCAGGTGGTGAACGCTCTGGAGGACAGCAGCTGACCCAAAGATGGGGCACTCACGGACATTTGACCCTAAAGAAAACTGACCCCCAAATAACTCACACAAAATAGACCTGGTTTATTGGTTGAAATGGCTTGAATTTGGTTTTTAATCTTGATTAGAATCAGATTTTTCAGTTTCAAGTAAGTTTTATTGCCATTGTCAGAGAACAGAATTAACAAATAATAAGAATAAAAAGATTAATAACATGAGCTATAATAATATAAAAAACAGGCATGCATTAAAGATCCCATGACATGGTACTTCTTGATGCTTTTATATGGCTCCTTAATGGTTCCCTAATACTGTAAATGAATCCTTCTTCAAAATCAACACTCAGAGCATGAGAAACAGAGATAAGATGAGAAAGAGTAATTTTTCTCTCTCTGAACAGTCCATTATGGGCGTTGTTGCTTGAATGCAAATGAGGAGGACAGAGATGGCCTATAGTAGAGGGTGGGGGCGTGGCCAAACTCTCAGCTCTCAGCTGTGCGCTCTGATCCATTTCCGCGTTTTTGAAAAATAAACACATTTCCACAGAAGATAAAATTAAACCACTGCTGTTCAAAGGTCCAGAGGCTCAGATAAAAGACTTCGACTTCCGAACACTCGGACGTGTCTCCAGGCAAATAAAAAACCGCATTTCGCATTGCCTAGCGCATTCGCGGTCCAAACTCTCTGGGCGTGATTTACAGAGACGCTGAGTACAGACAGACGGGGGTGGCGCTGCATTTGCATTTCTTTTTTCGATCTGACGTCAATAAGGTGCCTTGTTCAAAATCGCCCGTTTGAGCTCTGATTTTTTCTAACGCAGAAAAGGATCGCAAATGCTCAGTTTAGACATTTCACAACTTTTAACCATGGGGGGGGGGACCTAAACAGGGTAGGGGAGCTCACATTAACGTTCAAAAACCTCAGAAAGTGAAAATTTCATGCCATGGGACCTTTAAAAATAAGGTCAAAATAAAAGAATATACTTTGACTTTTAATAGTAGTTCAATGGACTTCACTAATAACATGTTCTCCTTACTGTAAAGTCCTAGGAACTGTTTCAGTGTAGTTAGCTCCTCCCTTCAGACAGATATAAGAACCTTCCAGAACCTTGTTAGAACTGAAGGAGCTGCTTGGATGAATGACAAAATATTTTCACTCCAAAACTTTTTTCTAAATGACAGAATGAAAGTGGAACACTAAAATTCACTTCTTTTGGCTACTGAACTCTGTATACAGTGTCTTGTTTTCTGGTACATTTGCAGCGTTGCGGTGATCAAGAACAAGCGTGTGCTGCTTCCATTGGCTATTGGAATTTTTTCAAGTACTACATGACATTACGCATGAAAAACAAAGTTAAGATTGAAAAAAAATTTTCAAAAATATTACAATAATAATAATTAATAATACAATTATTATAAAAATGGACAATGTATATTATCTGTAAAGTGCTTCCCAGTGAAATCTCAAAATCTCACATTAAAATAAGTTAAGTTACAGTGTCCCTGAATCTGAACTGAAGTTAAATGTACCTACCACATAGAAAGTTAATGTATCTTGAATTTTTAAAGAAAACAAACAACAATGTTACAAGTCAAGTCAAGATCTATAAGTAAAAAAATACATCTTACGTCACAAAACTGGAAGACGTTTGGAAACATGCGGATGATGACTTCCTTTGAGCTCTGTTGGTGATAGTAACTCTTCATCTAGATCAGGGGTCATCAAACTAAGGCCCGCGGGCCGACTCCGGCCCCCCAGCCCCTCTGCCTCCCACCACTTGACCTGGACCTATGAGGCAATTCGCAAAAGTTGTCATGGCCTATTTTTTAAATTACTTCTTGTAATGCATCTCGTATTCTGTTGTTAAAAAATTATATTTATATGAAGTATTTATAGTTATATAATTACATATTAAAGATCCCATGACATGGTACTTCTTGATGCTTTTATATGGCTCCTTAATGGTTCCCTGTAAATGAATCCTTCTTCAAAATCACACTGCATGAGAAACAGAGATAAGATGAGAAAGAGTAATTTTTCTCTCTCTGAACACTCCATTCTGGGCGTTGTTGCTTGAATGCAAATGAGGAGAAAAGAGATGGCCTATAGTAGAGGGTGGGGGCGTGGCCAAACTCTCCGCTCTCAGCTGATCCATTTCTGCGTTTTTGCGCGGAGAAGAGATGAGAAGCGTTCCATTGAAAAATAAACACATTTCCACAGAAAATAAAATTAAACCACTGCTGTTCAAAGGTCCAGAGGCTCAGATAAAGGACTTCCGAGCCTAGAAACACTCGGACGTGCCTCCAGGCAAATAAAAAAACGCATTTCGCATTGTCTAGCGCATTCGCGGTCCAAACTCTCTGGGCGTGATTTACAGAGACGCTGAGTAGACACAGACGGGGGTGGAGCTGCATTTTTCGAGCTGACGTCAATAAGGTGCCTTGTTGAGAATCGCCCGTTTGAGCTGTGTTTTTTTCTAATGCAGAAAAGGATCGCAAATGCTCAGTTTTGCAACTTTTAGCCATGGGGGGGCCTAAACAGGGTAGGGGAGCTCACATTAACGTTCAAAAATCTCAGAAAGTGAAAATTTCATGCCATGGGACCTTTAAAGATGTATTTGCCACTGAATTGGCCGTTGATTTTTTAAAATGTGTTTATTTTATAGGCTTATTTTTTTGACTTTTGTCAAGTGCTGCACACAATTATTATTAATATCAACAGGTCTACCTACAGTTTGTAAATTTTCACTCTTCTTTGCCAGTGTCATTCAGCAGATGTTTCTTTCCTTGATATTTTTTTAACTTTGATGTTATTGTTATTAGAAAATAAATAAATGGAATATCTGAGGTATTTAAATTTAAAGTGTGAAGTACTTACTACTTTTGCAAACCACTAGTAACGATAAACAGATATGTGCCATGACTTTTGTGTTGCTATAGTTTTGTGGATGGCTGTACCAGGCTCATCATGAGGCCTGCTGGTGGTCATTTTGGTCCGGGTCGTACAATTCTGTTATACGGCCAACCCGGCCCCCCGCCACAGTCAGGAGAAATAATGTGGCCCTCAGAGAAAAAAGTTTGGTGACTCCTGATCTAGATGCTAGTCATTGTTCTCTTTCTTTATTATTTTATAAGTTGCCAATTAATTTGTATTTTACTTAATAACTTAAAGGAAAAGTAACGTTTTTTTACAATCTGAGCCTTCTTTCGGCAATAAAACAAGTAATTTTACTCACCCATAGCACTTTGGTGTCAATTGGAGCAGTATCGCAGAAGTTATGTTGTAGCCATTCTGTTCTACTAATGATCCCGTATCCGTTAGCGTGAGTGCTCGGGGCATTACTTTGCGGTCTCCAAATAACACAAACTTTAGCACTTTTCAAATCACAGAAGATCGCTGTGTCAGCGTAGACTTTTAGTGGATTCCAAAACGGCCTGAAACCCGATATGCAGCTATAGTTTCATTTGATGACGTCATCAGAGAGGACAGTGCGCATGCGTGAACTCAGGTGTTTTGTAAACACCGCTAGTCCGAAAGAAGCTAACACCGCTCTGAACTTTACTTTTCTGTTGCGATATCGGGTTTCAGGCCGTTTTGGAATCCACTAAAAGTCTACGCTGACACAGCGATCTTCTGTGATTTGAAAAGTGCTAAAGTTTGTGTTATTTGGAGACCGCAAAGTAATGCCCCGAGCACTCATGCTAACGGATACGGGATAAGAAGAAGAGACTTTATTGATCTCACACTGGAGAAATTCTTCTCTGCATTTTAACCCATCCTATATATATATATATATACATATATTAGGAGCAGTGGGCGACACACTTTTGCGCCCGGGGACAATCTCCATGATCTTCTTGCTTCGGTTTGATCAGGACCTAAGCTTGAGGATTTTACCTATGGTGCATGTTTTGGGTTGGTGGGGGAAACCGGAGTGCCTGGAGGAAACCCACCCAGACACGGGGAGAACATGCAAACTCCACACAGAAATGCCCAGGCGACCCGGGGATCGAACCCAGACCATACATGCAAACTCCACACAGAACACACACAGAAAGGCCTGGGCGACCCAGGGATCGAACCCGGAACCTTCTTGCTGTGAAGGTCACAGCAAGAAGAAGCATGAGTGCTAACCACTCAGCCACCATCATTAGTAGAACAGAACGGCTCAACATAACTTCTACGATACTGCTCCAATTGACACCAAAGTGCTATGGGTGAGTAAAACTACTTGTTTTATTGCTGAAAGAAGGCTCAGATTGTAAAAAAACGTTACTTTTCCTTTAAGTAAAAAAGAAAAGGAAAGAAGATATGATTACAGTCCCGTTCTCCATGGAAAGCTGTGTCAGGTTGTGAAGACACTGCTGAATCCAGGGTTTTATAACACGCCCAGTGTCGGGAACTATACCAGAAGTCATCATCCACATGTTTCCAAATGTAAATTCAAGTCATTTCAACTGATACTTTGTCTTTGCAGGATTTTAACATTTCAGTTGTGTTCCTTTCTCTAATTTCTTCACTACTGAGCTTTTGGAAATGGACTTTTCGGTTTTAAATGTTACTGATTATAAGTTGCAGTGGCAGTTGAAACGGCCGTCTTGTCTTTTCTTCCACACACGTTTAAAGACTCACAATGTAATGGTGAAGTCACTGGTTTCCATAGTTACTACAGTGTTATTTGGTCATATATATTCATGTTTCTTTCTTTACACCATTTGCTGTTATGATTTGGTCAATTTTTTTCCCTTTATTTCAATATTGCAATGGGAGGATATTTTCTTTTCCACACCAGTGATTTCTAAGCTGTAAAAACATAAAAGAGAAGAGAGTTAAAGAGAGAATTATCAGCCCTTTCCAGACATTTCACTTTCCTGGCAATTTTTTTTATACAGAGGGATATCAGTCAGGTCAGCACTCCCTCTGTCATGTCGAGAGCCAGAGCCAAAGACAGCCATCCAATCAAATGTGTTTATTTCAGTTGCTGTGGTTACCTGCACACTCCAAATCTGATTGCTGTCCAATTCTTTTTTTTAGTATAAGTCAATTAAAATTAAACATAAACAGCAAAATCCTCAAATTTCATTCGGATCATGGTCTCTGATTATACTCACATCGGATTCTGTGGTTTGCATGTCATTTAAATAATATTAAATGTCCAGAAATTATAATCAGATTTCGATGTGCGTGTGGATATAGCCAGTGACACATGTGAAATGAAGGAGCTCTCTGGATACGCGTCAAAATCAAACTTCTCTCAGTTCAGATTAAAGGTGCATTCTGGTGGAGGGTCCGTCAAATGCTTTTCTTCATGGAGATGTTATTGCTTGCTTGAATGTTTCGCAGTATGATATTAAACCTTTCTATCATCCCTGAGCCCAAACCAGACCAAGTTAGAGGTCAGATCTGTAGAGAGGCGACCCCGCTCACAGTCTGTTTTTCTAGGTATTTTTGAGCTATAAAACCACATGTAATTGAATAAATGTAAGGTAAAGCTGTTTAATTTCATAGTGTGGAACATTCCACTATGCTGCCCAACAACATACCTATTAGGGATGTCAACAATTAATCGACGTACAATTAATTGTCGATCAAGACATTGGCCGGACAAAATGCATTAATTGTAACTAATCGCTAATCGCGGACACGCGCACTCGTGGTCACGAAACAAGGCAAAGAGCCGCAATTCTGGTTTAGAAGAAGAAGTGACTTTATTGATCTCACACTGCATTTTAACCCATCCTATATATATATACACATATATTAGGAGCAGTGGGCAGCACACATTAGGGCGCCCGGGGACCATCTCCATGATCTTCTTGCTTCGGTTTGGTCAGGACCTAAGCTGGAGGATTTTACCTATGGTGCATGTTTTGGGTTGGTGGGGGAAACCGGAGTGCCCGGAGGAAACCCACCCAGACAGAACTCTGGGTGCAAACTCCACACAGAAAGGCTCGGGCGACCCGGGGATCGAACCCAGACCATGCATGCAAACTCCACACAGAACACACACAGAAAGGCCTGGGCGACCCGGGGATCAAACCCGGAACCTTCTTGCTGTGAAGCATGAGCGCTAGCCACTCAGCTACCGTGCCGCCACGCCACCTGGTCTAGTCCTGGGCAGGGCGCACCGCGCTCATTCAACGGCACTGCCACGTCCCGGGACGCGACGCGCACCAACCCCTTGGAGAAGTGCGCGACACGTGCACGAGGCCGCGCGTACACCGGGGCTGCGAGCACGAAATCGATCCGCGGCGCCCGGACTGCGTACTCTCAGCCCGAGCCACAAACCAGCCGCACACGCTGTGGTTTAATCCCGGTTTAGTCCAGGTCTAGACCTGGTTTAGTCCAGGTCTAGACCTGGTTTAGACCTGCTTTAGACCTGGTCTAGAGCTGGTTTAGACCTGCTTTAGACCTGGTCTAGACCTGGTTTAGACCTGCTTTAGACCTGGTCTAGACCTGGTTTAGACCTGCTTTAGACCTGGTCTAGACCTGGTTTAGACCTGCTTTAGACCTGGTCTAGACCTGGTTTAGACCTGCTTTAGACCTGGTCTAGAGCTGGTTTAGACCTGCTTTAGACCTGGTCTAGACCTGGTTTAGACCTGCTTTAGACCTGGTCTAGACCTGGTTTAGACCTGCTTTAGACCTGGTCTAGACCTGGTTTAGACCTGGTTTAGACCTGCTTTAGACCTGGTCTAGACCTGGTTTAGTTCTGGTCTAGACCTGGTTTAGTCCACGTTTAGTCCTGGTCTAGTCTCTTAGCCAATCAGGACGCAGAACACAATGTTACACTATAAAAAACATTTTACACTATAAAAAAAAATAAAAAAAATCTGCGAAACAGCGAGGCCGCGAACAGTGAACCGCGATAGAGCGAGGGATTACTGTATTTTGTTATTCAGCATCAATACATTCATCTGCTTTTTACTAAGGAATAATTCATTGAGGAATATACAATATAATAATACTATGATATATTTTTGACTCAGTGTTATGTTACTATAGCTTATATTCTTAAAGACCCTATTGAAACACTAAAATTCAGGTGAAAAACGCCGCTTATCAGTTAATCGTAAGTCAATCGATAAGGTCAATCAACTATAGATTAATAAATTAATCGATAATTTGCATCCCTAATATCCATAGAAACAAGCAGGTGGCAGGACCCCAGACCAAAAAGTTACACAGTGCACCTTTAACAGTCCAGCACTTTGCTTATGAATTCTGCTGAAATCCGCCTGTGATTTTCTTTTTCTTTTCTTTTTTCATAAACAGCCTTATTTGTTTTGATACGAATGGACTGTGTGTGTCCCTGATTGGCTAATCCACCTGTCAATCACGCCCATCTGGATTCTGGGAGATTCAACTCTGACCAGACTCACATCTTCGTAAAGTATTGAAAAAGTGTGTATTCTGGATCCTAAATCACTTCAATATAAAACCATCTTAAGTGTTTATGTTTTATTTTCAAATGCTCCAAAATGTGAATAATTCATTTCAAATGTGGTGGTGTCTGGCTCACATGGCGTTAATCATTTTGTCCTTAAAGGTGCATTGTGTAACTTTTCTGGTGTGCGGCATTAAACCACAGGTGACAGACCTTCCACCAGAAAAGTTACACAACGCACATTTAACTCCAATTCACTGCAGAGATTTTTCTTTTTTATTGTTCGTAAAAGTCTCCAGGACATGAAGTGCAACAGACCCTTTAAAAAATGAATTTGCAGTGTTTTACCAGGTCAAAAACATTTCTTTCTTTAAGTCTGGCTAGTCAGTTTCCCATTCTCCATGTTACACACTTAAAATTCAACTGCATTCTTTACCTTTTGTGCTTTCATTTTTGAGAGTGGCCTAATCAAACCTGACCGCATTTTATTGTGCTTTGTAAAATATTACGTATGTTTATATCACAGCTTTTATTTCATTGAGACCATTGGTTTTAAATGGTGATACACTAAATGACTTAGAGATCGATTCTGTTAATGAACACTTCACTTACAATTTCACATTTTTCACAAGTCTACCAAGATTACAATGGAAAAAAACATATAGGAGGGCCTGCTACCTGCTTGTCTTATTGCTTTAAAGGACAAGTAACGTTTTTTTTTTTACAATCTGAGCCTTCTTTCGGCAATAAAACAAGTAGTTTTACTCACCCATAGCAGTTTGGTGTCAATTGGAGCAGTATCGCAGAACTTATGTTGTAGCCGTTCTGTTCTACTAATGATCCCGTATCCGTTAGCATGAGTGCTCGGGGCATTACTTTGCGGTCTCCAAATAACACAAACTTTAGCACTTTTCAAATCACAGAAGATCGCTGTGTCAGGGTAGACTTTTAGTAGATTCCAAAACGGCCTGAAACCCGATATCGCAACAGAAAAGTAAAGTTCAGAGCGGTGTTAGCTTCTTCCGGACTAGCGGTGTTTACAAAACAGCTGAGTTCACGCATGTGCACTGTCCTCTCTGATGACGTCATCGAATGAAACTATAGCTGCATATCGGGTTTCAGGCCGTTTTGGAATCCACTAAAAGTCTACGCTGACACAGCGATCTTCTGTGATTTGAAAAGTGCTAAAGTTTGTGTTATTTGGAGACCGCAAAGCAGTGCCCCGAGCACTCACGCTAACGGATACGGGATCATTGGTAGAACAGAACGGCTACAACATAACTTCTACGATACTGCTCCAATTGACACCAAAGTGCTATGGGTGAGTAAAACTACTTGTTTTATTGCCGAAAGAAGGCTCAGATTGTTAAAAAAAATGTTACTTTTCCTTTAACATCAACCTTGCCCCATGGAGATGAATAAGTTTAATGTCACATTGTGGAACCTTCCAGGCAAAGCAATAACCAAGCAGGTAGTGGACCTTCCACCAGAAAAGATAAAAGGAGAAATTCAATTTGTCAACTGGACAAAGTTTGTTTGGTTGAAAACGTTTCGCCGCTCATCCGAGAGGCTTCGTCAGTTCTGGTTCTAGTGCTGGTTAGACCCTGTTTATATCTAGCTGCAGGGAGGAGCTCACTACACTGAAATAGCTCTGAAAATATCTCAACTAATCTGTCTCTTTTGTATTACGAATTCATCTGGCGTCTACAAAAGACGGCGTAATACAAAAGAGACAGATTAGTTGAGATAGTTTCAGAGCTATTTCAGTGTAGTGAGCGCCGCCTAGGGCTTATAGATATGCTAATACAAGACGCCAGAGGAATTCGTAAAAACAAAAGAGAGTAGCTGTGATAGGTTCAGAGCTTTTGTTCAGGGTAGTTAGCTCCTCCCTTGCAGCTAGATATAAACAGGGTCTAACCAGCATGAGGGCCAGAGCTGACGAAGCCTCTCGGATGAGCGGCGAAACGTTTTCAACCAAACAAACTTTGTCCAGTTGACAAATTGAATTTCTCCTTTTATCATGGATTCTACCTGGACGACTGAGGGACTCTTCACGCTTCCACCAGAAAGTGAGCGCAAAAACATATATTATAATATTTCCAATAACAAGATGCAAAACTCACAAACACTGTAGCTGCAGATGCGGTTGGCAGACTTCCTGTTTCAGAACACGGGCTCCAGGTTTTCTTGTCTGTTTTATACTGTTCATATTTTGTCACTGATTTACTAGTGATGCTTCCTTTGTGTCTTTATTGTGGATTGGACATATAAATAAGAGAATGAAATAAAGTCTGGATTTATGTATGGATCTCTCTGTTGTGGGTTTTCTGTTCTATATTCTATGGATAGAACTGTTTCAACTTTAATCTGAAAAAATAAAATGCAACTCAGATTTTGTATGTCCTTAAATGAAAAGTAACGTTTTTTACAATCTGAGCCTTATTTCGGTAATAAAACAAGTTGTTTTACTCACCCATAGCACTTTGGTGTCATATGGAGCACTTCCAGAGATGTTTTAGATTAGCGTTAGGCTAACGCCGTTAGCCTAGCGCGACTTATAGCCATAGCTCGGAGCATTCCCCAAGCATGTAATATGCCCCGTGCGGGCTCCAAATAACACAAACTTTAGCACTTTTCAAATCATAGAAGCTCGATGTCTTTAGTCTACGATTTCGTTTGAAGCAAAAGTGGCCTGTAATCCGAGATTTAGCCATAGTTTCGAGTAGATGAGGACGCCAGTGCGCATGTGCGGACTGTGCTCTCAGCTCCCGGGACCCAAACATGGAACGCAAAGCTGTAAACTATGGCTAAATCTCGGATTACAGGCCACTTTTGACCACTCGAAATCGTAGACTAAGACATGGGGCTTCTATGATTTGAAAAGTGCTAAAGTTTGTTATTTGGAGCCCGCACGGGGCATATTACATGCTCAGTGAATGCCCCGAGCTATGGCTATAAGTCGCGCTAGGCTAACGGCGTTAGCCTAACGCTAATCTAAAACATCTCTGGAAGTGCTCCATATGACACCAAAGTGCTATGGGTGAGTAAAACAACTTGTTTTATTACCGAAATAAGGCTCAAATTGTAAAAAACGTTACTTTTCCTTTTTAAAGGCGCTGTACCTGATTTTGACCGTCTTAACAATGATTCACTGCATTTGCAACTTTCAGAGACCAGAGCACAGTTTTGTCTTCAAGATTATGCTGACAAGAACTAGCATGCTAACACCGCAACAGCCTTACTACCTGGTTCAGGAAGTACTGTTTTATGATTAGATGCATACAGAACACCGTGGTCTCTTTTTGACCATCTGTATTTTACATTCAAATGACATGACAAAAATCAGGTACTGCCCCTTTAAGGTACAGTGACCCTTGACCTTCAGCCCGTCCCACAGTTCTGTGGAGCACACGTCTCATGACCTCAAAGTGTCAGCTTAGGTTGTATCAGTCTGACTAGCTCAGTCGGTAGTTCATGAGAATCTTAATCTCAGGGTTGTGGGTTTGAGCCCCATGTTGGCTGCTGTGCTTTTGAGCAAGACTCTTCAGACCTAACTGTCTCTAAAACCAAACAACTGATTGAAGACTTAAGGGAAAAAAAACAAAAACAAAAAACAGCCAGAGCAGCGTTCACATGTTTGGGTAAATATTTGGGGTTTGTGTTTGATGCCAAGCTTAAAGGAAAAGTAACATTTTTTTACAATCTGAGCCTTCTTTCGGCAGTAAAACAAGTAGTTTTACTCACCCATAGCACTTTGGTGTCAATTGGAGCAGTTTTGTAGAACTTATGTTGTAGCCATTCTATTCTACTAATGATCCTGTATCCGTTAGCGTGAGTGCTCGTGGCACTGCTTTGCGCTCTCCAAATAACACAAACTTTAGCACTTTTCAAATCACAGAAGATTGCTGTGTCAGCGTAGACTTTTAGTAGATTCCAAAACGGCCTGAAACCCGATATCGCAACAGAAAAGTAAAGTTCAGAGCGGTGTTAGCTTCTTTCGGACTAGCGGTGTTTACAAAACAGCTGAGTTCACACATGCGCACTGTCCTCTCTGATGACGTCATCAAATGAAATTATAGCTGGATATCGGGTTTCAGGCCGTTTTGGAATCTACTAAAAGTCTACGCTGACACAGTGATCTGTGATTTGAAAAGTGCTAAAGTTTGTGTTATTTGGAGACCGCAAAGTAATGCCCCGAGCACTCACACTAACGGATACAGGATCATTAGTAGAACAGAACGGCTACAACATAACTTCTGCGATACTGCTCCAATTGACACCAAAGTGCTATGGGTGAGTAAAACTACTTTTATTGCCGAAAGAAGGCTCAGATTGTAAAACAAACGTTACTTTTCCTTTAAGTTTGATGTTAACAGTGACACTGTGTTCTCCCCGTGTCTGGGTGGGTTTCCTCCGGGCACTCCGGTTTCCCCCACCAACCTAAACATGCGCCATAGGTAAAATCCTCCAGCTTAGGGCCTGACCAAAGCCTAAATAACAAAACAAAATCATGGGGATGGTCCCCGGGTCAAATATAGAAACAACTTCTCCTGTGCGAGATCAATAAAGGTCAATCTTCTAATCCTTGACCACTGTAGGGCGCTTTGTGTTACAATTTTGTATGAAAAGCGCCTTATAAATATTGTTTGATTGATTGATTGATTGACTGGTAAATATCTGCTCCTTTAATGTCGGCGTCCTCAGAGTTTACTTCTCTTCGTATGCTGAGAACCTGCTCACTTTCTCCTTTACCTCTTGGTTTGATTGTGTCTGTGAAAGAAAATCTTAAACAGTTTTGTCAAAGTCTGTTCGATAATCATTTCAGAGGTCTGACGTCACTCTGGCAGAATCGGGTCGCTACGAAAGCCAATCAAATCACTGACCAAACCGGAGACACACGTTATCCTCAGGGTTAACCCAGATGCCTTCACAGTTGTGTTATCAGATTCCCCTGATTAGAACTAATCACTATTCTGTGTCTTTTATACCTTCTGTGATAAGATTCTTGAACTCTGTCTGAGGTTTCTGTTATGAAATACTCATTTTATCCATTACATTATGTGAACTTTGATGGCCTGTGATTTGTACATGTAAAGTCTGTGTGTAGTTGACCATCAAGCAACCAATAAAGATTGGTTTTCACAAAGGACACTGTGCGTGCATCAAACCAGGAAAAACAGAGTGTTCCTCTCATGCAACAGGCTTCATTATCTTAAAGGAAAAGTAACGTTTTTTTTTACAATTTGAGCCTTATTTCGGTAATAAAACAAGTTGTTTTACTCACCCATAGCACTTTGGTGTCATATGGAGCACTTCCAGAGATGTTTTAGATTTGCGGTTAGCCTAGCGCGACTTCTAGCCATAGCTCGGGGCATATAATATATTCTCCAAGCATGTAATATGCCCCGTGCGAGCTCCAAATAACACAAACTTTAGCACTTTTCAAATCATAGAAGCTCGACGTCTTCGTCTACGCTTTCGTTTGGTCAAAAGTGGCCTGTAATCCTTACCTGGCCAGCCAAATGATATCTCTCTGTATTTCCTATACAGCGCGATACCATTTGGACACCCTCCATCCACCCTCGCTCCTCCGGTTAACAACGGACTCCGCGATTCTGATTCGTTCAAAGATGGTGACGTCAGTGCACCCGCCTTTGCCCGCAAAGTCACTCTTAGGCAGCGGAAGTTCCTCCTCAGTTTTGAATCAAGATGGCGCAATCTCTGATTGGTTCACTTAGCTGTCTGTCTACGCGCAACCGCAGCGCATTCTGGACCAAGCGTTACCAGACTCACTCGCTGGTACAGCGATGAGTCATGGATTCTTCCAGGCAACTGTAATCCAAGATTTAGCCATAGTTTCGAGTAGATGAGGAGGCCAGTGCGCATGTGTGGACTGTGCTCTCAGCTCCCGGGACCCAAACATGAAACGCAAAGCTGTAAACTATGGATAAATCTTGGATTACAGGCCACTTTTGCTTCAAACGAAATCGTAGACTAAGACACCGGGCTTCTATGATTTGAAAAGTGCTAAAGTTTGTGTTATTTGGAGCCCACACGGGGCATATTACATGCTTGGGGAATATTTTATATGCCCCGAGCTATGGCTAGAAGTCGCGCTAGGCTAACCGCAAATCTAAAACATCTCCGGAAATGCTCCATATGACACCAAAGTGCTATGGGTGAGTAAAACAACTTGTTTTATTACCGAAATAAGGCTCAAATAGTAAAAAAGTTACTTTTCCTTTAAAGATACACTATGTAACTTTCTGGAGGTGGCACATGACCTGGATGATTCCCTCTAGAAGTTATAACCATACTACATTCTCCATGGAGATGAAAGATTATAACATTATTAACAATGAATTATTATTATTATTATTATTATTATTATTATTATTATTATTATTATTATTATTATTATTATGATTATTATTATTAAATATTATTAAATATTATTACAATAAAATATTATAGCCAAAGAAACAACATTTCTATTGGAACATGCAGGCGGCGGGTTTGTGGAGATGCCAGCCCACTCAGATTTTTTCAGAACAATGAACGCAACTGAAATGGGGGAAAAAAAAGCTTTTATTTTATTTCTTTTTTGTTGCTTACATACTGTTACTTACTGTGCCTTTAAATACACGTGACCCATGTCTGAAAGGCAGTTATAAAGGCTTTAGATTGTTTATTCATGTTTGTCTTGTTATCTCTGTCATGAGGATGGTGGATTCTTGAACAACTTGAACATCCATCTCCTGTAAAAATATACTTATACAACTGCACATTTTGGATGCCTTCATAACCACTGACTTCTTGATTAGTAATTACTGCAGTGTGTTTCCTAATCTGTTGAATATTTCTCACACATTGGACACATTATGTAAAGATTCTGCCTGATCTGTACCATTTCCTCCAAACATGTGCACACACCACTCCAAACATGTGCACACACCACTCCAAACATGTGCACACACCACTCCTCTGGCCTCCATCTTGACCCTACACTTGACCTTTGACCCCTCCTGTCTGGATCTGAAGTGTTATACAAGCCACCACCGAAACAGATTGGCCATGGTGAGAAGCATCTGCACTGGTCTTTCTCTTCTCAGGCTTTTCCACATCCAGTGTCCCCATAAAAACCAGTGAGGGAGAGCGAGGAGCAGAGAGCCGTGAGAAAGAAGAGGAGACGCCATTCAGCTTCATGATTTATGTCATTTGTCCACACAAGCTGCAATTATTCAATATTATATGGCCTTGTTTTACACTTTATTTTACAATGAGCTTTGTACAACTTTGCTTTGGGATTGCATAAACTTAAACATAAAGTTTCTTTACACAGAATGGATTCAAGTGAGCTTTAAAGGTCCCATGGCACGAAATTTTCACTTTCTGAGGTTTTTGAACGTTAATGTGAGCTCCCCTACCCTGTTTAGGCCCCCCCCCATGGCTAAAAGTTGCGAAATGTCTAAACTGAGCATTTGCGATCCTTTTCTGCGTTAGAAAAAAACACAGCTCAAACGGGCGATTCTCAAAAAGGCACCTTATTGACGTCAGCTTGAAAAATGCAGCTCCACCCCCGTCTGTCTGTACTCAGCGTCTCTGTAAATCACGCCCAGAGAGTTTGGACTGCGAATGCGCTAGGCAATGCGAAATGCGTTTTTTTATTTGCCTGGAGGCACGTCCGAGTGTTTCTAGGCTCGGAAGTCCTTTATCTGAGCCTCTGGACCTTTGAACAGCAGTGGTTTAATTTTATTTTCTGTGGAAATGTGTTTATTTTTCAATGGAACGCTTCTCATCTCTTCTACGCGCAAAAACGCGGAAATGGATCAGAGCGCACAGCTGAGAGCTGAGAGCGGAGAGTTTGGCCACGCCCCCACCCTCTAGGCCATCTCTGTCCTCCTCATTTGCATTCAAGCAACAACGCCCATAATGGACTGTTCAGAGAGAGAGAAATTACTCTTTCTCATCTTATCTCTGTTTCTCATGCACTGAGTGTTGATTTTGAAGAAGGATTCATTTACAGTATTACAGAACCATTAAGGAGCCATATAAAAGCATCAAGAAGTACCATGTCATGGGATCTTTAAATCATGTTAGAATGTTGTTGTCCTGTCAAAAATCTGGAGTTGTGTTTTGTTTTATTCACACATGTTTGAATGACCCTTTACTTTTTAGTCTGCCCACATCTCCAAAGCTCAAAATGCTCTGTTCCACCTTAGTTTTCAAATTAACAGCTACCTTTAACCTTTTGATGAGTAAACTCCGGCCATTCCAGGGCTGAAATCGCCCAAATCATTCTAGTGAAGGTATGTGGAGTTTAAAAACACAGTGGAGCACTTCCTGTGGTGTTTTCTGTTTGAGGGAAGAACTCAGCTTAAATCTGCAGGGTTTGTGTGTTAAATGTGTGAATGAAACAAAACACAACTCCAGGTCTGTTTGTGATGCATGTTCTCCCCGTGTCTGGGTGGGTTTCCTCCGGGCACTCCGGTTTCCCCCATCAACCCAAAACATGCACCATAGGTAAAATCCTCCAGCTGTGGTCCTGACCAAACCGAAGCAAGAAGATCATGGAGATGGTCCCCGGGCGCAGTAATGTGCTGCCCACTGCTCCTAATAACAGGATGGGTTAAATGGAGAGAAGAATTTCTCCTGTGTGAGATCAATAAAGTCACTTCTCAACATTAGAACATAGATCAGAAAATAGCGTGATGTGGGCCCTTTAAACTGCGTCATTTCTTTTCATTTCTTTATTAATTATACAAAGTTGTTGGATATCTTCTGCAGCGGGTTCACTCTCACATGGATGGTGTTAAGGGCTCTGTGAGGATATTGTTCTTCCATTCCTCCAGCGCCTTTAACACAATCCAGCCCTTTCTGATGAGTTAGAAACTGCTCAGGATGGGTGTCAGCTCCTCCACTGTCTCCTGGGTTACTGACTCCCTGTCAGGCAGGCCTCAGTACGTGCGACTGGGGGACCACTCTGTCTGACACTGTGGTCAGTAATGTAGGAGCACCCCAGGGCACAGTCCTGTCTCCGTTCCTGTTCGCCCTGTACACCTCTGATTTCCAGTACAGCTCAGCGTCCTGCCATTTGCAGAAGTTCTCTGATGACTCTGCAGTGGTAGGGTGTATCAGGGATGGACAGGACTTCAGGAGAAAGAGGACACCGGTGGAGCCCATTACCATCAAGTGTCATGATGTGGAAATAGTGGAACGCTACAAGTACCTTGGCGTCCATGTGAACAACAGGCTGGACTGGAGGGACAACTGTAATGCTGTCTACAAGAAGAGCATGAGCAGACTCTACTTCCTGAGAAAGTTCAGGTCTTTCAATGGGTGCAGCAAGTTCCTGTGTGTGGTGGCCAGCGTCCTGGACTTCGCAGTGGTCTGCTGGGGTTACAGCACCAGTAAAAGGGACATTGGACAGATTGCTAAACTGATCCGTTAAGCTGGTCACGTGATCGGCTGTGAGCTGGAGACATTTGTCACAGTGAGGGACAGGAGGACACTGGACAAACTGCTCTTCATCATGGACACTCCTGCTCACCCACTGCACCAGACCACAGAGGGACAGAGGAGCTCATTCTCCAACAGGCTCCACAGCTCCACTCAAACAGTGAGAGATACAGGACGACATTCATACCATACTCCATACAACTGTACAACAACTCAATCTTAAGTAACGGATAACCTTATGCTCTATCTTTGCACTGCCGTTCTAGTATCCTATAGCTGTGAATTTATATTTTTAATTTGATATTTTATTACTTATTTTTCTTTTTGACTTGTACATATACACATTTTATTTTTATAATTATGTCTCATTTGACACTGGTCTCTTGCTATCTTTTTTGCTATTCCATCTATTTTTTGTTACTCTCTGTTATATATTATATGATGAGTGCGCTGCTATATCCAGATAGTTTCCCTTGTGGATCAAGTCTAAGGATTCGCTGTGTGCTGCTAGTGTATTTTTTATAGTTGTGGATTCCAGATAATACATGAGATATAGGACATATCACTGTATAACATGAATTTCCTTTCCTTTGCAGTAAAATACCAGCTTAGTCCTTTTATTGCAGTCATGATACCGTCTGTTTGCTCATAATAAACATTATGTGAGGTGCATGCGTGACACTTTTATACCATGGAAATATGAGTCTGTATCTTTGTGGATCTCACGTGTCGATAACACAAAAGGGCCGGTCACAAAATATAGATTTCCTTGAGATAAATCGGTTTATTTGTGCATGTGTGGAGTTTAAAGCTGCCATCTGTAATTAGACTGGCTGACCCGCCCCTGTTGCATTCTCACACTTCACCACTAGAGGCTGCCTACGTCTCTGCTGTCTGAGAGTGAGACAGAAGAAAACCGGAACAAAGCCCAGGTGAGCGGAGGAGGAGAAGCGTTCAAATCTGTCAGTTTTGTTAGTGTGTCCACAAAAGCACGATAGAGGTTGTAGTTTTACGTGATCTTAAAGGAAAAGTAACGTTTTTTACAATCTGAGCCTTATTTCGGTAATAAAACAAGTTGTTTTACTCACCCATAGCACTTTGGTGTCATATGGAGCACTTCCAGAGATGTTTTAGATTTGCGATCTCCATCATGTGAGTTCTCGGGGCACTTGTTTGCGGTCTCCAAATAACACAAACTTTACCACTTTTCAAATCATAGAAGCTCGATGTCTTAGCCTACAATATCGTTTGAAGCAAAAGTGGCCTGTAATCCGAGATTTAGCCATAGTTTCGAGTAGATGAGGAGGCCGGTGCGCATGTGCGGACTGTGCTCTCAGCTCCCGGGACCCAAACATGAAACGCAAAGCTGTAAACTATGGATAAATCTCGGATTACAGGCCACTTTTGCTTCAAACAAAATCGTAGACTAAGACAACGGGCTTCTATGATTTGAAAAGTGCTAAACTTTGTGTTATTTGGAGCCCGCACGGGGCATATTACATGCTTGGGGAATATATTATATGCCCTGACCTATGGCTAGAAGTTGCGCTAGGCTAACGCTAATCTAAAACATCTCTGGAAGTGCTCCATATGACACCAAAGTGCTATGGGTGAGTAAAACAACTTGTTTTATTACCGAAATAAGGCTCAGATTGTAAAAAAAAACACATGACTTTTCCTTTAATTGTACACTGGGAATATTATTAAAGTGTATTTAGTCAGTTTTGTAATGAGGCACTGTACACCTCATATACTGACGCTCATTTTAAATCAAGAATGGTAAAAGGAGAAATTCAATTTGTCAACTGGACAAAGTTTATTTAGTCGAAAACGTTTCGCAGCTCATCCGAGTTGCTTCGTCAGTTCTGGTTAGAGTGCTGATGGACACTGCTTATATCTCGCTGCAGGGAGGAGCGAACTACACTGAAATTATTCTGGAACTATCCCACCTCTTTGTTTACAGCTTTCTGTCTTTTGTTTTTCAGTTTCTCTCTGGCGTCTAGTTTAGCATACCCATTCAAAACCCTAATGGCTGTTTTCACACCTCTGGACATGACCTAGCTAGGCCCCTTGTTTCCTTTGTTTGTTTTGATTTAGGTTTGAGAATGGAATTATATATGGGAGACAAATTGTGTCTGACTCCCCCATTCCTGTTTAAAGAAGGATTCTCTTTTTTGACAAAAATAGCCTCTTTAACTCCCCTCTCAAACCAGTTCTTTTCCCTGGCTAAGATCTGAACCTCACTGTCCTGAAAGGAGTGGCCCGTGGCGTCTAGGTGGAGATGTACGGCATCTTCACACATTAAATCAAGAATGTAGAAAAATACAGAAGCTGATGTCTCATGATCCTATGAGCTGTCAAATCCATAAAGCTCTGTGCTGCAGGTCTAGGCCTTAGTCACATGTAGTTTTACAGGAAATGTGGAAGTGTTTAACAATTTTTAAAATCTCTTTGTGTCGAAATAGTGCTCAGCGCATCTGACACGTAATGTCCGCTATGATGAGTATGGACATCATTTATGCGTATAAACAGAGAAAAAATATGCTTTAGATTTTTGTGAAAAGTCATAAAGTTACACACATTTGGTCAAAAAGGTAGTCCCGCCCACAAACTACAGAAGTGTGTGTGCGTGTGTATGTGTGTGTGTGTGTGTGTGTGTGTGTGTGTGTGTGTGTGTGTGTGTGTGTGTGTGTGTGTGTGTGTGTGTGTGTGTGTGTGTGTGTGTGTGTGTGTGTGTGTGTGTGTGTGTGTGTGTGTGTGTGTGTGTGTGTGTGTGTGTGTGTGTGTGTGTGTGTGTGGGTGGGTGGGTGTGTGTCAGCTGTCAGGATGGCCGAGCGGTCTAAGGCGCCAGACTCAAGGTGTGCATCCTTCCCCAGTACAGGGACTTCTGGTCTCCGAATGGAGGCGTGGGTTCAAATCCCACTCCTGGCATCGAACTTTTAAAGTAAACCTCCATTTAAAGGAAAAGTAACGTTTTTTTTTACAATCTGAGCCTTCTTTCAGCAATAAAACAAGTAGTTTTACTCACCCATAGCAGTTTGGTGTCATTTTGAGCAGTTTCGTAGAAGTTATGTTGTAGCGTATCCGTTAACTTGAGTGCTCGGGGCATTACTTTGCGGTCTCCAAGTAACACAAACTTTAGCACTTTTCAAATCATAGAAGCCCGATGTCTTAGTCTACGATTTCGTTTGAAGCAAAAGTGGCCTGTAATCCGAGATTTAGCCATAGTTTCGAGTAGATGAGGAGGCCAGTGCGCATGTGCGGACTGTGCTCTCAGCTCCCGGGACCCAAACATGAAACGCAAAGATGTAAACTATGGATAAATCTCGGATTACAGGCCACTTTTGCTTCAAACGAAATCGTAGACTAAGACATTGGGCTTCTATGATTTGAAAAGTGCTAAAGTTTGTGTTATTTGGAGCCCGCACGGGGCATATTACATGCTTGTGGAATATATTATATGCCCAAAGCTACGGCTAGAAGTCGCGCTAGGCTAACGCTAATCTAAAATTCTCCATATGACATCAAAGTGCTATGGGTGAGTAAAACAACTTGTTTTATTACCGAAATAAGGCTCAAATTGTAAAAAACGTTACTTTTCCTTTAATTGTACACTGGGAATATTATTAAAGTGTATTTAGTCAGTTTTGTAATGAGGCACTGTACACCTCATATACTGATGCTGCATTTTAAATCAAGAATGGTAAAAGGAGAAATTCTATTTGTCAACTGGACAAAGTTTATTTAGTCGAAAACGTTTCACAGCTCATCCGAGTTGCTTCGTCAGTTCTGGTTAGAGTGCTGATGGACACTGCTTATATCTCGCTGCAGGGAGGAGCGAACTACACTGAAATTATTCTGGAACTATCCCACCTCTTTGTTTACAGCTTTCTGTCTTTTGTTTTTCAGTTTCTCTCTGGCGTCTAGTTTAGCATACCCATTGAAAACCCTAATGGCTGTTTTCACACCTCTGGACATCCACGAACGTGGCTAAACTTAGCGGCGACTAAGTGCTAAGTTCTCGCCTGGCTGAGACACAACTTAGACAAAAGCCTGAAGCCGTTCCACTAACGCATTTCAGCTGCGCCTAGTCAGAGCTAAGCCCAGTCAGGCCTAATCAGGCCGGGCCTCCGCGCGTGCACGGGGTAAATAAGAAGCCCAGAACAAGCGACTGTCGAAAACGTGATCATGTCGAAGATTCGGGCTGATTATTTCAGCGCATCAGAACAGAAGTTGCTTTTGGAACTCTACAACACATTTGCAATAACCAAGGCGAGAGACCTGGCGTGGGCACTTAAATACGTCAAAGCTGATCTGTGGTGCAGGGGAAAAGTTACTGTCTGGGGTGCGAGAGATTGTGAGTTTGATTCTCAGGGAGAACAGTTGATGTCATAAATATTATATATTTGTAGAGCAGTCTTGTCAGTTGTAATTTATTTTTACTGTGTAAAAGTATTTGCTCCAACTAATACCTTAAATTGTGTTATCTTGTCTTTGAGCAGGAATAATGTGAAGAGGACTGTTTTGCAGGTAAAGACAAAGCATAAAAACATTTTGCAGAGTGGTAAGTAGGCTAATATTAATATTATTATTCAGTGAAATTAGTAATACTGTTGAAATGGTACCTTAATTTAATTTAAAATGAACAGTAGCTACCAAGCCACAGGAGGTGGGAGCCCCCCTCAAAACCTTTCACCTGCAGAGGAGCTGGCACTGGCCCTAAACCGGGGTCGCCCACTGGTGGAGGTAACTGAAGGAGGAACCCCATCAAAGATCCTTCCTGCGAGTTCTTGTGAAGAGTATATTCAAGGTATTCTCTAGGCTAATGCTTGCCTCAGCTGTGATCCAAGCATTTGTAATTTTTAATAGTATGCTTGTGTTGTAGTTACTGAAGATGGCGTACACTTGGACCCTCCTCAGCAGTCCTCCAGCAGTGCCTTGCCTGACCCTCAGCGGTCCTCCAGCAGTGGCTTGCCTGACCCTCAGCAGTCCTCCAGCAGTGCCTTGCCTGACCCTCAGCGGTCCTCCAGCAGTGCCTTGCCTGACCCTCAGCGGTCCTCCAGCAGTGGCCTCACACCAGAATGTCATACCTAATGTCTTTTATTGTTTTATGCCTATTGATGGAAATTGATGAATAGGATTTCATTAAAAAAGCTTGCACAGCATCTCTGAAGCAAATTTGTTGAATCATTGAAATGTTGCATCATGGAGTGTGCCTGTTATTTGGCTACATTTTGTTTTAAAAGTAAAGGTTTACCTGTAACTGTATTCTTTGATAGATGTCACATAAAATATAAAGTGTCAATGTCGTCAAGTGAGAGTGATGTTAGGACTAACTGATATAAGTGATGATAACAATAATTGTAGGTTAAATTCATTTCCATTTCTGTAATATGTTGCAAATATAAATGTGTGAATATTTAACTCAACTTTGACTTGGCTATCAATAGGTCAATAGCGGGAATCAAACCCGGGTTGCCCATAGGATAATCAAAGCACATAACCACTCGACCAAAGTCTTTCTCTGTGATACCTCTGGAATTCTTCTATATGTTAATGTCGTAAAGACAGCGGTTCAAAAGCATATGTTTAGATTACCGGAGATTTGTCAAGAACCAAGAACGTAAGGTAATTTATTTTTTTGCTGATATTGTTTTCGGACAACACAGATACTCATGCGGGAGGTGTGCGGAACTGTTTGTTTGACACTCTGTTTACGTCAGGTACGTATTCTCTGCGACACGGCCTAAGTAAGACACAACTTTAGCCTTGCCGCAACCAGACTATCTGCTAAGACCATGTTGCCCCAGTAACTCAGCGGGAACTAAGTTTAGCGAGCGTCGTGGAACCGAACTCTCACTTAAACTAGCGCCAACTGACGAATAAAGCCGGGCTTTGCACTTAGTAGCTTTCGTGGAATACCCCTCTGACTAGCCCCCTTGTTTCCTTTGTTTTGATTTAGGTTTGAGAATGGAATTATATATGGGAGACAAATTGTGTCTGACTCCCCCATTCCTGTTTAACGAAGGATTCTCTTTTTTGACAAAAATCGCCTCTTTAACTCCCCAAACCAGTTCTTTTCCCTGGCTAAGATCTGAACCTCACTGTCCTGAAAGGAGTGGCCCGTGGCGTCTAGGTGGAGATGTACGGCATCTTCACACATTAAATCAAGAATGTAGAAAAATACAGAAGCTGATGTCTCATGATCCTATGAGCTGTCAAATCCATAAAGCTCTGTGCTGCAGGTCTAGGCCTTAGTCACGTGTAGTTTTACAGGAAATGTGGAAGTGTTTAACAATTTTTTAAATCTCTTTGTGTCGAAATAGTGCTCAGCGCATCTGACACGTAATGTCCGCTATGATGAGTATGGACAGCATTTATGCGTATAAACAGAGAAAAAATATGCTTTAGATTTTTGTGAAAAGTCATAAAGTTACACACATTTGGTCAAAAAGGTAGTCCCGCCCACAAACTACAGAAGTGTGTGTGCGTGCGTGCGTGTGTGTGTGTGTGTTTATGTGTGTGTGTGTGTGTGGGTGTGTGTGTGTGTGTGTGTGTGTGTGTGTGTGTGTATGTGTGTGTGTGTGTGTGTGTGTGTGTGTGTGTGTGTGTGTGTGTGTGTGTGTGTGTGTGTGTGTGTATGTATGTGTGTGCGTGTGTATGTGTGTGTGGGTGTGTGGGTGTGTGTGTGTGTGTGTTTGTCAGCTGTCAGGATGGTCGAGCGGTCTAAGGCGCCAGACTCAAGGTGTGCATCCTTCCCCAGTACAGGGACTTCTGGTCTCCGAATGGAGGCGTGGGTTCAAATCCCACTCCTGGCATCGAACTTTTAAAGTAAACCTCCATTTAAAGGAAAAGTAACGTTTTTTTTTACAATCTGAGCCTTCTTTTGGCAATAAAACAAGTAGTTTTACTCACCCATAGCAGTTTGGTGTCATTTTGAGCAGTTTCGTAGAAGTTATGTTGTAGCGTATCCGTTAACTTGAGTGCTCGGGGCATTACTTTGCGGTCTCCAAATAACACAAACTTTAGCACTTTTCAAATCATAGAAGCCCGATATCTTAATCTACGATTTCGTTTGAAGCAAAAGTGGCCTGTAATTCGAGATTTATCCATAGTTTCGAGTAGATGAGGAGGCCGGTGCGCATGTGCGGACTGTGCTCTCAGCTCCCGGGACCCAAACATGAAACACAAAGCTGTAAACTATGGATAAATCTCGGATTACAGGCCACTTTTGCTTCAAACGAAATCGTAGACTAAGACATCGGGCTTCTATGATTTGAAAAGTGCTAAAGTTTGTGTTATTTGGAGCCCGCACGGGGCATATTACATGCTTGGGGAATATATTATATGCCCCGAGCTATGGCTAGAAGTCGCGCTAGGCTAACGCTAATCTAAAACATCTCCGGAAATTCTCCATATGACACCAAAGTGCTATGGGTGAGTAAAACAACTTGTTTTATTACCGAAATAAGGCTCAAATTGTAAAAAACGTTACTTTTCCTTTAATTGTACACTGGGAATATTATTAAAGTGTATTTAGTCAGTTTTGTAATGAGGCACTGTACACCTCATATACTGACGCTGCATTTTAAATCAAGAATGGTAAAAGAAGAAATTCTATTTGTCAACTGGACAAAGTTTATTTAGTCGAAAACGTTTCACAGCTCATCCGAGTTGCTTCGTCAGTTCTGGTTAGAGTGCTGATGGACACTGCTTATATCTCGCTGCAGGGAGGAGCGAACTACACTGAAATTATTCTGGAACTATCCCACCTCTTTGTTTACAGCTTTCTGTCTTTTGTTTTTCAGTTTCTCTCTGGCGTCTAGTTTAGCATACCCATTCAAAACCCTAATGGACATGACCTGGCTAGCCCCCTTGTTTCCTTTGTTTGTTTTGATTTAGGTTTGAGAATGGAATTATATATGGGAGACAAATTGTGTCTGACTCCCCCATTCCTGTTTAAAGAAGGATTCTCTTTTTTGACAAAAATCGCCTCTTTAACTCCCCTCTCAAACCAGTTCTTTTCCCTGGCTAAGATCTGAACCTCACTGCCCTGAAAGGAGTGGCCCGTGGCGTCTAGGTGGAGATGTACGGCATCTTCACACATTAAATCAAGAATGTAGAAAAATACAGAAGCTGATGTCTCATGATCCTATGAGCTGTCAAATCCATAAAGCTCTGTGCTGCAGGTCTAGGCCTTAGTCACGTGTAGTTTTACAGGAAATGTGGAAGTGTTTAACAATTTTTAAAATCTCTTTGTGTCGAAATAGTGCTCAGCGCATCTAACGCGTAATGTCCGCTATGATGAGTATGGACATCATTTATGCGTATAAACAGAGAAAAAATATGCTTTAGATTTTTGTGAAAAGTCATAAAGTTACACACATTTGGTCAAAAAGGTAGTCCCGCCCACAAACTACAGAAGTGTGTGTGTGTGTGTGTGTGTGTGTGTGTGTGTGTGTGTGTGTGTGTGTGTGTGTGTGTGTGTGTGTGTGTGTGTGTGTGTGTGTGTGTGTGTGTGTGTGTGTGTGTGGGTGTGTGTGTGGGTGTGTGTGTGTCAGCTGTCAGGATGGCCGAGCGGTCTAAGGCGCCAGACTCAAGGTGTGCATCCTTCCCCAGTACAGGGACTTCTGGTCTCCGAATGGAGGCGTGGGTTCAAATCCCACTCCTGGCATCGAACTTTTAAAGTAAACCTCCATTTAAAGGAAAAGTAACGTTTTTTTTTACAATCTGAGCCTTCTTTCGGCAATAAAACAAGTAGTTTTACTCACCCATAGCAGTTTGGTGTCATTTTGAGCAGTTTCGTAGAAGTTATGTTGTAGCGTATCCGTTAACTTGAGTTCTCAAGTTGCTTGAGAATATATTATATGCCCCGAGCTATGGCTTGAAGTCGCGCTAGGCTAACGCTAATCTAAAACATCTCCGGAAATTCTCCATATGACACCAAAGTGCTATGGGTGAGTAAAACAACTTGTTTTATTACCGAAATAAGGCTCAAATTGTAAAAAAACGTTACTTTTCCTATAATTGTACACTGGGAATATTATTAAAGTGTATTTAGTCAGTTTTGTAATGAGGCACTGTACACCTCATATACTGACGCTGCATTTTAAATCAAGAATGGTAAAAGGAGAAATTCTATTTGTCAACTGGACAAAGTTTATTTAGTCGAAAACGTTTCGCAGCTCATCCGAGTTGCTTCGTCAGTTCTGGTTAGAGTGCTGATGGACACTGCTTATATCTCGCTGCAGGGAGGAGCAAACTACACTGAAATTATTCTGAAACTATCCCACCTCTTTGTTTACAGCATCCTGTCTTTTGTTTTTCAGTTTTCTCTGGCGTCTAGTTTAGCATACCCATTCAAAACCCTAATGGCTGTTTTCACACCTCTGGACATCCACGAACGTGGCTAAACTTAGCGGCGACTAAGTGCTAAGTTCTCGCCTGGCTGAGACACAACTTAGACAAAAGCCTGAAGCCGTTCCACTAACGCATTTCAGCTGCACCTAGTCAGAGCTAAGCTCAGTCTGGCCTAATCAGGCCGGGCCTCCGCGCGTGCACGGGGTAAATAAGAAGCCCTGAACAAGCGACTGTCGAAAACATGATCATGTCGAAGATTTGGACCGATTATTTCAGCGCATCAGAACAGAAGTTGCTTTTGGAACTCTACAACACATTTGCAATAACCAAGGCCAGAGACATGGTGTGGCAGAAGTTCGCCGAACGCTTAAATACGTAAGTTAAGTCCTATAACAGTGCTGGATATTGAGTTTTTTAAGTCTGTTTTTCACCATTGATGTCAATGCTGATTTGTGGCGCAGGGGTAAAGTTACCGTCTGGAGTACGGGAGAATATGAGTTCGATACTCATAGTAGACAGTTGATGGCATAATTATTATTTATTTGTATAGCAGTCTTGTCAGTTGTAATTTATTTTTACTGTGTAAAAGTATTTGCTCCAACTAATACGTTAAATTGTGTTATCTTGTCTTTGAGCAGGAATAATGTGAAGAGGACTGTTTTGCAGGTAAAGACAAAGCATAAAAACATTTTGCAGAGTGGTAAGTAGGCTAATATTAATATTAATATTCAGTGAAATTAGTAATACTGTTAAAATGGTACCTTAATTTAATTTAAAATGAACAGTAGCTACCAAGCCACAGGAGGTGTCCCCCCTCAAAACCTTTCACCTGCAGAGGAGCTGGCACTGGCCCTAAACCGGGGTCACCCACTGGTGAAGGTAATTGAAGGAGGGACCCCATCAAAGATCCTTCCTGCGAGTTCTTGTGAAGAGTATATTCAAGGTATTCTCTAGGCTAATGCTTGCCTCAGCTGTGATCCAAGCATTTGTGTATTTTAATAGTATGTTTGTGTTCTAGTTACTGAAGATGGCGTACACTTGGACCCTCCTCAGCAGTCCTCCAGCAGTGCCTTGCCTGACCCTCAGCAGTCCTCCAGCAGTGCCTTGCCTGACCCTCAGAAGTCCTCCAGCAGTGCCTTGCCTGACCCTCAGCAGTCCTCCAGCAGTGCCTTGCCTGACCCTCAGCAGTCCTCCAGCAGTGGCCTCACACCAGAATGTCATACCTAATGTCTTTTATTGTTTTATGTCTATTGATGGAAATTGATAAATAGGATTTCATTAAAAAGGCTTGCACAGCATCTCTGAAGCAAATTTGTTGAATCATTGAAATGTTGCATCATGGAGTGTGCCTGTTATTTGGCTACATTTTGTTTTAAAAGTAAAGGTTTACCTTTAACTGTATTCTTTGATAGAGATGTCACATAAAATATAAAGTGTCAATGTCGTCAAGTGAGAGTGATGTTAGGACTAACTGATATAAGTGATGATAACAATAATTGTAGGTTAAATTCATTTCCATTTCTGTAATATGTTGCAAATATAAATGTGTGAATATTTAACTCAACTTTGACTTGGCTATCAATAGGTCAATAGCGGGAATCAAACCCGGGTCGCCCATAGGATAATCAAAGCACATAACCACTCGACCAAAGTCTTTCTCTGTGATACCTCTGGAATTCTTCTATATGTTAATGTCGTAAAGACAGCGGTTCAAAAGCATATGTTTAAATTACCGGAGATTTGTCAAGAACTAAGAACGTAAGGTAATTTCTTTTTTTGCTGATATTGTTTTCGGACAACACAGATACTCATGCGGGAGGTGTGCGGAACTGTTTGTTTGACACTCTGTTTATGTCAGGTATGTATTCTCTGCGACACGGCCTAAGTAAGACACAACTTTAGCCTTGCCGCGACCAGACTATCTGCTAAGACCATGTTGCCCCAGTAACTCAGCGGGAACTAAGTTTAGCGAGCGTCGTGGAACCGAACTCTCACTTAAACTAGCGCCAACTGACGAATAAAGCCGGGCTTTGCGCTTAGTAGCTTTCGTGGAATACCCCTCTGGCTAGGCCCCTTGTTTCCTTTGTTTGTTTTGATTTAGGTTTGAGAATGAAATTTTATATGGGAGACAAATTGTGTCTGACTCCCCCATTCCTGTTTAAAGAAGGATTCTCTTTTTTGACAAAAATCGCCTCTTTAACTCCCCTCTCAAACCAGTTATTTTCCCTGGCTAAGATCTGAACCCCACTGTCCTGAAAGGAGTGGCCCGTGGCGTCTAGGTGGAGATGTACGGCATCTTCACACATTAAATCAAGAATGTAGAAAAATACAGAAGCTGATGTCTCATGATCCTATGAGCTGTCAAATCCATAAAGCTCTGTGCTGCAGGTCTAGGCCTTAGTCACGTGTAGTTTTACAGGAAATGTGGAAGTGTTTAACAATTTTTTAAATCTCTTTGTGTTGAAATAGTGCTCAGCGCATCTGACACGTAATGTCCGCTATGATGAGTATGGACATTGTGTATGCGTATAAACAGAGAAAAAATATGCTTTAGATTTTTGTGAAAAGTCATAAAGTTACACACATTTGGTCAAAAAGGTAGTCCCGCCCACAAACTACAGAAGTGTGTGTGTTTATGTGTGGGTGGGTGTGTGTCAGCTGTCAGGATGGCCGAGCGGTCTAAGGCGCCAGACTCAAGGTGTGCATCCTTCCCCAGTACAGGGACTTCTGGTCTCCGAATGGAGGCGTGGGTTCAAATCCCACTCCTGGCATAGAACTTTTAAAGTAAACCTCCATTTAAAGGAAAAGTAACGTTTTTTTACAATCTGAGCCTTCTTTTGGCAATAAAACAAGTAGTTTTACTCACCCATAGCACTTTGGTGTCATTTTGAGCAGTTTCGTAGAAGTTATGTTGTAGCGTATCTGTTAACTTGAGTGCTCGGGGCATTACTTTGCGGTCTCCAAATAACACAAACTTTAGCACTTTTCAAATCATAGAAGCCCGATGTCTTAGTCTACGATTTCGTTTGAAGCAAAAGTGGCCTGTAATCCGAGATTTAGCCATAGTTTCGAGTAGATGAGGAGGCCAGTGCGCATGTGCGGACTGTGCTCTCAGCTCCCGGGACCCAAACATGAAACGCAAAGATGTAAACTATGGATAAATCTCGGATTACAGGCCACTTTTGCTTCAAACGAAATCGTAGACTAAGACATCGGGCTTATATGATTTGAAAAGTGCTAAACTTTGTGTTATTTGGAGCCCGCACGGGGCATATTACATGCTTGGGGAATATATTATATGCCCCGAGCTATGGCTAGAAGTCGCGCTAGGCTAACCGCAAATCTAAAACATCTCTGGAAGTGCTCCATATGACACCAAAGTGCTATGGGTGAGTAAAACAACTTGTTTTATTACCGAAATAAGGCTCAAATTGTAAAAAATGTTACTTTTCCTTTAATTGTACACTGGGAATATTATTCAAGTGTATTTAGTCAGTTTTGTAATGAGGCACTGTACACCTCATATACTGACACTGCATTTTAAATCAAGAATGGTAAAAGGAGAAATTCTATTTGTCAACTGGACAAAGTTTATTTAGTCGAAAACGTTTCGCAGCTCATCCGAGTTGCTTCGTCAGTTCTGGTTAGAGTGCTGATGGACACTGCTTATATCTCGCTGCAGGGAGGAGCGAACTACACTGAAATTATTCTGAAACTATCCCACCTCTTTGTTTACAGCATCCTGTCTTTTGTTTTTCAGTTTCTCTCTGGCGTCTAGTTTAGCATACCCATTCAAAACCCTAATGGCTGTTTTCACACCTCTGGACATGACCTGGCTAGCCCCCTTGTTTCCTTTGTTTGTTTTGATTTAGGTTTGAGAATGGAATTATATATGGGAGACAAATTGTGTCTGACTCCCCCATTCCTGTTTAAAGAAGGATTCTCTTTTTTGACAAAAATCGCCTCTTTAACTCCCCTCTCAAACCAGTTCTTTTCCCTGGCTAAGATCTGAACCTCACTGTCCTCACAGGAGTGGCCCGTGGCGTCTAGGTGGAGATGTACGGCATCTTCACACATTAAATCAAGAATGTAGAAAAATACAGAAGCTGATGTCTCATGATCCTATGAGCTGTCAAATCCATAAAGCTCTGTGCTGCAGGTCTAGGCCTTAGTCACGTGTAGTTTTACAGGAAATGTGGAAGTGTTTAACAATTTTAAAAATCTCTTTGTGTCGAAATAGTGCTCAGCGCATCTGACGCGTAATGTCCGCTATGATGAGTATGGACATCATTTATGCGTATAAACAGAGAAAAAATATGCTTTAGATTTTTGTGAAAAGTCATAAAGTTACACACATTTTGTCAAAAAGGTAGTCCCGCCCACAAACTACAGAAGTGTGTGTGTGTGTGTGTGTGTATGTGTATGTGTGTGTGTGTGTGTGTCAGCTGTCAGGATGGCCGAGCGGTCTAAGGCGCCAGACTCAAGGTGTGCATCCTTCCCCAGTACAGGGACTTCTGGTCTCCGAATGGAGGCGTGGGTTCAAATCCCACTCCTGGCATCGATCTTTTAAAGTAAACCTCCATTTAAAGGAAAAGTAACGTTTTTTTTTACAATCTGAGCCTTCTTTCGGCAATAAAACAAGTAGTTTTACTCACCCATAGCAGTTTGGTGTCATTTTGAGCAGTTTCGTAGAAGTTATGTTGTAGCGTATCCGTTAACTTGAGTTCTCGGGGCATTACTTTGCGGTCTCCAAATAACACAAACTTTAGCACTTTTCAAATCATAGAAGCCCGATATCTTAATCTACGATTTCGTTTGAAGCAAAAGTGGCCTGTAATCCGAGATTTAGCCATAGTTTCGAGTAGATGAGGAGGCCAGTGCGCATGTGCGGACTGTGCTCTCAGCTCCCGGGACCCAAACATGAAACGCAAAGCTGTAAACTATGGATAAATCTCGGATTACAGGCCACTTTTGCTTCAAACGAAATCGTAGACTAAGACATCGGGCTTCTATGATTTGAAAAGTGCTAAAGTTTGTGTTATTTGGAGACCGCAAAGTAATGCCCCGAGCACTCAAGTTAACGGATACGCTACAACATAACTTCTACGAAACTGCTCAAAATGACACCAAACTGCTATGGGTGAGTAAAACTACTTGTTTTATTGCCGAAAGAAGGCTCAGATTGTAAAAAAAACGTTACTTTTCCTTTAAATGGAGGTTTACTTTAAAAGTTCGATGCCAGGAGTGGGATTTGAACCCACGCCTCCATTCGGAGACCAGAAGTCCCTGTACTGGGGAAGGATGCACACCTTGAGTCTGGCGCCTTAGACCGCTCGGCCATCCTGACAGCTGACACACACACACACACACATAAACACACACACACACACGCACGCACGCACACACACACACACACACACACACACACACACACACACACACACACACACACACACACACACACACACACACACACACACACACACACACACACACACACACACACACACACACACACACACACACACACACACACACACACACACACACACACACCCACACATACACACACAGACACACACACACACACAGACACACACACACACACACATACACACACACACTTCTGTAGTTTGTGGGCGGGACTACCTTTTTGACCAAATGTGTGTAACTTTATGACTTTTCACAAAAATCTAAAGCATATTTTTTCTCTGTTTATACACATAAATGATGTCCATACTCATCATAGCGGACATTACGTGTCAGATGCGCTGAGCACTATTTCGACACAAAGAGATTTAAAAAATTATTAAAGTGTATTTAGTCAGTTTTATATGTATTTAGTCAGTTTCAAATTTTATATGGGAGATAAATTGTTTCTGACTCCCCCATTCCTGTTTAAAGAAGGATTCTCTTTTTTGACAAAAATCGCCTCTTTAACTCCCCTCTCAAACCAGTTCTTTTCCCTGGCTAAGATCTGAACCTCACTGTCCTGAAAGGAGTGGCCCGTGGCGTCTAGGTGGAGATGTACGGCATCTTCACACATTAAATCAAGAATGTAGAAAAATACAGAAGCTGATGTCTCATGATCCTATGAGCTGTCAAATCCATAAAGCTCTGTGCTGCAGGTCTAGGCCTTAGTCACGTGTAGTTTTACAGGAAATGTGGAAGTGTTTAACAATTTTTTTAATCTCTTTGTGTCGAAATAGTGCTCAGCGCATCTGACACGTAATGTCCGCTATGATGAGTATGGACATCATTTATGCGTATAAACAGAGAAAAAATATGCTTTAGATTTTTGTGAAAAGTCATAAAGTTACACACATTTGGTCAAAAAGGTAGTCCCGCCCACAAACTACAGAAGTGTGTGTGTGTGTGTCTGTGTGTGAGTGTGTGTGTGTGTGTGTGTGTATGTGTCTGTGTGTGTATGTGTCTGTGTGTGTCTGTGTGTGAGTGTGTGTGTGTGTGTGTATGTGTCTCTGTGTGTGTGTGTGTGTGTGTGTGTGTATGTGTCTGTGTGTGTATGTGTCTGTGTGTGTGTGTGTCTGTGTGTGAGTGTCTGTGTCTCTGTGTCTCTGTGTCTCTGTGTCAGCTGTCAGGATGGCCGAGCGGTCTAAGGCGCCAGACTCAAGGTGTGCATCCTTCCCCAGTACAGGGACTTCTGGTCTCCGAATGGAGGCGTGGGTTCAAATCCCACTCCTGGCATCGAACTTTTAAAGTAAACCTCCATTTATAGGAAAAGTAACGTTTTTTTTACAATCTGAGCCTTCTTTCTTATCTCTGTTTCTCATGCACTGAGTGTTGATTTTGAAGGATTCATTTACAGTATTAGGGAACCATTAAAGAGCCATATGTCTGTGTGTGTCTGTGTGAGTGTGTGTGT